>CM061751.1:49831401-50171400 GCA_030979885.1 Lolium multiflorum | reverse complement strand
ACATATTACAAATGCTCTCATAAAAGCTAGAGAAGAGAAACTAAAACTTGAAACTTCTATTCTAGAAAGCTAGAAGATGGTTGGGATCCCATCATTAAAATGAGGGTCAATGATTTTGATTGTAATGCTTTATGTGATCTTGGTGCAAGTATTTCGTTATGCCTAAGAAAGTCTATGATATGCTTGACTTGCCACCATTGAAAAATTGTTATTTGGATGTTAATCTCACTGATAATGCTAAAAAGAAACCTTTGGGGAGAGTTGATAATGTTCGCATTATGGTTAACAATAACCTTGTCCCTGTTGATTTTGTTGTCTTGGATATTGAATACAATGCATCTTGTCTCATTATATTGGGAAGACCTTTTCTTCGAACTGTTGGTGCTAAGATTGATATGAAGGAAGGTAATATTAAATATCAATTTCCGCTCAAGAAAGGAATGGAACACTTCCCTAGAAAGAGAATGAAGTTACCTTTTGATTCTATTACTAGAACAAATTATGATGTTGATGCTTCTGCTCCCTTTGATGTTACTTGATATACACTTTCTAGCCTGGTGCTGCGTAAAGAAAAGCGCTTATGGGAGACAACCCATGTTTTTACTACAGTATTTTTGTTTTATATTTGAGTCTTGGAAGTTGTTTACTACTGTAGCAACCTTCCTTATCTTAGTTTTATGTTTTGTTGTGCCAAGTAAAGTTCTGATAGTAAAGTTCATACTAGATTTGATTACTGCGCAGCTTTCAGATTTTTGTTGTCACGAATTTCTGACTTGCCTCCTGTAGGTAGCTCTCAGAAAATTAAGCCAATTTACTTATATGATCCTCAGATACGCATTTAACTTTCATTCAATTTGGGTATTTTTCACTTGAGCAAGTCTGGTGCCTCAATAAAATCCATCTTTACGGACTGTTCTGTTTTGACAGATTCTGCTTTTTATTTCGCATTGCCTCTTTTGCTATGTTGGATGAATTTCTTTGATCCATTAATGTCCAGTAGCTTTATGCAATGTCCAGAAGTGTTAAGAATGATTGTATGGTCACCTCTGAACATGTTAATTTTTATTGTCCACTAACCCTCTGAGTTGCTTCGAGTTTGGTGTGAGGAAGTTTTCAAGGATCAAGAGAGGAGTATGATGCAATATGATCAAGAGAGGGAAAGCTCTAAGCTTGGGGATGCCCCGTGGTTCACCCCTGCATATTCTAAGAAGACCCAAGCTAAGTTTTGGGATGCCCAAGGCATCCTTTCTTCATCGACAAACATTATCAGGTCCCCCGAAACTATATTTTTATTCCATCACATCTTATGTGCTTTGTCTTGGAGCGTCGGTTTGTTTTTGTTTTTGTTTTGTTTGAATAAAATGGATCCTAGCAGTCATTGTGTTGCATATAGACAAATATGTCCTTAGGCTTTACTCATAGTATTCAAGGGAAGGTTGAATCTTCTTCGTTAAATTGTTATATGGTTGGAATTGGGAAATGCTACATGTAGTAATTCTTAAATGTCTTGGATAATTTGATACTTGGCAATTGTTGTGCTCATGTTTAAGCTCTTGCACTGCTATGTTTTGCACCTATTAATGAAGAAACACTTAGAGCTGCTAATTTATTGCATGATTGGTCTCTAAAGTCTAGATAATTTCTATTGAGTTTTGAACAAGACGTGGTATTCATAATGTTTACAATATACCCATTTTATGTGAGTTATGCTGCACCGGCTCATCCTTGTGTTTGTTTCAAATAAACCTTTCTAAGCCTAAACCTTTGTATCGAGAGGGAATACTTCTCATGCATCCAAAATCCTTGAGCCAACCACTATGTCATTTGTGTCCACCATACCTACCTACTACATGGTATTTCTCCATTCCAAAGTAAATTGTTTGAGTGTGCTACCTTTAAAATTTCCATCATTCACCTTTGCAATATAGCTCATGGGGGAAAAATAGCTCAAAAACTATTGTGGTGATGTACTTATGCACTTTATCTTTATTAGTTGCTTGTTGTGCGATAACCATGCTTCGGGGACGCCATCAACTATTTCTGAATATCATGAGTTGCTATGCATGTCCGTCTTGTCCGAAGCAAGAGAGATCACCACCTTAATGGTTGGAGCATGCATATTGTTAGAGAAGAACATTGGGCCGCTAACTAAAGCCATGAATCATGGTGGAAGTTTCAGCTTTGGACATAGATCCTCAATCTCATATGAGAACACTAATTGTTGCCACATGCTTATGCATTAAAGAGGAGTCTATTATTTGCTGTCCATGTTGTCCCGGCATGGATGTCTAAGTTGAGAATAATCAAATGCGAGAAACCAAATGCTAGCTTTCTCCTTAGACCTTTGTACAAGCGAGGTACCCTATTGTGACACTTGGTTAAAACATGTGTATTACGATGATCCGGTAGTCCAAGGTTAATTAGGACAAGGTAAGTGCACTCTTAGTATACTATGCATGAGGCTTGCAACTTGTGAGATATAATTTTCTATTTTACATAACTCATATGCTTTATTAGTAACCGTGGACAAAATTGTTTCATGTTTTCAAAATAAAAGCCTAGCACAAATATAGCAATCGATGCCTTCTCTTGAAGGACCATTCTTTTTTACTTTTATGTTGAGTCAGTCCACCTATCTCTCCTCCTCAAGAAGCAAACACTTGTGTGAACTGCATTGATTCGTACATACTTGCATATTGCACTTGTTATATTACTCTATGTTGACAATATCCATGAGATATACATGTTATAAGTTGAAGCAACCGCTGAAACTTAATCTTCCTTTGTGTTGCTTCAATACCTTTACTTTGATTTATTGCTTTATGAGTTAACTCTATGCAAGACTTATTGATGCTTGTCTTGAAGTACTATTCATGAAAAGTCTTTGCTTTGATGATTCATTTGTTTACTCATGTCATTACCATTGTTTTGATCGCTGCATTCATTACATATGTTCACAATAGTATGATCAAGATTATGATGGCATGTCACTCCAGAAATTATCTTTGTTATCAATTTACCTGCTCGAAACTAAGCTTGGGGATGCCGATACGTCTCCGACGTGATCGATAATTCTCTATGTTCCATGCCGCATTATTGATGATATCTACATGTTTTATACACATTATATGTCAGATTTATGCATTTTTCCGAGACTAACCTATTAACGAGATCAAGAGCCACTGCTGTTTTCTCGCTATTTTTGGCTCTGTAAATCCTACAAAGGAAATATTCTCGGAATTGGACGAAATCAACGCCTGATACGTCTCCCACTAAGCTTCCAGAAGACCGAAGGATAGTCGAAGTGGGGCCACGAGGTGCCGTAAACTGTGGCGGCGGTTCTGGCCTGGCCGCGCTGCTCGTGTGGGCAGCCCTTTCTAAGCGCCTTACTCGCCCCTTCCGCCAAATAGCCTCCGTCGCGAAACCCCAGTACCGAGAGCCACGATACGTAAAACCTTACCGAGACGCCGCCGCCGCCAATTCCATCTCGGGGATTCTCGAGATCTCCTCCGGCACCTGCCGGAGAGGGGATCATCTCCCGGAGGACTCTTCACCGCCATGGTCGCCTCCTCGGAGCGATGAGTGAGTAGTTCACCCCCGGACTATGGGTCCATGGTGAAGAGCTTGGGATGGTTGTCTTCCTCATTGAAGTCATTGTTGGATCTTGTCACCGCCTAACATGATCAAGATCATCTATATGTAATACTATATGTTGTGTTTGTTGGGGATCCGATGGATAGAGAATCCTATGTTGTGTTAATTATCAAGTTATTACCTATGAGTTGTTTATGATCTTGCACGCTCCGTTATTAGTAGAGGCTCGGGCCAAGTTTTTGCTCTTAACTCCAAGAGGGAGAATTTATGCTCGATAGTGGTTCATGCCTCCATTAAATCTGGGACAAGGAAAGAAAGTTCTAAGGTTGTGGATGTGCTGCTGCCACTAGGGATAAAACATTATGCTATGTTTAAGGATGTAGTTATTGATTGCATTACGCACCATACTTAATGCAATTGTCTCGTTGTTTTGCAACTTAATACCTGAAGGGGTCTTATTGATAACCCTAAGGTAACACTCTTTAGGCATACATGCATGCTGGATAGCGGTCTATGTACTTTGTCGTAATGCCCAATTAAATCTCACTATATTTATCATGTCATGTATGTGCATTGTTATGCTCTCTCTATTTGTCAATTGCCCGACTGTAATTTGTTCACCCAACATGCTTTATCTTATGGGAGAGACACCTCTAGTGAACTGTGGACCCCGGTCCTAGTCTTTACATCGCATACAATCTACTGCAATACTTGTTTTACTGCTTTCTGCAAACAATCATCTCTTCCACACAATACGGCTAATCCTTTGTTACAGCAAGCCGGTGAGATTGACAACCTCACTGCTTCGTTGGGGCAAAGTACTTGGGTTGTGTTGTGCAGGTTCCACGTTGGCGCCGGAATCCCTGGTGTTGCGTCGCATTACATTCCGCCACCATCAACCTTCAACGTGCTTCTTGGCTCCTCCTGGTTCGATAAACCTTGGTTTCTTCTCGAGGGAAACTTGCTACTGTCCGCATCACACCTTCCTCTTTGGGGTTCCCAACGCACGTGTGTCGATCGAGACGATCACCTGCGTCTTGTAGACATACACCTCTTTGACCGTGTAGGTGTTCATCAATTTGCCATCACATGCATAGGAAAGACCTTCATGACACATTCGGTTAATCAGCTGTACTGTTCACAAGGCATACCCAGTGAAAATTGATACTTTAATGTAAGAAGCAAAGAAGACTAAAAACAAGACTTTACTATATGCCAATTCATGCTAAACCACCGAGAATACATACCTGTAACTCTGTGAAGGAGTTATTAGAAAGGTAGATAGAGCCATAGGAGGTGTTATATGCGGGTATGTACATGGGCCCGCCATATTCCCGCAAGCTCGGCGGGATGGTGAAGGAAACATGGGAGGTACTACCGGTGCGTAGCGCTGAATGTAAGTGGAAGAATTAGGTTGTGTAAAGTGCATAGTTCAGAGCAATGAAAATGTTGACAAGCGAGTGCATAACACTATGTTACAAAAGAGTGAAAATTTAGTGTATGATGAATATAAGCATGCTAATTTAGTGTTTCCGAATTCCAAAAAGCATTAGACAGAGCCAGTGATAATATCAGAAATAAATCATGGCATGTATATGTGGCTTAAGAAAATATACCCTGAACTCCTTGATGGTTACTGCCCGGTTGGTCCTTGACTTGAGCTGGTATACATCCTAAGGTGGGGTCGACAAGAACTTGGTGGCAGCCTTCTGCAGATGCCTCTATCAAAGAGTACGTAACTTGACCAACGGCTAGCTTAGCAGTCATTCGCATATGAAAATTGATGAGCAACAGACATCAGCAGGGATATATAAAATGAATCTATGAGACACCGATGCATATAGTGCTGGATGTAAGTGGAAGAATAGGTGTGTGTGTTTCTGAACTATTGGTAAGCATTAGACAAAGCCGGCAATAAACAGATAAATCAAATCATGTATGAGGATTAAGAAAATATACCTGCTTAAAAAGGATACCACCCAGATGGCCCGTGGCCTTGTGCTTGAGGAGGTTTTCAGAAGATGGTGGCGGCACCATCGTCTTCACAGGAGCCTCATCAGGATCATTTTTATCCATTTGAGTAGAGGCACGGAAGTTTCATCCATGCATATGAATAGCAACAGAACTCATCATTGATATTTAATAAATCTAAGAGATAGACTGATGCAAATATGTGCGGGATGTAAGTGGAAGAATAGGGTTGTGTATAGACAATAGTTCACAACAATGCAATGATTACAAAAGAAGCCAACGGAACTCAACAGTTTATATACTGAAGACAGACTGAAAAGTGAAAAGTTAGTGTATGATGATTGTAAGCAAATGCTTCTGAACTTTTGGTAAGCATTAGGCAAAGCCAACAATAATTAAACAAGATAATAATGAAATCATGCATGTGGATTAAGAAAATATACCAGATTCATTAAAAGGTCACCACCCAACTGGCCCATGGCCTCGTGCTTGTAGAGGTTATTGATGGTGTCGCACCGTCCTCACAAGAGCCTCATCAGCCTCATTTTGCATCCACTTGAGTAAAGGCGTGTGCCAGCTTCAGCCTCGCATAAGAATGGGAACGCATCTCAGCAATGATATTGAATGACTCTGAGACAGACTGATGCCTATAGTGCTGGATGTAAGTGGAAGGGTATGGCCGTGTATGGACAACAGTTCACAACAATGCAAGGGTGTGTTCGGTTCTAAAACAGCGTGGAATGGAATGGAATGGTTCCATTTCAGAGGAATGGAATGGTTACATTTTTTCTGTTGGGAAAAATGGAGAGCGGAACAGATCAAGGTTAAACTAATCATTTGCCTCAAAATTGTAATTAGCAATTGCAAATGACATTTAATCTCAAAATCGTAATTAATAGCGCCTAATGGTGCTCTTTTAATCTAAAAATCGTAATTAACATCATTTTTTGTTGGGTTAGGGAAACTGGAGTAGATGAACATTACTGTATGATGATTGTAAGCAAACGAATTGGGTGTTTCTAAACTTTTGGCTTTGAGATCTTATGGACTTCAACTATAGCCTACCCCAACTTGTTTGGGACTCGAAAGGCTTGGTTGTTGTTGTTGTTGTTGTTGTAAACTTTTGGCAAGCATTAGAAAAAACCGACAATAAATAGACAAAAATCAAGGCATGTTTTGTGGATTAAGAAAAATATACCATATTCATTAAAAGATCACCACCCAGCTGGCGCTTGTGCTTGTAGAGGCATTTAGAAGATGGGGGCGACATCAACATACTGGCAGCCTGATCAGCCGCAGCTTTGATCTTCCTTTTGAGTAAAGGTTCTAAAGTTTCAAATGCAGACATGAATAGCAAACAAAAGGCAGACTCAGTGGATATTGATTTATCAGAGGAGATAGACTGACAGAAAGATGCTCTTAGCCTTTTGCACCATGAACACTAAATTTGAGGACAAGACAAAAATTACCTGGGGCTTGACTCACTTTGTTCAGATACCCATCCCAAAGCTTAAGGTTTATTGATTTTTGAGAAATCAAAACAAGTAAAGTTTGACCAAAATTTTAGAACATTCTGTCAACAATATAATAATGTGTAGATACCGTAGGAAAATATATTTCACAACCTATTTAATGATATTAAATTTTTGTATTTTGCATGTTAATGATTTTTAGGAAAGCTTAGTCAAACATGGTATAGTTTGACTTTCTAAAAATAATATAATCCCTAAGTTTTGGGATGGAGGTAGTATCTAGAGCTAAAAACACATCTAGATACACTACTAGGAAAAGGCCTAGCCGTAAGACTGCCATCAGTGGCGCACCATGGCTGCCGTGCGCCACTACTACTTAGCAAAGTGGGCGCACCACAAACGCGGGCCACTGTTGCTGTGGTGGTAGTGGCGCACCTTGATTCTGGTGCGCCATAAGTAAGTGGTGACAGGAGGCCAGATCCTCCCCAACCTAGTAGTGGCGCACGTCTCCGTGGTGCGCCACTGCTACATTCCTTACCTATGGCGCACGTTGTAGAGGTGCGCCACTGCTAGGAGGTGTCCAGAGACCGTTTAGAGATGATAGGCTTAGCAATGGCACACTGCTGTGGTGCGCCACTGCTACATAGGTTACCTATGGCGCATGTCATTAGGTGCGCCACTGCTAGGGGCTGGCCAGAGCCCCTTTAGAGATGAGAGGCGTAGCACACCACTTAGTAGTGCGCCATTGCTATGTCTTAGCTTAATAGGTAAGTAATGGTGAAGCTTTCTTAGCTTAATACCCTACTCAATCTCAACTTTTTACATCATCCAACACTCTAGGTCTCGCCGTATCGGTAACTTTGTTGGTTTTATGCTTTGTGTGTGACCGGTTCCGATCGTCTTGCACACACACGTATGTGCGCATGCGCGAAAAGCGTCTCGATCACGTGCATGTGTGTTGTATGCGAAGCCTCCACATGTGTTGTATATGCAAAGCCTCCGATCCACACATGTGTTGCATGTGTTTGTTTGCAGGGATTTGAAATGCAAAGGTCACCGCGAAATATGAGCCATGGGTACTAGCTTCCCAAGTGACCAATGCTTCTTCATTACCGACCCGCAAAAGCCCAGCCGTGTTGTCATGAGGAGAGGCAAAAGGAGCATCATCGGAATGGATGGAGCCGCCAACGAGCTAGACTTTGACCAGTATGGCGATCCGAAGATGGAAGATGACGACGACGATGATGAAGAACCATACACAACAAGAAGAAGCAGGACCACCCTACCTAAAGGCCGCCCATTCAAGAGAAGAAGTCTAGGAGTTCCGGGGCTAAATTATTCAACCGCGAGAAAGAAGGGCAAGAAGATTGTGAAAAGATAATATGTATCATTTTCTTGTATGAATAATGGATGTCATATTGTTAATCTACACATTGTACCGATCAAAATAGACATATAATTTATATTTTTGGATATTTTCTAGATTCTATAGTATTTTAATATTCTACATAATTATAATTATTTATGCCTTTAATTTTGGTGTATTATGCTATTTTGGATGTTTATTATAGTGTTAAATCAATTTAAAAAGAAAAGGAAAAAATGGGGCCGCCAGGGTTCGAACCTGGCCGGCAGGGGTTTGGCACAAACCAACCAGGGACAGAGCCAGTGCGGTACTAAGCGGGATATGTCAATCCCCCGCGCGT
The DNA here is from genome assembly GCA_030979885.1 of Lolium multiflorum. Taxonomy (NCBI): domain Eukaryota; kingdom Viridiplantae; phylum Streptophyta; class Magnoliopsida; order Poales; family Poaceae; genus Lolium; species Lolium multiflorum. The sequence continues at coordinate 50,162,657 of CM061751.1, read as the reverse complement.
TATTCTTTTGACCCAGCCATAAAGAGGCAGTGGCGCACCCCTAGAGGTGCGCCATTGTTAAGCCTCATAGTGGCGCACCCCGAGAGGTGCGCTATTGCTAAGGCGTCAGGGGACTTAGTGAAATTTCCCCTTCTTCCCCCGTTCGACCAGATCCCACCTGCCCTGAGCGACGCCGCCGTCCCTCCCTTCCCTGAGCGACGCCGCCGTCCCTCGATCTGCCTCGCGCTGCCACCCCTCCCCTGAGCGACGCCACCTCCCACCGGCGGCCGCCACCCCTCGCCTGAGCAACGCCCCCTCCTCGACCCCGGCGGCCAGATCCCCTCGACCTCGATCCCCCTCCTCCCACCGGTGGCCTCTCCCCCTCGATTTACCGCCGGCGACCGCCTCTCCCACCTCGTCTGCGACCTCGTCCTCGACCTCGCCGCGGAGGAGCAGCACCTCGTCTGCGACCTCGTCCCCGACCTCGCCACGGAGGAGCAGCACGCCACGCAAGCGTCCTGGAGCAGCAGCGGGAGAAGCACGCCGTGCCGCCCTCGACCGCTGACGCCACCACCGCATCCTTCCAAGGTAGGTTTCTTACTGCTGCTGCTCCCCCTCCTCTGCTGCTAGGATTTTTTACATGCATCTTGTTCATGTGCTGGTGAGAAGCAAGTGTTGATTCACCTAAGTGTTGATGGAGTAGTACAGCAGCCACAAGCTTTTAATTCATCATGATTTGTTTAGTTGATCATGTCCTGACGCAATGTGCTTATATTTTGTTTGGGTTAGTGTTGTTTTCTTGATTTAACATGTTTAAATAGCTGATTCACCTAAGTGTTTGTATCTGTTGTGTCATTGGACATCCTATGGATATACGCATAAACAGTAGAAAAATAGCTCAGAGCAACATGCCAAGTTTAACTCTGTAGGATAGTTCTTATCTTGTCCCTCTCCTCATTTTGTTGACACGGCGACCCGGTCAGAAAACAATCAAAGCAGCATAGGCATAGCTATATTTAGCTTATTTATCAACATCTACTAAAATTTTAGACTAGATAGATTAATTGTAATCCTACTTATTTGATTTATGTGACACTAGATAGCTTAATTGTCTTCCTACTTATGTGATTTATGTCACTCGCATGTGTTCTTGCTCTGAATTTGGAAAGCTGCACACTGTTAGGCAGCTTGTATCTGTTAGGCACAGAAAGTTTGGCAACAATCCAAATCAGAAAATACACAATCTTGTTTCTAAAGTCTATTGAGTTTCTATGGTGTGCTTCATTTGAATCCATTAAAAATGCAACGTATTATGTTCTAACTTTGGATTATCACCCGCCTCACGGTCTCTCCCCCAAGCAGATCCTCTCAAGCTCGCCGCGGAGCAGGAGCAGCAAGTCGGCGACCTTCTTCGAGTTGTAGCACGTCGCGCACGTCCGCGGAGCAGGAGCAGGAGCAGCACGGTCTCTCCCCCTCTTCGACGCCACCTCCCCGCCAGCGGTCGCCTCCCCCCTCGATTCACCTCCCCAACCTACTGCTCAGGGTGAGCTCCCTATGCTCCTCCTCCTCCCTATGCTTGCTGCATGATGATTCTGTAGAAATGCTAGTAATTTGCTTCATGATGATGCTGTAGAAATGTGTGTATCGTGTTTACTCCTACAGATGTCTATGCAAATTTAAGATGATGCTGTAGAAATTGGCTGCTCTAGTAGATATCTAGTGTTGTGTCTGTATGAGCATCAGCACTCCTACTGCTGTTAAGCTAGAATGTAGAGAGTGAGAGAGCAGAGCTAGGTTGCTTGGTTGCTGCTGCTGCTATAGGTTGCTTGCTTGCTGCTGCTGCTTGCTAGGGTTGTAAAATTGGGTATTTTTTGCTTGCTGCTGCTGCTAGGTTGTTAGCTTGCTTGCTGCTGCTGCTAGGTGTTAGGTTGCTATTAGTTGCTAGGTTGATTGGTGCTGCTAGGTTGATGGTGCTGCTGCTAGGCTGTTAGGTTGTTGTTAGTTGCTAGGTTTTAGATGTGCTTCTTAGGTGCTGCTGCTGTTAGGTTGTTGCTTACGTGCTGCTGCTGTTAGATGTTGCTTAGGTGTTGCTGCTGCTAGCTTGCTGCTAGCTACTGCTAGCTTGCTGCTGCTAGCTAGCTTGGTGCTAGCTACTGCTAGCTAGCTTGCTGCTGCTACTAGGTGTTGTTGGATGGTGGTACTGGCTGCTCAGCTGGTCGATATGTGCTATGGTGCTCAATTAGTGTACATGTGCTATGGTGCTCAGCTGGATTTTTTGGTGTATATGTGCCATGGTGCTCAGCTGGTGGATTTTTTGGTGTATATGGTGTCATTTTCTTGTGCAGGGATCGACAGAGTTGCCCATTATCACCGAAATGTTGATTCATTTCCGTTTCGGCGAAAATGGGGCACTCATATGTCCATAAATTAGCATAGGTCATGCCCAATTTTTCCGTGAAATCTTGCGCTAACTTTATGCATTTTTTCCTACTTAGTTCGAACATGGCCAACAACGAAGAGGCCGGCGGCAGCGGTAGCAAGCCATTCTGGATGCTAACCGATGAAATGGAGGTGATGGAGTCACAACCTCGCCGCGACGACGGCGAGGATGATGGCACCGATCCAGAGTACCGAGCGGACGATGCCGCCGAGGATGACACCACTGATTGTGCCGCCGAGGATGACACCACGGATGGTACCGGCGAGGATGACACCGGCGCACCGAAGAAGCTACGGAGGGAGCGTCGCCCGAATGTGCTCAGCACCGTGAAGCAGGCATTCACCGAAGTGAACGCCACTGGGCTTCCAACGGCGCCCCCTGATTTAGTCAAAGGTTACGCTGCCCAACTCGGGTGCATCCTCCGGAGCACGGTCTCGATCAACACCGAGAACCTCAGGCATCCTGACCGAGCGAATTTGCGCACCCTCCTCTTCCAGAAGCTGCACGAACGATACGAGTTCCCGGTGGACTGCTCAGAAAAGCGTCTCATGCGGAACAAAGTGCACAATGCCGCCCTCACGAAGATGAGCACCGCCCTCGCTAGTTGGAGGAACCGAGTGAAGACAATGATTAATAATGGTGAGAGTTACGAGAAGATCAAGGAGTCAAATCCCTCGATCACCGAGCAAGACTACGCTGATTTCAAGATCAAGTGCGAGAGCGAGTCAACGTCGGATTCTAGTCAGTGGGGGAAGGACATGCGAAAACTGAACTTAGGCACCCACAAACTTGGTCCTGGCGGTTTTAGGGTGGCGCAACCGAAATGGGACGCCGCGGATAAGGAGCGTGTGAAGAACGGCCTCGAGCCCCTCTTCCCGCAATACAAAAACAAGCAAACCAGGAACTTTCTCCTGGCCCGGTACCGTCTTGACCCGAAACAAAGGAGCTCACCACCACTCCGGATGTGAAGGAGTTTGAGGCTCTTCTGGTAAGGAATGCACCCGCTTAATTAGCTCCTTTATGGTTGCATTCTTATTGATGAATCCAAATTTCTAAATGGTTCATGCATGTTCCTCCCGTAGGCTAAGGAGATCGCTGCGGAAAGTGAAAAGGAAGCTAGTAGCGGCGCGGGGTCCACGAGCTCCTCGCAGTGTGCCCCTTGGGACAACCCTTTAAATAGGGCGTTGAATGCCCACAAGAAGAGGGATCCATTGAGTAAGCCGACGTCGGCTGGTCGTGTGGTCGGCGAAGGATGCTCTATGAAATGGTCAGAATACTATAAGTCGGGGAAAAAGGAGAAAAAGGCCCCCATCGATGAGAAGGAGGTCGCACATCTCAAGGCACAAGTTGCGCAGATCCCGACATTGGTCGAGGAGCAAGTGCGGCAACAAGTGCAACAAATCGTGGAGACCCAACAGAGGACGCAACGACAGCAAGTGGAGGACCAAGTGGGCACGACGCTTAGCTCCCTCATCCCTACCTTGGTTGCCGGTCTGGACGCGTGGTATAAGGGAGGACAAAAGGGGGAACCCCCGGTTCCCAGTTTCACGGGCAGCAACTCCCACAACGTGGAGCCATCGGTGAGTCCGCAGGCGGCAACAATGGTGTCTCCGGCGGCGCCAACCTTGGTGGCTCCGGCGGCGCCAACCGTGGTGGCTCCCGCGGCGCCAACCTTGGTGTCTCCCGCGGCGCCATTACTTCAGCTCAATGCACCCGTCGCTGCGGATAATACGCCGCCCGGCACCGCGCCATCAAGCGGCCACTCCATCAGTTGCACGCCCGTCGCCGGCGGTGCCTCGACCTTAGCCGAGCTGGACGCCATCACGGTAACCAACCCTCGGCCAATGACTTCCATATCCCATCCTTTGACTAGCTAGCCATCCCTAACGCCCTACATGTTTTCCGCAGAGCTCCGCCGTCGACGTCCCATGCACTCTCCTGCACTTTGTGAACGGCGAGTTGATCGATGTTGCCAAGGCCAAAATCGTTCAACCGAGCAACCGCCAGTTACACGGTAGACCCATGCAACCCGACGTGTATAGGATTCAACTGATTCGGGTGCTTAGCGGCTACGACGACGTGGTACCTCCCTTTCAACCCGATGGTGCCGACGAAGATGATCAGGTCCTTGCCCTCCACCAATGCTTCAATTGGTCCATGGTTTGGCCAAAGAGCCAGATTCGTTTGGGGGCGAGCGACACCACCCCACGGACAGCACCCCAAGCCATGCCGGCGCCAAGCCATGGCAAGACCACCCCAACGGTGCCGCCATCAGCTGATGTGGACATGCAGATGGCACAGGATCCGAACGACGGTCCGGACGAGGACAGTACGTTCGCCAACCTGGACTGCAACTTCGATTTTGGGGTGATGGACTACGATCTCAGTAGCCAACCCTCTCAAGCTGCCGCCGAGGGGAAAACCTTTTGCAACAAGCGGCGCCTATTCAGTGTTCTCAGGAGACGCCTCCAGCTGCCGACTTCACCGAGACTCAGCCGATAGCCGAGGTGAGAAGTGTTATCAGTCCTAACACACTGAAGAAGGCTTGCGAAGAGGAGAATGCAGTCCCAGTAAAAATGAAGCCGAAGGGACGGAAAAGAAAGAAGAAGGATGACAAGTCTGCCAGCCAGCCGGCACCTATCCGTGCTCAGGACGGGCCACCAGTGCCCAAGAATATCGAGGCGAGGGTGCATGTGTCGGGTGAGCGGATGCTAATTCAAAGATTGTACGATGCTGCACCCGGTCCTATGCGATCTCTGGTTGACGGTATTCAGTTTATGGAGGAGCGGCGTCTCAGGGAGAAAGATAATGGATACCCAGTGTATATTGCCAAGGTGCCCTCGGGCCATGGCTTTGTCGATAGTGGCTTCGCGGAGAAGATCTTCCTGCGGTATGATGACATCTTTGCCATGCTGAACAGTTATCCGCTGCACTACACCTTCATTCGCCTATACTCGCTCAGCAAGGCGATGCGGATCATTAGAAACAACATCCCGGACATCGCGATAGCCGACCCCTTCTACATGCGTGCCGTCCACTTGGCCACCGCCGGAGACCGGGCAGTCGCGAGTGGATACCTCAAAGACTTCTTTCTAGCGAACCAGAAGAAGTCTAACATCCTCCTGCCTGTATTTCCCGAGTAAGTCACCCCCCTCACCGTACCGGTCTTAACTCGTGATTTTTTTAGATTTCAATCGTCATGTTCTTAAACATTATGTGTTCTACGCAGAGACAAAACCTGCACACTCATCTCCATAACCCCGAAGCATTCCGTGGCCACATACCTCGATGCGGACGGTAAGTCAACCACGGACTACACGAATGTCAAGGCCGTACTTGATGATGCTCTCAATGCCTACGTCAAAGCGAAAGGCAACATGCAGAGGCCAAATGTTAGGTACGGGAAGCATGTGTTCAAGCACCAAACAAAGTTTCCCTGCGTCAAGAAGTCGCCTTCTAGTAACAAGGATGCCTACTACGCCCTCTATCACATGGATAAGTTCATACGGGACCAGCAGCAGCTTACGCTACCTGAGCATCTCAGAGACTGGGCCAACAAATTGGCGCGGGTCCCTGACGACGGCATCAAGCAAGACTTCTTCCGCATCCAAGTAGAGTTTTGTGAAATCATCCATCAAGATGTCATTAGAAGCGCGGGGGAGTTCTACGCCGGCTATCAGCCGTCAAATAGTGACATAGACACAATGCTCCAAATGCAGGGTGACGACTACCGCTCATGGATGTGCTTGAAGAAAGGCGGCGGTTTTATCCACGCTCCGCAAAAGTCTTGATGTGCGAGCCTAGTTATGTAGTTGTGAACTAAAGACGAGCTTCTGTTGTAATAAACTTTATCCAGCACTTTACTTGCATGTCTGTTTAATTACTAGTTCGGCTATGTTTGTGAACTTATATATATGGCTCTATCGTTTTCCGCACTTGATTTGGTCGTTAATTTTGTTTGCATATGCCGATGATTAGAATGTTCGGTCAACTGTACACTCCGGGGTGTCGCTAGTGAGCCTGGTGTGATGACACAAATATCAATCTCTTGTGCATCCTACCTGGCCTCACTAACGCCATCCCGGGATGTTCATATTTGTTTCGACCAACAATGTATGAGGCCCTTGTCATTCTTCCATTTGCTTTGGTATCTCAAAATGCCAATGATTAGAATGTTGGTCACCTATACACTTGGGGGAGGGGTCAGTGAACCTGGTGCGATGACACAAGTATCAATCTCTTGTGCATCCTACTTGGTTTCACTGACGCCTTCCCTAAATGTTAATATTTGTTTGGACTGACAAAGTATGAGGCCCTTGTCATTCTTCTATTTGCTTTGGTATCTCAAAATGCCGATGATTAGAATGTTGGTCACCTATACACTTGGGGGAGGGGTAAGTGAACCTGGTGCGATGACACAAGTATCAATCTATTGTGCATCCTACTTGGTTTCACTTACTCCGTCCCTAAATGTTAATATTTGTTCCGACCAACAATGTATGAGGCATGCCTTTTAGTTCATACTACTTGGATCGTTTTTGAATTTGCTCTTATTCGTTGCAAACATCTATGAGCGTGCACTAATGTTTCTTTGGCTTGTGCATATGTACGCAGATATGACGTGGTATGTCGTGTACAAGGGCAAGGTTCCCGGAGTCTACAACGACTGGGAGGAGTGTCGGAGACAGGTTCACCGTTTTAGCGGTAACAGCTACAAAGGGTACACCACTAGAGCGGAGGCCGAAGACAGATACGCACGCTATCTGGCGGGAGAGAGGACGGAGCGGAGGAGGAACCGGATGAAGACCACTTTCATCGGGACGGTGCTAGTAGTGACTCTAGCTCTCTTCTATGTGATGCTAGTTTAGATGATCGACCTTGTGCCACTACTAGCTCATTTGTGACTTGTAACACCGTAACTTGCATTGTAACCTCTAATGTGAATGCTTGTGAATCATGTGGGGCTAATGTGAAGAACTATGTATGGATAAGCTGTGCTGTTGTTTATATGCTGTTATATATCCTGTATTGTGCTATTGTACTGTCATATACAACCTGTATAAATACCTGCCAAGATACAAAAAAAAATTCGAAATCTTAGCAGTGGCGCACTAGTGGACCATCTGTGGCGCACTACCACTAAGTAGCAGTGGCGCACTGCTACTGATCCAGTGGCGCACTGCCCTGTGATCCTCTCCGAGACTAGCAGTGGCGCACAAGGATAAGTAGCAGTGGCGCACGTCCTGGAGAGGGCAGTGGCGCACGTACTCACGCAGCAGTGGCGCACCTACTAGCTGGACCAGTGGCGCACGCAAAACTGTAGCAGTGGCGCACCTCTTCTACACAGTGGTGGCGCACTGCCTCTGACCAACAGTGGCGCACCACTTTGGAGTAGTAGTGGCGCACTGGTGGGCATGTCAATGGCGCACCAGGCAGTGCGCCACAGGTATCTAGGCTAGTAGTGGCGCACCCCTAGTGCGCCACTACTATGTGTTAGCAGTGGCGTGATAACAGTGGCGCACCACTAGTGCGCCACTGATGGCTATATGTGGTGCGCCACTGAAAGCCTTTTTTCTAGTAGTGATACATCCGTATCTACAGATAGTTGAGTCAATTAATTTGGATCTGAGGGAGTATCAGATTCAGACTACATCATGGTAAGTTGGTTAAAAACAAATTACCCATGGGCGGTCCCTGCCCAGCTCGGCAGTGGCATTTCGCTTCTTGTGCTGCAGATCGGGCCATGCTCCTGCAGCAGGTGGGGCGCTATTCTCGTTCCCCATAGCCTCAGCACGGAACCTGGAGGTACCAACCTGATACATAGAATATAGAGCATGGTGTCACAGAGGCTTTATGCACAAACAGTGAAGACATGTGCTACTTTAAGCATCTTCCAGAACAGGAACAGATTGAGGATGCTAAAGAGTGGATAAGCAAACGGAGTACCTGCTTCGCGGGGCTGGGGACGCAACTCAGGCTCAGCCAACTGCCCACATGTGTGGTGGCCTACGCTCCATTGCCCCCCCACCACCACCGAGGTATTTCCTTTCCTGTACAAGCTGACAAAAGATACATTGAGGATCTGCAGAAACTACAAAGGTTGCAAATGTCAACAAATAAAGGAAGAACACCCCAATCCAAGCAAAGGTAGCCCCCCCCCCCACCCCCATCAATCACTCCCAGCTCGAGGGTGACCAGAAAGACACCCCTTCGCCCAGAATAGGAAATAGTAGATGCGCAAGATATCGAGGTGAGGAAAAAAGAACCGATCTCGAGAAAGGAAAGAGCATTACTAGTACTACCTAATCCGCTTGGTCTAGATGCAGCTTGCCCCTCCAAGTTGGATGCCTGGACGGTGGAGGCGAAAGGAGGGGATCGAGCTAGCGGCTTGCATCCGCCGGCTGTCGGCACTCGATCGGGAGAGACAAAGGGGGCTACATAAAGGGGAGGGGTAACATATTTTATTACACAGTGAACTTACCGATGTGACTAGTCATTACATGTCTCACTGAAACTGGGCCCATAGTGTGGCACCCCAAATTCACTTGAACCTGCACGGCGGGACGCATTGGCGCATCAAGAAACCCCCGAATGTAAAGGGAAATGAAACATTTCACAAAAATTGAAATTCAAGCACACCGCCACGCGCCAAGCACGCGGCTGTTCCTTCCTCTTCCTCGGTTCCTCCTCCCTATCCGAAAAAACCCAAATCCTAAGCTCAAACAACAACAAACCAAATCCCCCGGCCGCCATGCATGTCCTCGTTAACCCACAGATCGTTCCCGGACGAGGCGGACTCCGCCCTGAGATCCCGAGTTCGTCCGTTCCGTCCACCTCGAGGCACTGCGTGCTGTCTCGCAGCAGCGGCTTGAGGGCGCAGAGGAAGTTCCGCCGGAAAGTGCTCATGGCAACCGTGCAAGCTCACCGGCGTGCTGTATCCGAGAGGAACTGGTCAAAGCTGCTATTCGCAAAAAAAAGCGGGCCAAGATCTGGTCAAAGCTTGTCGATGGCTTGCCGCGAGAGGCTTGGAGTCCAGAGTCAATAAACTAGCTGCTGGAGGACTTGGGGGGACACCGATTCATATTAACTCACTCAAGTTTGTTAGTCTAGTTAACAAATGCATCTAGATATCCATATCTAGACAAAATTGAGTCAATTAATATGAATCGAGGGAGTGCCTGAAAGTGTTTCATGCTACCAATTAATGCGCTGGCAGGACTCGCTGTAGAAGTAATTGTGCTACTACTCATACGATGAACTGATTGTGTGGGTGTCAAATTTTGCAACGCGATCATCCACTGAATGCTTAATTATAGTTCTAGCGCCAAAGGCGTACAAATCATAACAAAGATAGTACATACTACAGCACCAGAACATAAGAGTACGAATCATAAAGTAGCTCAACATTTTGCATCAGGGCTAGGTGGTCCTGAGACTACCGGACACCCCTGATGATCTCCGGGCGTGCATCCGCTTCAACGCAAAGCTGTGTACTCGGTCCACGGCCTCCTTCTGAGGCCGGATAATCTCAGGTGCAGGACCTTCGTCTATGAAAGGCTCGTCATCAGTACCATCCATTTGCATCATGGCTGGGTGGTCTTGAGACTACCCGGACGCCACTGATGATCTCCGGGCGTGCATCCACTTCAACGCAAAGCTGTGTACTCGGTCCACGGCCTCCTTCTGTAGGCTGGATAATCTCAAAAGGTGACCTTCGTCTAGAAAGGCCCGTCATCGCACCATCCACGTGCATCAAACCGAGATTCATCTTCAAATCTCCCATCAAACTGAGAGACCTCTTCAACTCTATGCTTCTGCAATTAGTACATCAACATATTAGACAAACATCTAAGGGATGCAACCTGAAAAAATGCCGTTTTACATATTTACCTTCTCATCTGGCACAGCACATGTCCCAGAGCTGAAACCCGTTTCCTGAAGCAAGCGCTTTTTCTCTCCTTCCCGTCCATCCATCTGCAACAAGTTAAATTTGAGTACAGAACCTTGCACAGCAATGCAAACTATTGATTGAAACAGCGGCAACATCAATATAAATAATTAACTACATATGCCAGCACACATACAGTGTGAGCAAGATCTGCTTCTCCCGCTGAAGGATCATTATGTGGTTCACCATGATAAACCCACCTAACATATGTGCGGTCCATCCCAAAAATGTGTAAATGATCTTCCACTACATGGTGAGGCCTCTTCTCACCATTCATACATGTGCAGCGCGGGCAATACACGTCCAGGTTGTGACCATCATGAGCTCTAATAAACCCCATAAAGGGTTGAACACCATTTATATATGAAGGGAACATAAGTGTCCATGCAGTATCCAAGTTCTGTCCATCTGTTTAATTATGAGATACAATGGTTGGTGATTAATTTAAGGCGAAGTAGGAAATGTATATCCATCGAGTACAAAACTATACTAGTACATGATTATGCATTTCAGCAATCATGTCGAGTACAAAACAAAAAATACCCATCGACATTTTAGCAAACAGATCGTGTACAAAACTCTGCCATGGCATTTCAGCAAATTAACGGATCGAGTGCAGAACTGACTCTATATGCCCACGCAAATGAACAAATTGATCGAGGACAAATCGAGCGGAAAACTATAAAGTGCCAATTAGTTCGAGCATACTGACGATTTTTTAGCAGCATCAAGAAAATATAAATCGTTAGGCCGTCTTGCCCGATGCATGATTGAGCTAGAGATAGCAACCCTACCGTGGATCAACTTGACCGCGGTGCTCTCGAGAAGAACGACGGGGAGGGGAAGCTTCTTCTTCGCACGGACGGGACGGGGAGGGGAAGCTTTCACGGACGGGGATAAGTTGTGTAGCGTGGGTGGGGGTCATGCGGCCGGGCCGCCCGGTAGGTGGTATTTAATGGAGTTGCGTGTGTAATTTGTCGTGCACAAGGTTGAGGAATAGGCGGTTCCCTTTGCCGCGCGCACAATTCAAACTATCCCGCCAATGTAGTTTAAATTCGCCATATTTTCGTTAAATCGACATAAAGTCATGTGAGTGGGTGGAAATTAGCAAAGTTGCTTGAAAATAGTAAAACTCTGGAATTATCCTTTAAATATGCTCTACTTCGTGTGAAAATCGGGGTGTGGAGGCATGTTGAGTTGTTTTATTTGTACCTTCTTCATTAAAACTCCCATTTTATGCACTTTGGATGGAAAGAAATCATTTGTACATAAATTTTGACAACGCCATTTGCAAACATTAATTGTTTTACATGCCAAGATGCACCCATCCACCAAATATGGGGCAAAAGTTTATCACAATCTAGATATATATGTATAATTATTGAGGGACCCCTTTTGATTTTGTGCAATTTCCACTAATTAGGCCATGTTAGGGGCTATGTGTTTTAGATTAGGGTTGTGTGGATTCAAATACAACTTATATATTTGTGTGCTATGATTAATCAAAACTAGATCGATCGACTGCGCACACATTATTAGAGGCACATGCCTTTGCGCACAAAGTGCATGTGTGTGTTGTTGGCCACCAACGAGAGAGCGGCGAGAGAGCGATTGAAATCTCCAAATTAAACACATATATAAGCATACATGGTTAGGCCATGCATGCATATTTATTATATATATTGTGAGGCAAATAAATTAAAGTACATGTGTATATATATAAGTGTGTTTCTTGGCCACCAACGATATATAGATCGAGAGAGAGAGATTGAAATATATATACCCCCAAGAATATCTTCAAACATGTATTGAAATATATACACGAATGATATGCAAGGTATGCCATGCGCACATGCACACTAATTATATATATTATGAGACAACTTAATCAAATGTGTTTTCATTGGAGATCGAGAACTTGTCAAAAATCAAGTTAATTAATTTATCAGCGCTAATTAGTTAATTGGTCGCCTACTTGATGAGAAATTAAGTGTCGTTGGCCTATATATATATATGTGTGTGTAGGGTTTAATTAGGGTTTAGGGTTAGCTAGCTAGGGTTTTAGGGTTAGGGTTTACGGTCTAGGGTTTAGGTCTAGGGTTTAGGGTTTAGTGTTTAGGGTGTTTAGGTGTACATTTAGGGTTTATGGTCTAGGGTTTAGGTTCTAGTGTTTAGGGTTTAGGGTGTACGTTTAGGGTATAATTAGGGATTAGGGATTAGGGTTTTAGGGTTTAAGGTTTAGGATCAACGATCGAGTGCACACACACATTATTAGAGGCACCCTTGCGCATAAAGTGCATGCGTATATATATAAGTGTGTTTCTTGGCCACCAACGATATATAGATCGAGATAACAAAGAGATTTATATATATATATATATCCCCAAGAATATGTTCAAAAATATATTGAAATATATGCACGAATCAAGTTAATTAATTTATCAGCGCTAATTAGTTGGTCGCCTGCTTGATGCGCAATTAAGTGTTGTTGGCCTATATATGTAGGGTTTAGGGTTTAGGGTTAGCTAGGTTAGGGTTAGGGTTAGGGTTTAGGGTTTAGGGTTTAGTGTTTAGGGTTTAGGGTTTAGGGCTTTAGGGTTTAGTGTTTAGGGTGTTTGGGGGTGTATGTTTAGGGTATAATTAGGGATTAGGGATTAGGGTTTTAGGGTTTAAGATTTAGGGATCATCGATCGAGTGCACACACACATTATTAGAGAGGCACCCGCGCCTTTGCGCATAAAGTGCATGATATATAAGTGTGTTTTTTGACCAACGATATATATATAGATCGAGAGAGAAAGAGATTGAACTATATATATTTATCCCCAAGAATATGTTCAGATATATATTGAAATATATGCACGAATGATATGTGCAAGGTATGCCATGCCTCATGCACACTAATTATATATATATTATGAGGCAACTTAATCAAATGTGTTTTCATTCGAGAGAACTTGTCAAGATTCAAGTTAATTAATTTATCGCTAATTAGTTGGTCGCTTGCTTGATGCACAATTAAGTGTCGTTGGCCTATATATATATATGTAGGGTTTAATTAGGGTTTAGGGTTTAGGATTAGCTAGCTAGGGTTTTAGGGTTAGGGTTAGGGTTAAGGTTAATTAATTAGGGTTTAGGGTCTAGGGTTTAGGGTTTAGGTTTAGGGTTTGGGGTTGGGGGTTTAGTGTTTAGGGTTTAGGGTCTAGGGTTAGGGTTTAGGGTTTAGTGTGTAGTGTTTAGGGTTTAGGGTTTAGTGTTTAGGGTGTTAATTTAGGGTGTACGTTTAGGGTATAATTAGGATTAGGGATTAGGGTTTTAGGGTTTAAGGTTTAGGGATCATCGATCGAGTGCACACACACATTATTAGAGGCACCCGCGCCTTTGCGCATAAAGTGCATGCGTATATATAAGTGTGTTTTTTCGCCACCAACGATATATATATAGATCGAGAGAGAAAGATTGAAATATATATATTTATCCCCAAGAATATGTTCAGATATATATTGAAATATATGCACGAATGATATGTGCAAGGTATGCCATGCGCGCATGCACACTAATTGTATATATATTATGAGGCAACTTAATCAAATGTGTTTTCATTCGAGAGAACTTGTCAAGATTCAACAAGTTAATTAATTTATTAGCGCTAATTAGTTGGTCGCCTGCTTGATGCGCAATTAAGTGTCGTTGGCCTATATATATATAGGGTTTAATTAGGGTTTAGGGTTTAGGATTAGCTAGCTAGGGTTTTAGGGTTAGGGTTAGGGTTAAGGTTAATTAATTAGGGTCTAGGGTTTAGGGTTTAGGGTGTAGGGTTTGGGGTTTAGTGTTTAATTAGGGTTTAGGGTCTAGGGTAAGGGTTCAGGGTTTAGGGTGTAGTGTTTAGGGTTTAGGGTCTAGGGTTTAGGGTTTAGTGTTTAGGGTGTTAGGGTGTACGTTTAGGGTATAATTAGGGATTAGGGATTAGGGATTAGGGTTTTAGGGTTTAAGGTTTAGGGATCATCGATCGAGTGCACACACATTAGTAGAGGCACCCGCGCCTTTGCGCATAAAGTGCATGCGTATATATATAAGTGTGTTTTTTGGCCACCAACGATATATATATAGATCGAGAGAGAAAGATTGAAATATATATATTTATCCCAAAGAAATATGTTCAGATATATATTGAAATATATGCACAAATGATATGTGCAAGGTACGTATGCCATGCGCGCATGCACACTAATTGTATATATATATATGAGGCAACTTAATCAAATGTGTTTTCATTCGAGAGAACTTGTCAAGATTCAAGTTAATTAATTTATCAGCGCTAGCTAATTAGTTGGTCGCCTGCTTGAGGCGCAATTAATTAAGTGTCGTTGGCCTATATATATATATATATATGTAGGGTTTAATTAGGGTTTAGGGTTTAGGGTTAGCTAGCTAGGGTTTTAGGGTTAGGGTTAAGGTTAATTAATTAGGGTTTAGGGCCTAGGGTTTAGGGTTTAGCAGGGTTTGGGGTTGGGGTTTAGGGTTAGGGTTTAGGGTTTAGGGTTTAGGGTGTAGTGTTTAGGGTTTAGGGTCTAGGGGTTTAGGGTTTAGTGTTTAGGGTGTTAATTTAGGGTGTACGTTTAGGGTATAATTAGGGATTAGGGATTAGGGTTTTAGGGTTTAAGGTTTAGGGATCATCAATCGAGTGCACACACACATTATTAGAGGCACCCGCGCCTTTGAGCATAAAGTGCATGCGTATATATAAGTGTGTTTTTTGGCCACCAACGATATATATATAGATCGAGAGAGAAAGATTGAAATATATATATTTATCCCCAAGAATATGTTCAGATATATATTGAAATATATGCACGAATGATCATATGTGCAAGGTATGCCATGCGCGCATGCACACTAATTGTATATATATTATGAGGCAACTTAATCAAATGTGTTTTCATTCGAGAGAACTTGTCAAGATTCAACAAGTTAATTAATTTATTAGCGCTAATTAGTTGGTCGCCTGCTTGATGCGCAATTTAGTGTCGTTGGCCTATATATATGTAGGGTTTAATTAGGGTTTAGGGTTTAGGATTAGCTAGCTAGGGTTTTAGGGTTAGGGTTAGGGTTAAGGTTAATTAATTAGGGTTTAGGGTCTAGGGTTTAGGGTTTAGGGTTTAGGGTTTAGGGTTTGGGGTTTAGTGTTTAATTAGGGTTCAGGGTCTAGGGTTAGGGTTTAGGGTTTAGGGTGTAGTGTTTAGGGTCTAGTGTTTAGGGTGCTTAGGGTGTACGTTTAGGGTATAATTAGGGATTAGGGTTTTAGGGTTTAAGGTTTAGGGATCATCGATCGAGTGCACACACACATTATTAGAGGCACCCGCCTTTGCGCATAAAGTGCATGCGTATATATAGTGTGTTTTTTCGCCACCAACGATATATATATAGATCGAGAGAGAAAGATTGAAATATATATATTTATCCCGAAGAATATGTTCAGATATATATTGAAATATATGCACGAATGATATGTGCAAGGTATGCCATGCGCGCATGCACACTAATTTTATATATATTATGAGGCAACTTAATCAAATGTGTTTTCATTCGAGAGAACTTGTCAAGATTCAACAAGTTAATTAATTTATTAGCGCTAATTAGTTGGTCACCTGCTTGATGCGCAATTTAGTGTCGTTGGCCTATATATATATATAGGGTTTAATTAGGTTTAGGGTTTAGGATTAGCTAGCTAGGGTTTTAGGGTTAGGGTTAGGGTTAAGGTTAATTAATTAGGGTCTAGGGTTTAGGGTTTAGGGTGTAGGGTTTGGGGTTTAGTGTTTAATTAGGGTTTAGGGTCTAGGGTATAGGGTTTAGGTTTAGGGTGTAGTGTTTAGGGTTTAGGGTCTAGGGTTTAGGGTTTAGTGTTTAGGGTGTTAAGGGTGTACGTTTAGGGTATAATTAGGGATTAGGGATTAGGGTTTTAGGGTTTAAGGTTTAGGGATCATCGATCGAGTGCACACACATTATTAGAGGCACGCCTTTGCATAAAGTGCATGCGTATATATAAGTGTGTTTTTTGGCCACCAACGATATATATATAGATCGAGAGAGAAAGATTGAAATATATATATTTATCCCCAAGAATATGTTCAGATATATATTGAAATATATGCACGAATGATATGTGCAAGGTATGCCATGCGCGCATGCACACTAATTGTATATATATTATGAGGCAACTTAATCAAATGTGTTTTCATTCGAGAGAACTTGTCAAGATTCAACAAAGTTAATTAATTTATTAGCGCTAATTAGTTGGTCGCCTGCTTGATGCGCAATTTAGTGTCGTTGGCTTATATATATATGTAGGGTTTAATTAGGGTTTAGGGTTTAGGATTAGCTAGCTAGGGTTTTAGGGTTAGGGTTAGGGTTAAGGTTAATTAATTAGGGTTTAGGGTCTAGGGTTTAGGGTTTAGGGTTTGGGGTTTGGGGTTTAGTGTTTAATTAGGGTTTAGGGTCTAGGGTTAGGGTTTAGGGTTTAGGGTGTAGTGTTTAGAGTTTAGGGTCTAGGGTTTAGGGTTTAGTGTTTAGGGTGTTTAGGGTGTACATTTAGGGTATAATTAGGGATTAGGGTTTTAGGGTTTAAGGTTTAGGGATCATCGATCGAGTGCACACACACATTATTAGAGGCACCGCGCCTTTGCGCATAAAGTGCATGCGTATATATAAGTGTGTTTTTTGGCCACCAACGATATATATATAGATCGAGAGAGAAAGATTGAAATATATATATTTATCCCCAAGAATATGTTCAGATATATATTGAAATATATGCACGAATGATATGTGCAAGGTATGCCATGCGCGCATGCACACTAATTGTATATATATTACGAGGCAACTTAATCAAATGTGTTTTCATTCGAGAGAACTTGTCAAGATTCAACAAAGTTAATTAATTTATTAGCGCTAATTAGTTGGTCGCCTGCTTGATGCGCAATTTAGTGTCGTTGGCCTATATATATATGTAGGGTTTAATTAGGGTTTAGGGTTTAGGATTAGCTAGCTAGGGTTTTAGGGTTAGGGTTAGGGTTAAGGTTAATTTATTAGGGTTTAGGGTCTAGGGTCTAGGGTTTAGGGTTTGGGGTTTGGGGTTTAGTGTTTAATTAGGGTTTACGGTCTAGGGTTAGGGTTTAGGGTTTAGGGTGTAGTTTTAGGGTTTAGGGTCTAGGGTTTAGGGTTTAGTGTTTAGGGTGTTTAGGGTGTACGTTTAGGGTATAATTAGGGATTAGGGTTTTAGGGTTTAAGGTTTAGGGATCATCGATCGAGTGCACACACACATTATTAGAGGCACTCGCGCCTTTGCGCATAAAGTGCATGCGTATATATAAGTGTGTTTTTTGGCCACCAACGATATATATATAGATCGAGAGAGAAAGATTGAAATATATATATTTATCCCCAAGAATATGTTCAGATATATATTGAAATATATGCACGAATGATATGTGCAAGGTATGCCATGCGCGCATGCACACTAATTGTATATATATTACGAGGCAACTTAATCAAATGTGTTTTCATTCGAGAGAACTTGTCAAGATTCAACAAAGTTAATTAATTTATTAGCGCTAATTAGTTGGTCGCCTGCTTGATGCGCAATTTAGTGTCGTTGGCCTATATATATATGTAGGGTTTAATTAGGGTTTAGGGTTTAGGATTAGCTAGCTAGGGTTTTAGGGTTAGGGTTAAGGTTAATTAATTAGGGTTTAGGGTCTAGGGTTTAGGGTTTAGGGTTTGGGGTTTAGTGTTTAGTTAGGGTTTAGGGTCTAGGGTTAGGGTTTAGGGTTTAGGGTGTAGTGTTTAGGGTTTAGGGTCTAGGGTTTAGGGTTTAGTGTTTAGGTGTGTTTAGGTGTACGTTTAGGGTATAATTAGGGATTAGGGTTTAGGGATCATCGATCGAGTGCACACACACATTATTAGAGGCACCCGCGCCTTTGCGCATAAAGTGCATGCGTATATAAGTGTGTTTTTTGGCCACCAACGATATATATATATATATATATATATATAGATCGAGAGAGAAAGATTGAAATATATATATTTATCCCCAAGAATATGTTCAGATATATATTGAAATATATGCACAAATGATATGTGCAAGGTATGGCATGCGCGCATGCACACTAATTGTATATATATTATGAGGCAACTTAATCAAATGTGTTTTCATTCGAGAGAACTTGTCAAGATTCAACAAAGTTAATTAATTTATTAGCGCTAATTAGTTGGTCGCCTGCTTGATGCGCAATTTAGTGTCGTTGGCCTATATATATATGTAGGGTTTAATTAGGGTTTAGGGTTTAGGATTAGCTAGCTAGGGTTTTAGGGTTAGGGTTAGGGTTAAGGTTAATTTATTAGGGTTTAGGGTCTAGGGTCTAGGGTTTAGGGTTTGGGGTTTGGGGTTTAGTGTTTAATTAGGGTTTACGGTCTAGGGTTAGGGTTTAGGGTTTAGGGTGTAGTGTTTAGGGTTTAGGGTCTAGGGTTTAGGGTTTAGTGTTTAGGTGTTTAGGGTGTACGTTTAGGGTATAATTAGGGATTAGGGTTTTAGGTTTAAGGTTTAGGGATCATCGATCGAGTGCACACACACATTATTAGAGGCACCCGCGCCTTTGCGCATAAAGTGCATGCGTATATATAAGTGTGTTTTTTGGCCACCAACGATATATATATAGATCGAGAGAGAAAGATTGAAATATATATATTTATCCCCAAGAATATGTTCAGATATATATTGAAATATATGCACGAATGATATGTGCAAGGTATGCCATGCGCGCATGCACACTAATTGTATATATATTACGAGGCAACTTAATCAAATGTGTTTTCATTCGAGAGAACTTGTCAAGATTCAACAAAGTTAATTAATTTATTAGCGCTAATTAGTTGGTCGCCTGCTTGATGCGCAATTTAGTGTCGTTGGCCTATATATATATGTAGGGTTTAATTAGGGTTTAGGGTTTAGGATTAGCTAGCTAGGGTTTTAGGGTTAGGGTTAAGGTTAATTAATTAGGGTTTAGGGTCTAGGGTTTAGGGTTTAGGGTTTGGGGTTTAGTGTTTAGTTAGGGTTTAGGGTCTAGGGTTAGGGTTTAGGGTTTAGGGTGTAGTGTTTAGGGTTTAGGGTCTAGGGTTTAGGGTTTAGTGTTTAGGGTGTTTAGGGTGTACGTTTAGGGTATAATTAGGGATTAGGGTTTAAGGTTTAGGGATCATCGATCGAGTGCACACACATTATTAGAGGCACCCGCGCCTTTGCGCATAAAGTGCATGCGTATATATAAGTGTGTTTTTTGGCCACCAACGATATATATATATATATATAGATCGAGAGAGAAAGATTGAAATATATATATTTATCCCCAAGAATATGTTCAGATATATATTGAAATATATGCACAAATGATATGTGCAAGGTATGGCATGCGCGCATGCACACTAATTGTATATATATTATGAGGCAACTTAATCAAATGTGTTTTCATTCGAGAGAACTTGTCAAGATTCAAGTTAATTAATTTAGCAGCGCTAATTAGTTGGTCGCCTGCTTGATGCGCAATTTAGTGTCGTTGGCCTATATATATATGTAGGGTTTAATTAGGGTTTAGGATTTAGGATTAGCTAGCTAGGGTTTTAGGGGTAGGGTTAGGGTTAAGGTTAATTAATTAGGGTTTAGGGTTTAGGGTTTAGGGTTTAGGGTTTGGGGTTTGGGGTTTAGGGTTTAGGGTCTAGGGTTTAGGGTTTAGTGTTTAGGGTGTTTAGGGTGTACGTTTAAGGTATAATTAGGGATCATGGATTAGGGTTTTAGGGTTTAAGGTTTAGGGATCATCGATCGAGCTAGTGCACAGACACATTATTAGAGGCACCCGCGCCTTTGCGCATAAAGTGCATGCGTATATATATAATAAGTGTGTTTCTTGGCCACCAACGATATATATAGATCGAGAGAGAGATTGAAATATATATATATATCCCCAAGAATATGTTCAGATATATATTGAGATATATATATATGCACGAATGATATGTCCATGGTATGCCATGCGCGCATGCACACTAATTGTATATATATTATGAGGCAACTTAATCAAATGTGTTTTCATTCGAGAGAACTTGTCAAGATTCAAGTTAATTAATTTATCACGCTAATTATTGGTCGCCTGCTGATGCGCAATTAAGTGTCGTTGGCCTATATATATATATATATATATATATATATATGTAGTGTTTAATTAGGGTTTAGGTTTTAGGGTTAGCTAGCTAGGGTTTTAGGGTTAGGGTTAGGGTTAATTAGGGTTTAGGGTCTAGGGTTTAGGGTTTAGGGTTTAGTACGTGTTTAGGGTTTAGGGTCTAGGGTTAGGGTTTAGTGTTTAGGGTTTAGGGTCTAGGGTTTAGGGTTTAGTGTTTAGGCGTTTAGGGTGTACGGTTAGGGTATAATTAGGGATTAGGGTTTTAGGGTTTAAGGTTTAGGGATCATCGATCGAGTGCACACACACATTAATTATTAGAGGCACCCACGCCTTTGCGCATAAAGTGCATGCGTATATATATAAGTAAGTTTCTTGGCCACCAAAGATATATTTAGGGTTTATGGTTTAGGGTTTAGGGTTCAGGGTCAAGGGTTGGGGTTTAGGGTTTAGGGTCTAGTGTATATGGAGTAGTGTTTAGGGTTTAGGGTCTAGGGTTTAGTGTTTAGGGTGTTTAGGGTGTATGTTTAGGGTATAATTAGGGATTAGGGTTTTAGGGTTTAAGGTTTAGGGATCATCGATCGAGTGCACACACACATTATTAGAGGCACCCGCGCCTTTGCGCATAAAGTGCATGCGTATATATAAGTGTGTTTTTTGGCCACCAACGATATATATATATATCGAGAGAGAAAGATTGAAATATATATATTTATCCCCAAGAATATGTTCAGATATATATTGAAATATATGCACAAATGATATGTGCAAGGTATGCCATGCGCGCATGCACACTAATTGTATATATATTATGAGGCAACTTAATCAAATGTGTTTTCATTCGAGAGAACTTGTCAAGATTCAAGTTAATTAATTTAGCAGCGCTAATTAGTTGGTCGCCTGCTTGATGCGCAATTTAGTGTCGTTGGCCTATATATATATGTAGGGTTTAATTAGGGTTTAGGATTTAGGATTAGCTAGCTAGGGTTTTAGGGGTAGGTTTAGGGTTAAGGTTAATTAATTAGGGTTTAGGGTTTAGGGTTTAGGGTTTAGGGTTTAGGGTCTAGGGTTTAGGGTTTAGTGTTTAGGGTGTTTAGGGTGTACGTTTAAGGTATAATTAGGGATCATGGATTAGGGTTTTAGGGTTTAAGGTTTAGGGATCATCGATCGAGCTAGTGCACAGACACATTATTAGAGGCACCCGCGCCTTTGCGCATAAAGTGCATGCGTATATATATAATAAGTGTGTTTCTTGGCCACCAACGATATATATAGATCGAGAGAGAGATTGAAATATATATATATATATCCCCAAGAATATGTTCAGATATATATTGAGATATATATATGCACGAATGATATGTCCATGGTATGCCATGCGCGCATGCACACTAATTGTATATATATTATGAGGCAACTTAATCAAATGTGTTTTCATTCGAGAGAACTTGTCAAGATTCGAGTTAATTAATTTATCGCTAATTATTTGGTCGCCTGCTTGATGCGCAATTAAGTGTCGTTGGCCTATATATATATATGTAGTGTTTAATTAGGGTTTAGGTTTTAGGGTTAGCTAGCTAGGGTTTTAGGGTTAGGGTTAGGGTTAATTAGGGTTTAGGGTCTAGGGTTTAGGGTTTAGGGTTTAGTACGTGTTTAGGGTTTAGGGTCTAGGGTTAGGGTTTAGGGTTTAGTGTTTAGGGTTTAGGGTTTAGGGTCTAGGGTTTAGGGTTTAGTGTTTAGGGTGTTTAGGGTGTACGTTAGGGTATAATTAGGGATTAGGGTTTTAGGGTTTAAGGTTTAGGGATCATCGATCGAGTGCACACACACATTAATTATTAGAGGCACCCACGCCTTTGCGCATAAAGTGCATGCGTATATATATAGTAAGTTTCTTGGCCACCAAAGATATATAGATCTAGAGAGAGATTGAAATATATTTAGGGTTTATGGTTTAGGGTTAGGGTTCAGGGTCAAGGGTTGGGGTTTAGGGTTTAGGGTCTAGTGTATATGGAGTAGTGTTTAGGGTTTAGGGTCTAGGGTTTAGTGTTTAGGGTGTTTAGGGTGTATGTTTAGGGTATAATTAGGGATTAGGGTTTTAGGGTTTAAGGTTTAGGGATCATCGATCGAGTGTACACACACATTATTAGAGGCACCCGCGCCTTTGCGCATAAAGTGCATGCGTATATATATAAGTGTGTTTCTTGTCCACCAACGATATATAGATCGAGAGATAGAGATTGAAATCCCCAAGAATATGTTCAAATATACGCACACACATGAATTATTAGAGGCACCCGCGCCTTTGCGCATAAAGTGCATGCATATGTGTGTTGTTCTGGCCACCAACGATAGATCGAGAGAGATAGATAGATTGAAATCCCCAAGAATTAGAGGACCCCTTGCACAAGTGTTGGCCATCTATATATAATATGAATCCCAATAATGTTCATACATGATAGGGCATATGTGTGAAGCAATTTTTTTTCGAGAACTTGTAAAGATTCAAATTTATCAGTGCTAATGGAAACTAGTGCACATTAGAGGACCCCCTCTTACACGTGTTGGCCATCTATGTATAGTTTGAATCCAAATAATGTTCATACATGATAGGCTATATGTGAATCAATTTTTTCTTCCAAGAACTTGTCAAGATTCAAATTTATCGGTGCTAATGGAAACTAGTGCGCACTAGACGAGCCCCTTGCGCAAGTGCTGGCCATTACATATAGTTTAAAACTCAAGAATGTTCATACATGATAGGCCATATGTGCAAAGGAATTTTTTTCCCGTGAACTTGTCAAAATTCAAGTTTATCGGTGCAAATGGAAACTAGTCCAAAAAATTACATAGAGGTCCAAGAGAACTAGACAATAACTAATAGGACCTGCAACTTTACAAAAGGACCCCAAAACATATAGAAGAAAATCAATCGAGTCCTTCTCGACCGCACATCAGATCTCTGCTCCGCATCCTTTCCAGCAACTCCGTCGCCGGGGACGCACCACTTGGGACGGTGTCGCCGGTAGTCGCCAGGACGAAGGAGAAGAAGGGCCTCAGCAACGGCACATTGGCTCTGAGAAGGGCCGCTGAAAGGCCAAGATGTTCACGGGCAAGACGGATGACGCCGTCGTATGCCCCGAGCTTGTGAACGTTAGCAGCTTGACTTCCCCATTGACCAGATCTGAAGCACTGACCAAAGCAAGCCTCACCGTTAGCGCCATCACCTTGATGGCACCAGATCGGGGTTTGGCTCAAGATCCGCCAGATTCACCGTAGGCCAGATCTGAAGCCGATGACGAGATCCCCGACTCCATTGCGCCATTCTGCTCATGGGAAACACTGGATCTAAGCTTACAACAACATGAACTCCCTCGGATCCAAATTAGCTGACTCAACTTTGCTTATCTAAATATGGATGTATCCACACATGTTTTTACTCGAGATACATACACGTCTAAGGAAAGTTGAATCAATTAATTTAGTTCGGAGGGTGTACGATATACAGAGAGAAGTCGGCCGGCGAGGCTGCCGGAGAGAAGGGGAGAGGAGCCAGGGGAGGAGAAAGAGAAGAGGAAGAAATGAGAGCTCCCTGGGAAGAACATTATTTTTGTCGTTCTGCTCGTAGCTTGAAACTGAAAATTTCGGCCGCGCGCCAAATCATCCCGCCGCATCCATTCGAAAATCCCGTGACCAGTTTTACCCTTTTAACCCTGGTCCGGAAGCTACAACCCACCGACCATGGAGGGCTCATTCGGTAACAATGAAATATCTTGCCTAGATCCCGAACCCTCCCCACAGGCCCACCCACCCACCAACCATTCGCCCCATTAGCTCAAAAATACTCTCACACGCCAAAGCTGACTCTCTACAGTACTAGATCTGCTTCGCCGCCGGCATACTCCTCCACAATAGCCTTGATCGTGTTGGCTGTCCACCCACCTGATCCACTACCCCGCCGCCCTCGCCAACGACGGATCTGCTTCACCGCCGACCTCACCACCGACGGATCTGCTTCACCGCCGACCTCGCCACCGACGGATCTGCTTCACCACCGACCTCGCCACCGACGGATCTGCTTCACCGCCGACCTCATCCACAGCGTAGCAATCAACGCCTTTCCTGTCGACGCACCGGATCCTCTCCAACGGAACCGTGTCTACTTCACCGCCCCCTCCACAAAGCCGATCTATTCCACCGACTACCTCGGCGCAGCGGCTGTATGAACTTCACCGAATCCCTTGCCAGCCAACCAGATCTGCTTCACTAACGCCCGCTTCTACTGAAACAGGGTCGACTCATCGTCTCCCGCGTTCGCCGCCGCTGGAATGCAAGTTTCCGCCCCCATCCACCCCGCCGCAGCTTGGTTAGTACGCTGGCCCGTTAGATCGCGGTGTTTCTTTAGCCATGTTTTGTGTAGTTATTTGCAGATCTCATATGCCATTAAATTTCTTGATGTGTTACTTCGCATGAAGTTCGTTTAAATATTGTACAGTACCAAAGCATTATCCGGTCGCTACCATCCTGTTCATTCTACTGACACCTGTGTGCATCCACATATTTATAGGGGACCCATTCATTTGCTGCCAACTGTTTTTGTACTGCATGCTATTCCTTTTATAGTCATGCTATGGGCATTTCCAATCTGGTTGTTCTTATACCACGTCATTAGCTCACCGCTAGCCGCTAGCTGTTTTCTCGTGGCTGCTATTCTCACACTGCTTTTATAATCATGCTATGTGCATTTCCAATCTGCTTGCTCTTATACCTCGTCTTTAGCTTATAGCTATTTTTTCCATGAATGCTCCTATCGCACAGCTTGTATAGTTATTGCTGCGTGCATGTCTGGTCTTTGTATTATCGTAGACTAACTTGTCAATGTTATTTTTCCTAGGGATTGATCATGCGAACCACTTATTAGAATATCCAACATTAACAGCGGGGACACTAGGGAAGGTTGGAATCTGAGTTCTTGGTTGGTAACTTTGGCAGTTTACTTCCGTTATTATCTATAACCTATATGCATTGTTCCTTATGCAAGAGATAAACACTTGGAACCCTGCCATAGCAATGCCATCCATGCTTTACTATGTTTCTGCCTATTTGATATGCTTGTCTTGGAGAAACTGCGAAGGTGATTTGAACCTGACATTTGGTCATTCTTAATGCCAGTTTACTTTATGTGTTAAACCTGGGCATTACCCTACTCTAAATCTGAATGTCTGAAATTCATATCTCATGCAAAGCAACATCTAGTTGGTTTTAATCTGATATCTCGTAAATATTGGCTTATTCATTTGGCAGCTCAAGTTTTTTGTTATTTGAAACCAGCTGACTTGGTCTTAAATGTGATATCTAAACACAGATTAAGGACAATGGAGCAGGAGGATTAGCATTTCACTTGTGGCTGAACCTAAAATGACAGGCATGTCGACCACGACTAGTGCACGCAAGAGAAGGACCTGCAGCGAGCCATTTCTGCTACATGCTGTTATCCGATCTCTACATTGCGTAATACATGTTTGAATAGTTAATTGTTGTAACTATTTTTGCAATATTACCAGAATGCAGTTTTAGTGAAGCAGTCATCATTAGAAGATAGTCGCCAAAGCGACCCTGTGCAACATTATGATGTAAGTCTGCTTAGTACAAGTTCCATACATTGTCTTATTTATGCAACTTGTTATTATCTTATATCTACATTGCATAATAAATGTTTGAATAGTTCACTGTTGTAACTATGTTTGCAATATTACTAGAATGCAGTTGTAATGAAGAAGTCCTTAGTAGAAGATAGAGCGCAAAAAAGGTTCCGGCGTGAGCCTATGCAACGATATAATGTAAGTCTGCGCTTAGTACTTGTGACTATCTCATATCGACAATGCTTAATACATGTTTGCATAGTTCATCGTTTAACTCTTTTTGCATTATTATCAGAATGCAGTTCTGATGAAGCAATCTTCATTAGAAGAGAGGCCCACAAAAAGTTCTGATCTTTGTTCTGATGCATCCTCTCATAGCCGTCAACCTAGACCATTCTTTTCATCAAACAATGAACATCTCAAGGCTGTACTTTATAAAAGACATGGTATTGCTGCTTTAAGGTCTGTAGCTGATATGTTGACAAAGAGTACACAAGATTCAATCAAGGCGATTGCCAAATGTCAACGTGTTATTGATGATGCTAATAGAAGTCCTCAATGATTCTATGTAATTTTTTTATTTGGGCACATTAATTGCCTTGTAATTTTCCTAGTTATTTTATTTGTGTATGTAATTGTGTGTATCATTGATATCAGATTTTAGGCTCATGAAATTTAATGCAAGTTGACTAGTCAAACAACCAGGGCCCTACATTGGGCCGGCCCACTTACCGTAGTGTGGGACCCACTTCATTTTGGGCCGCTCACTTACTTACGGCTCGCCAATCAGGAAAGTGGGACCCACTCGTGCTTTTGGCCCGACCCACTGCCTTGTTGGGCCACCACTTGCTACATGATGGACCCCACATACAAAATGGGACGGCCTTTAAGAGGAAAGTGGGACCACCGCGTTTTTGGCCGGCCACTAGCGTGTTGGGCCGGCCCACTTGCTATATGGTGGACCCCATACTAAATGGGCCGCCCTTTAACCGGAAAGTGGGACCCACCTTTTGGCCCCACACTAGCTTGTTGGGCCGGCCCACTTGCTATATGGTGGACCCACATACTAAATGGGCCGGCTAACTGGAAAGTGGGACCCACTGTGTTTTTGGCCCAGCCCACTATCTTGTTGGGTCGGCCCACTTGCTATATGGTGGACCCCACATACTAAATGGGCTGGCCCATTAATAAGAAAGTGGGATCCACTCGTGCTTTGGGCCCAGGCTTGGTGGGCCGTCCCATTTGATCTAATGTGGACCCCACACACTAAAATGGGCCGGCCCGATTAGCAGGAAAGTGGGACCCACGTGCTATTTGGGCCGGCCCAATAACTTCTTGGGCCGGCCCACTTGCTTTAAGGTGGACCCCACTTGGTAAATGGGCCGGCCCGATAACATGAAAGTGGGTCCCACATGTTTTGTGGGCCGGCCCTTTTTCCTGTTGACCGGTCAAACGAGTGCATTCGGCCCGCCCATGCTTAGTGGCCGGCCCATTAATGTTTTGACCAATCAACCTTAGAGGTTAGGCCCGCCCACGTAACTAATGGACCAGCCCAGCTATATAGTTGACCGGTCAAACTAAGTCCTGGCCCGGCCCGCAAATTTAATGGGCCGTCCCGCTTAAGACGTGGCGGCCTCGTGTGGGCCTACCATCTACCACGGGGTTTCAGCGGTTAACGCCGTTAACGCGCTGCACGTCGCACGTGTCGCTTGCATGACGTCGCGGTCAACGGGCTCCGGAAACACTTCAACGGTCCGATTTTCCGCGGAAGGGCGCCAAGCGACGGATCGAAAAATCGTCGTAGGACTTTGCCTCAAGTTTCGACAACAGAACCCATATCGTCGGGTTAGGCCCATAGGCGACGAAAAATACCCCTTAGCGGACGATTTTGAGACGTTGTCTATCAGAACTTTTCTTGTAGTGTACACTGAGGTCAACCTAGGTTTGACCAAACACTCAAAATTTCATACAAAATTGAAAATTTGTTGAAATCTTTCAAAACCTTGTGTATTGGCCAATGTGTGGCTAACACTTTCCATGGAAAATAACAAACTAGAAAAAAATTGTTTCCCTACCAAAGCACTCCCAAAAGTGAGGTGCGTAGTGAAAGATTATGCCCGTCTACCCCGAACGGGCCGTTCTTGACCATTTTTTGAGGTAGCTAACTTGAAATGGACTGAAATTTGGCACAAGAGTGCATCAACATGTGGGTAATGACGCTAGCATGCTATCTTGGCAGTTTGGTTTGAAAATTTTCAAAAATTAATTCCCTAAACTCAAGAAGAGGCATCACTTGTGAAGCATGTACATCTTAGGGTATTGGGAAAATTGGGAGCACGTGCTGGTCTGATTTGGCATCACCACATTACCCTAGAACAGAAGTTTCACTTTGAAAAAGGTTTGACAACCTCTTAGTACACTGAGGTCAACCTAGGTTTGACCAAACACTCAAAATTTCATACAAAATTGAAAATTTGTTGAAATCTTTCCAAACCTTGTGTATTGGCCAATGTGTGGCTAACACTTTCCATGGAAAATAACAAACTAGAAAAAATTGTTTCCCTACCAAAGCACTCCCAAAAGTGAGGTGCGTAGTGAAAGATTATGCCCGTCTACCCCGAACGGGCAGTTCTTGACCATTTTTTGAGGTAGCTAACTTGAAATGGACTGAAATTTGGCACAAGGGTGCATCAACATGTGGGTAATGACGCTAGCATGCTATCTTGGCAGTTTGGTTTGAAAATTTTCAAAAATTCATCCCCTAAACTCAAGAAGAGGCATCACTTGTGAAGCATGTACATCTTAGGGTATTGGGAAAATTGGGAGCACGTGCTGGTCTGATTTGGCGTCACCACATTACCCTAGAACAGAAGTTTCACTTTGAAAAAGGTTTGACAACCTATTAGTAAAATTTGTTTGGTAAGCAAAATTTTGGAAATTTCATCCTCAAACTCAAATACATGCTTCATTTTTTTTTATTTCCCTCATATTCGGTAGGATAAGGGTTGACCAAAGAAATGGCCGCTAAAGGCTACTAATTATTACTTTCCGAAACAAACAAAATATTCATAACAAACAATCTACACAATCTAGGGAGCATTACTATATACGTCCCTTGACGATCGCTCCGGCCCTTTTCTCTGTCAGCATCGCCTCTTCCCATCTCTCATCCTCGTTATCTCGCGAACTCCCTCGATCTTGAGCTTGGTGTCGGCGAACTGTCCTACACGACGACTGCTATGGCGATGACTCTAGCTCTCCAGGTATGTTCATTATGTTTAGACAACGTGATGAATTGTAGGGACTTTGGTTGGTCGAGAAAGGTTCACATATTCTACATTAGTTTTTTTAGATCTTACGATATCGATATATCTAGTGAATTTGGTTTCGTCGACTAGGTTGACACATTCTACATAGTTTTTTTAGATCTTAGGATATATCTAGGGACTTTGGTTTGGTCGACTTTTATTTGTAGATCTGATGGACTGCACTCACGATCTCATCTAATTATCATGTAGTGTGGTGTTTGTTTCGTCACAAAGGGACTGTGCACCGCTGGGACTCACGAAAAGGTGTACAACTTTACCCTAAGAGAAGGATTCGAGGAGAAGACGGTATGATTTTATTACTGCAAGATGTGTGAACGTATGATCGTTTGTTGTAGATCTGGTACTATTATTAAATTAGTGGCTTGACTTGCATGATAAATTGAAAAATCATAGGGGGATGTATGTTATTTTTACATGCAACTGTTGTCCTCTCATTGTATGATACATGCTGGCCAGGTCCTCCCATGCTATGGAAGAGCTGCTTTGCTGAAAAAGTATAATGGGAAAGCTTATCACAGAAGGATATTCTTTGCGTCCTTTACCACACGAGAATTTTTTTCATTTGTGTTTAAAGTCACAAATGAACCAGATAAAACTTTCATCAGTGGTGATGCTTGGAAGGAATACTGTAGAGTGTACCAACTTCAACTGAACCAGGTGGTGCATTTTTCCATGTTACTGACGGGTTTGGAACCAAGCACTGCTGTTTGTCCACACTACCCTATCATTCATCCATGTAATAATACTTCTTTCCTATTTTCATTCTAGCTTTCATATAAGTAAGTTGTGATTTCTGTGCAATAACTATGTGTACCACACATTTTATTTTGTAGCATACTATTTTCTTGGTGTTCTTAAGAGAGATATAGTTGATCGTCTCACTGCAACAGAGGGAACAGACGTTAACTGGAAAGAAATGGGGAAACTGATTGCAGAAGTTGACAAGCTTGACATGTTTGTAGAAGAAAATGATGCTGGTGACTTTTATCTTGGAAGATCTTATGGGCTGGTTCATACCTTGAATTGGTCCAACACAACCAAGAATTTCATGGTAAATGTTTTCATTTTTTTCCATTACACAAAAATGTAATTTACTTTTTCCATGTGAGTTACAAAACTGACCATTTCGTTTTGTAATTGACAACAGAAGCTGCCTTGTCGTATTGTTCCAGAAGACATGGCTGAAGAAGGTGCTATTACTCTTGTTTGCCATCCTAACACGAGGCTATCATCGACGTACACCATTTCTCATGATAACGTGGACAAGCGTGTGTGCGTCAACAAATGGGATAAATTCATGAAGATGGAACCTACCTTGAAGATGGGACACAAGGTGCTCATGATCCTCCACCTTGGTGATCATGGCATCTATCTATTCGTTTCATATGTGTATGATGTCCCACTTGATGAGTAGGGTTAGGTCATTGTTTTTATCAATCAATTTTTAAGGTCACATTCTTCTATGAACGTTTGCAAGACCAATTTTTGGTTTTAAGACATTAAGGTTTTATGATTTAATGAGTTATGCAAATTAGTCATTTGTGTTCAACAATTTATTTGCACTCTTGTCAAATTCATAGTTAAATTAATCCTTCCATACATAAAGTAGACATTGTTATTTACTACGGTAGGGAATGTCTCTAACTTATTCTCCTGCATTCACTACCGGATAAGCATAGGCATTCAATGACTCATCAAAAAATTACTTCATGTACAAAAATAAAATGTTACTCATTCACATGATATCCCCACGAGACATGGGACCCACCGGCCAGTGTCACGTAATTGTAGTTGTCTGCAGTTATTATACTGGTAAGCAAAATATTTTATCTAGATATACGAACGGACGCTCCAAATTTCGAGGAATTGCCGCCCCTGTCTAGTCACAACCACCACCATCCTCTAGTAAATACTCTGCAGTTCCACGTTTTCACACGCACGCGTCACACAGAGGAACCCAAACGGCAGCATCTACTGTATATCCATCGGCCCCATCGTCTCTCCCACCCGCAACTTCTATTCCCCAATCTCTGGCGAAAAACCCTGCTTGCACCTCCACCAGCGCACCACCGACCTCCCCTTCGACCGAAGATCCCGAAGATGAAGCGTGTTCGCGGAGACGAGCCGGAGGCGAGTGCGGTCGTCAACGTCGACAGAGGCGAAGGCGATGCTCCGGTAGTCGTCGACGCCGCGGAGGCGGGATCTTCTTCCGGAACAAGAGCCGCTCTTCGCCGCGCCGTGACCGTGGAGGGCTCCGCCCAACCGGCCGTGGTCGCCGTCGCTGATGAGGCCAAGGGAGACGTCCTCGCTGCCGCGGCACAAGTAGATGACCAGGGCTTCGACCCGAACGACCCGTACTACCGCGACTCCAAGCAGTACCGCGAGCTCTATGGCCCCAGAGAGTGCGACGAGTTCGAGGAGGAGGCCTCCGACAACTGCAGCGAGGTACTCTATTATTCCGATCGATCCCCTGTTTCTCTTGATCTTACTGTTCACCATAGGGTTTGCTCATAGGGTAGATTGATTTGCCCTGTCTGCTACTTCTTGTACAAATTGATGATTTTGGGGTTCTTACTCATCTGATTTATGGGTTTGTAGTTACTAGATTTGTAATATTTGATGCACATCTTGATTCAACTGTACCAAAGTACCAACCAAATGATTTATGGTACCATGAATATTCATGCATGTTTCAAATTAGTAGATGGCAGTTATCTTATGTAATATCCCAGGTATTGGGGTTACTAAAATAGAGGAAACAGATGTGTGCATTGCATTCATGCATAGAAAATCTGGGGAATTTTCGCGCTTTAAAGTAAAACAGTCACAGTAACTGAAGTTTCACTTGACCTTGGTGGAATTGAAGTAGCTCATCAAGTCAAGCGCTACAAACCTCAATGTGACTTTGTTAAAACCTTGTTTTAGGAAGAGATGATTTGATCTAAAGGGGTTAGATCAAATGGAATTAAATCCAACACAACAACACTTCAATCAATGATCCATTGCTTGATCTTATAACAGATCATAATATGGTAATCATTGCCATAACATAAGAACATTTGTTCAATTATAAACCAAGTAACAATAAAATGGAGAAACCATTCTTGACTATCTTCTCCATGTCTTAAAACTAATCCATGATCCTACCATGAAACCTCATGGTATTCAATCCACTTCAACATTGGAATTATAACAAGAAGTTCCACTCCAGAAAGATATTCTTCTCCATTCCAAATTATTACACATCAAACCTAGAGAGGTGAGAGTTCTATAGTATTTATTAGAGAAGCAATGGGAAATCTTAAGCTAAAACCTTGGATATACATCCATGTATTGCAACCATCATTCCTTGAGAAAAACCCTAAGTAATTATCTCAGGCAATCTCCTGGGATATAAACTTAAGAGGCAACCATAGTAGTTCTATTCAAGAAAGTAAAATAGAAGTGATATGTCCTAGTTGATCAAGACAAAGCTTGATCATGGGAGTGAGAAACCAAATTCATCAGAGATACATTAGGAAGTCCAACCTTGATCATTATAAATTGGGTGATGATCATAAACCCTAAGAACTTGAGGTAGAGATATTAAGAACAAGTTGATCATGCCTAATTCATGATCATGCTCTTTAAGTATGTGAGGATAAGTTAAACCCTAATAGGATAAGCAGATATCATTAGCCACATGAAATTATAAGGAGATCAATAATAAGCAACACTAGGCTTAGATCCCAACCTTAACTTGTGAATCATTTGGTGATCATAGGTATAATTCTACCACATTTACATTCCACCTATTCTTCACTTAAGAACCACATGAAAACCTCTAGAGTCAAACTTTATACTTTATATGGTGAGAAACTTTCCATCCATATGACCAAAGTTAACTATAAAAAGAATCATAATCAATGTAATTATTTTAATGATAAATTGAGGATAATAATAGAAGTTAATTGGTAGAAGATAAAACCAATTCTCAAATCCTTAGTAACTAGAGAAGCACATGAAATATTAAGCAAGTAACCATTTTATCATGCATTGGGAAGAGTAAATATAGCCAATGCAATATGGTGGTATTTCATCCCTATAACCAGAATGGCACCCTCAATACTATCTTATGCTTCAATTCATGAACATAAGAAACCCTTGTGATATATTTTCTAATTAAAAACCATAAGTGGTGATCAACCACTTATCTTCATAACAAGACCCAACCATGATGAGGGTAATATCTACTCTTGTTATTACATGGTGTATCAAAATATAATAGCAGTGCTAATCTTGAAATAGGGTTATTATAAACCTTACAAGACCCTAACAAATAAATGTTCACCTAAAATAATGCAGGTGACAACATTCTCAAATAGGAGATTAAGACCCTAGAGATATTTTAGCACATGAAATTATGCCATCCCAATCACTCTCTTATTTGAAATTCATAAATAAACATTACTTTGGAATTGTTTCTTGCAAGATATAACCAAATAAAACTCTATATATCATTAAGTAAGATCAACAAACATTGGGAAAGTAATTTGGATATTTCCACGGGCAATATTCAAATCAATGCATATATGGATATTCAATTCAAATCCTAATAGTAATTAATAAATCTATGCTCTAGTATTCCTATTGAATTTTATAACACACCACAATAATCTTTAAAGTATCTGCAGTGCCTTGTACTAATAATTGTATGGCTCAAATAAGCAAGACCTGCAAAATAGAAAGGAAATCAAATTAGAATTCAAAACAGAATTATAAAACAGAAAAAGAAAACAAATAAAAGAAAAAGAGAGGAGAAGAGGCTTACCTGGCCAGGCACGGCAGCCCAGCACAAACCCACCAGGGCAGCCCAGCAGCAGCCTGCTCAGCAGCCCAAGCACCAGCCCAGGATCAGCCCGAATACCCCTTCGTCAAAATATCCAGAGGAGCTCATCCTCATCTCTTCGTCTCGCATGGGAGACAGCACGAAGCCGTGCTCGGCTTCGACGTCTCGCTGGCGACCTCCCAGTGCTCGACGGCGTGACGAGGCCTGCTCCGTCGCCGTATAAAAGCCCCTGGAAGAACCCTAGCTCCGACTTTCGTCCTCCTCTGCTCCAATTTCTCTCGATACCGAAACCCTGGCTCCGCCAGTCGCCATTACCGCCGGCGATAGAAGCCTCTCCGAGCCAAGGCGAGCACACCGGCGTGATCACCGTCCTCGACAAGGTCAGCTCCCACAAGGAATCGAGTCGAAACCCCTCGCAACGACCTCACCGAGCTCATCGTCTCTGACGGCCGGAGATGACGATTCCGGCGAACCCGACCACCATGGACCTCACCGTCATGCCCTATGTCCTCCTGGTGAGCCGCTAATCATCCTGGCATGCTCATATTGCTCCCTAGCATGCTGTAGTGTCGCTGTACCGTGAGCCTATGTCCGCCGCCGCAGCACCTCATCGCCGACCGTGCTCCGGTGGACATCAGCGAGCGGCGCGACCACCATTCAACTCACCGTGACGCGCTGGGTCAATTATAGTGAGTTTTCCGTCCGCACGAGCCCTGGATCAGCGGCGCCGTCGCCGTCTGATCGCCGGCAGTAAGCCATGGCCACGCCAGCGATTTTGACCTCGGTCAATGGCGCGTGGCAGCTGACGTGGACCCCTGGCCCACTAGTCAGTGCCCATGGGTAGGTCTAGCCCGGGTAGATTTAGGAATTTCGTGTTAATTTCAAATTTCATTAATACCTGAAACTTTGTCAAATTATATAAAATTCAATATAACTCAGAAAAATGAAAATAAGATATCAAAATTCTTAGAAAAGAAAAATCTATCCAATAAAAATATAATATGAAATTTTTATTTTTAATAAGAATTTAATTGTTTTAAACTTGATAATTAAGTCTTTTTCTTTTAATCTTATTACAATTAAAATTCAATAATTAAGAAAAGTTCTGAAATAAATAAAAAACCAGTAAACAAATAAAGAAAACATGAAAACTAATTTTCTTTATTTGTTATTTTGTTAAATCTTTATTAGTGGAAATTTAAACCCTAATTAATAATTACCTTAATTTTTAATTGTTTAAAATTAATAAAATGCCAAATACAATATTATTTTCTATTCCAAGTTATTAATAACTTCAACTTTAAAATGAAGTTATTAATTATAGAACCATATGGTAAATAGCAAACCCTAATTTAATATGGAATGATATTACAACCCTATCATTTCATGTGAAACCAAAACCCTAAATTCAATTAGGAACCCTAGTTCCATTATTACATGTGAACCCTAAATTGCTTCTAACCTAAACCCTAGGTTAGAACTTGTGATCATGGTACTTTATTTCAAATCATAGAGCCATCATTAGCAACTAAAAGACATACCTATGTCCACATAAAATATAGAACCCTATCACTAGCAAATTAGTATTCCATGTATGCATATCACTAAACCTAGTTGATCAAGTAGGATCAACCAAGTTTAAACCCTAGCTTCTACTACCAAAACCATCATCCTTATTCATTCCTATTTAGCATCACACCATTGTGATGAACCCTAACAGCAACCATACCTACTATTTTACTTTACATAACCCTGTTCCACTAAACCCTACTAGTGTGAGATACTTATGAACCATCCTATTTAGAAACCAACCATTCTCTACCTAGAGATCCAATGGCTAATACAAGACAACTTCAACCTTAATTGTTATACTTCTTATTATTTAAGAAGTATGTTCTTCAAAAGTTATTCTTTTGAAGAAAATAAGGAATCATCAATCCTGCCTAATAGAACCTATAGACAATAGCCATCTATCACTAGCAAGGTAGCATCAACCTTGATAGCACCCATGTGTAATTAATTGCTTAGGATGCCTAGGCATAACTCCACCTACTATTGATGAATCCAACTCTGTTGTGATCCATCTAATACTTACTCCAGAAACTAGATGAAACCATAGTCAACCATAGAACCCCACCAATCTAATTATCATACTTATTCTTTATTCAAGAACATATTCTTCAAAAGTTATTCTTTTGAAGTATATGATAATTAATCATTAACCATGCCATATAATACTAAAATGACCACTGTTCTTTACTTGTTAACATTATACCAATTATCATTCTTTGTGTGCTCAATTGATTATTATGCTTTATTATCTACCTGTTTATAATACCAAGTAATCACACCTGAATAAGAACCTTGTATGTGAATCACTCTAAAAGTGCAACACAACCTGAACCAATCATTACAACTCACTAATCCTAAATCATCGGGGTTAGGTCACGCTTAGAGCGATTGCATCTCATTCTTATGCATTATTGCATTTTTGTCAATCTTTTAAACATCGTCCTTACCGGACGATGATGCTATTTCAGAATTTGGAGTTAATACGCATCGAAGACCTTGTCTGCATAATCTTGCAGTCAAGAAAGGCAAGTTCATCACTTGCTCATGTCATTTGAGTACTTTTATCAAATTACTTGCAAAGTACTATGGTTATCACGATTGCATAAAAACCAAAACCACTACTTTCATAACTATGAATATGACTATGTGGTGGGCAATGGAACCATGGATTGTGTTGATATGGTGGAGGTTCCATTGCAAGGGTTAATATCCATCTAGGATTAAACAACAAATGTCGCCAGTGATTCTTGTGCCGTAATACCCGTGTTAACCATAAGATCCGGAGTGGGACGGAGTAGTCAAAAGTGTTTCCACCTCTCGTTCATCAACGGATGCGCTTACCGTAGTAGTTGTGTCTTGCGGAGCAACTTGAGGGTGGGGAGCCCCTTCTAATTCCCCACGGTATAGCTGTTGCTTACCGTAGCGGTTGCTGCTTGCGGAACAACTTGAGGGTGGGGATCCCCTTCTAATTCCCCACGGTAATGTGGTCTATGATGGGTTGCAGCTACCGGCGAAGGAGTTTGGTTAACGAGTCCCAAACGGTCGTGGTCGGGGTCCACCCGTGAGTGGGAATAATGGGACCGGCGAGGACCCAGGGTCGGGGCATGCAACAAAGGGTGGGTGTTCGAGGTAGCGGAGGAACATGATTGGCTAGACCTTATACCGGGCCTCACACCATAGGAAGTGTGGACGGGGAATATGCCCGGTTGGCACCAAGGTTAAGATCTCTTATGGGTAAAGCAACACACCTCTGCAGAGTGTAAAGAACCGTGACTGTCACTCCCTGTTCCGGGATATGGAACTGCGAACGCGGCCGGAAAGGAGCTCCATGAAGTTCTAGTAAACCGGTGAAGGCTGACGGACATAGTTCTTCTGAATAAAAGCAACCTCTTGAAGAAATGGTTATGAAAACCTGCATTGGTATTAGACTTTCTGGTCTAATGCCGTAGCTAGTGCATTAAACACCTCTTCCCTATAATGAACTTGTTGAGTACGCTCGTACTCATCCCACTCTTAAATCCCCTGCTTAGATATGGAGGTACCAAAGGAGGATCTACAGTGCAACACGAAGATGGAGGAGTCAACAACTACTTCAAGGGACAAGAACCTGTCAGAAGAGGCAGATACCACATCCAACAAGGAGAAACCTAGATTAGCAATAAAAAGGAACTAGCTTCCTAAACTTAGCTCCTATTTAGCTAGAATCTATTCATAGCCTCTGTAGCTAGTTAAATACTCCACAAATGGAGTTCGTGATAAGACTAGTCTATGAGTCGTCCTTCTGGAGTTATTTGCAGTTTACCTCATTGTAAAGTAGGAGGCTGTGATGATCTTATGTAACAGAGTCAATGTTGTAATTCTATAGACATGCCTTGGACCCGCATATGTTTTGTACCA
Source organism: Lolium multiflorum (assembly GCA_030979885.1). Taxonomy (NCBI): domain Eukaryota; kingdom Viridiplantae; phylum Streptophyta; class Magnoliopsida; order Poales; family Poaceae; genus Lolium; species Lolium multiflorum. Next base: position 50,124,302 of record CM061751.1, on the reverse strand, counting down.
CTCTGAGCGATATAATACTAGTGGAACTGTGTTTCATTGTTATATCAGACTTGCATACTACACCATGCAGTGGTATGCCAGGTCCCCACAGTTGGTATGAGAGCAAATGCTTTGACCTTAGGATTAAAACCCTTTAAAGGAGACCTATAGGATTGGTAGTGTCTATAGGAAGTTGTCTTAGGTAAACCAAATCTTCTTAAGACTTGAGATGGATATTCACTTGAGAATAATCCTGACACACTTGAGTCAACATTTCCTACCTATCTTTCCTAAGTAAAGTTAGGTAGCTAATCCTAAACATATAGTACACCATTAAGTCCTTAAAACAATAGATGAGTAGATCACAGTTGGTATACAATACATGGTAGTCCAAAGAGAGGATACAACCATAAGGAAGATATCCTATTGGAAGATGTGTACCAACACTTGTTATAGTTAAGTAAGAGTTATCCAGACCTGTAATAGGAGTAATATCAAGTAATAAAGATATATGTATAAGAAAAATATCCTATTAGAAGGTGTAAACCAATACCAGTAATGGGTAAGTAAATTATCCAAACTTGTGCAACAACTAATAGTAAGTGAAAAATATAAGTTATATGAGGTAGTATAGATCATGATGAGTCAATCATGGGAAGTAAGGAAGAGAGATAGAAATTAAACATGTCTACTTACAGAGTAGAGGTAGTAATCATATAAGATTCACCTGAGAATCACTATGTGATGAAGTAGAACATCATAAATATTTAGGAGGAGAACAATAAGAAGTCAGTTGTTCAACAATAGTGCAAGAATTGTGTTTCAAAACCATGGGAAGTGTGCCAAGCACATCATGACCAAAGTCTGATGATAGAAACACTTGGAAGTATAGGAGCTATATTTCAAAGTTATGTGTTTAGAGTAGCAATGTTAGAACCCAAACATATCATGTGAGATAGTCTTCAATAAAATGAAAGTTAAGTAGTACTTCCAAAGAAAATTAGGTTAACCTTAACCATCTCAAACCACTTTGTTTCAAGTTTATCTCATTGCAAATGTGCAATTAAGGTAAAAGTTGAGACAAATAGTAGAATCCTATCTATTCGTGCTAAGTATCACGACATAAACCTATATTATGTGGTGTTATATACTACACATCAGAGCCTGATATTTAGAGATGTCATACTCAACTATTTTGTCCAGGTTTATGATGGTGTGTATTATATGCACAAAGCTGAATCTTCTTGGATTTTATTGGATTTTCATTGTTTGACTAGATCCATACATGAAGTTTGACTTTGATATGCAAGTGCATGTTGCAATATCAAGCCTTTACTTGATGCTATAGATCTAGAGGGTAATGGTATTCGTGTGAGGAAGTGACGAATTCTGGAGATTCCGAAGACAAGATGAAGGTTCACCAGATAAAGGAAATAAAGTTGTGGAAAGCAACCACAATGTTCAGAAGGTAGTACCAATCAAAACTCATGCTTTACCTCAACAGAGGAGTACTTTAGTACGGAATAAGCATGAAGGTGAGAAATATGATGATTATGGTGAAGCTCAAGCAGATCCATAGTCAACATAGAAGAGGGAATGCATGGGAAATCACTTAGGATACTATAATCATAGTGTCAGCTAGTGGTTTTCTTGCAACAATAAACCCTCGAAAAAGGAAGATGACCTATGAAACCATAGCAGATATAAGAAGACCATAGTGGATATCAAAAGACTACAATTGGTATAGGGTCAATACTGCGAGATAATGTAGAGGATGTCTCGTCCAGTTGATCAGAACCTATAATAGAATCCATTTTTAGACATCAAATAGCCACAGTTGGTATAATAACCACAGCTGGTATCAGTGGGTATTACAAGTAGTCCACGATTTAATTATTTGTATCAAAAGTTTGGGAACACATAAAAATCTTGTCAGCCAAATAGCTAGATCTATAATCATTTAGTCGAAGGATTCACATTGGATGTCCACAATTGAGTGGATACACCACAAACATTCTTCGCGAGACCTTAGAATAAGTACAAACCATAAGCTATACTTAGACCAATATTCCAACCATCAATCCAAGGGTTGGAAGAAAAGGAGTTGAAGACCATAAGAAAACTCTAAGGGGTAGAGTAAAGATTGAGTTGGATGTACAATAACTCAATACTTTGAGAATAATAGAAGAAGCAGGTCTGAACTGAGAGGAAGTTCGATCTTATTTTCATAAGATTATCGAACACTACTTTCTGAAGGATGTCAGACCAGAAGCCGAGGTTTAAACCTCGAGGAAGTAAGAAGTGTACTATCACTTGAGAAAATGAGTAATATTTACTCAGAAGTACGATAACTCAAGTAAACTTAGGTAAATGAAGTTGGATGAAGAAAATACCGTAGACCAAATACAGCTCGAGAAGGCTAAAGACTGAAGGAGATTGACCATACCAAAATGAAAGTCTATTTGAAAGATTCCTTTCATGGAACCTAAATAACCAAAATAGTTTTAGGTATCACCTATAAACCATGATTGGATGGACTAAATGAGTCTAATCCACTCTTAGGAAAATAAACCATCACGACCATTCCATGCTAAGTACCTTACGAAGTACCAATATTGCAGTTTTGGTAGTAAGAGAAAACAAAGACCTATTTTATCAAATAGGAGAATGTTATCCAATTAGTCCTCAATTAAGACTGCCAGGACAAGAAGAAGTCCCAATCATTGAATCTTCAACGAGAAAGGAAACAAGCTTATAGAGTTGGAAAAAATCAATGAATCAAAGTAAGAACCATGGTTCAGAGACAGATACTAATGGATTCCAGGAAGAATCTGGACAAGGGATATATTCAATTATATCCAGTGAGATCACTGTGGAGTTCTAGAAAAGTTTAAGTCTGCATAAGTCAGATCCACACTCCGAAACGTGAGAGATATCAAACTTCGAGGACGAAGTTTAGTTTAAGGGGTAGAGACTGTAATATCCCAGGTATTGGGGTTACTAAAATAGAGGAAACAGATGTGTGCATTGCATTCATGCATAGAAAATCTGGGGAATTTTCGCGCTTTAAAGTAAAACAGTCACAGAATCGGTTTCACTTGACCTTGGTGGAATTGAAGTAGCTCATCAAGTCAAGCGCTACAAACCTCAATGTGACTTTGTTAAAACCTTGTTTTAGGAAGAGATGATTTGATCTAAAGGGTTAGATCAAATGGAATTAAATCAACACAACACTTTCAATCAATGATCCATTGCTTGATCTTATAACAGATCATAATATGGTAATCATTGCCATAACATAAGAACATTTGTTCAATTACAAACCAAGTAACAATAAAATGGAGAAACCATTCTTGACTATCTTCTCCATGTCTTAAAACTAATCCATGATCCTACCATGAAACCTCATGGTATTCAATCCACTTCAACATTGGAATTATAACAAGAAGTTCCACTCCAGAGATAGATATTCTTTTCCATTCCAAATTATTACACATCAAACCTAGAGAGGTGAGAGTTCTATAGTATTTATTAGAGAAGCAATGGGAAATCTTAAGCTAAAACCTTGGATATACATCCATGTATTACAACCATCATTCCTTGAGAAAAACCCTAAGTAATTATCTCAGGCAATCTCCTGGGATATAAACTTAAGAGGCAACCATAGTAGTTCTATTCAAGAAAGTAAAATAGAAGTGATATGTCCTAGTTGATCAAGACAAAGCTTGATCATGGGAGTGAGAAACCAAATTCATCAGAGATACATTAGGAAGTCCAACCTTGATCATTATAAATTGGGTGATGATCATAAACCCTAAGAACTTGAGGTAGAGATATTAAGAACAAGTTGATCATGCCTAATCCATGATCATGCTCTTTAAGTATGTGAGGATAAGTTAAACCCTAATAGGATAAGCAGATATCATTAGCCACATGAAATTATAAGGAGATCAATAATAAGCAACACTAGGCTTAGATCCCAACCTTAACTTGTGAATCATTTGGTGATCATAGGTATAATTCTACCACATTTACATTCCACCTATTCTCCACTTAAGAACCACATGAAAACCTCTAGAGTCAAACTTTATACTTTATATGGTGAGAAACTTTCCATCCATATGACCAAAGTTAACTATAAAAAGAATCATAATCAATGTAATTATTTTAATGATAAATTGAGGATAATAATAGAAGTTAATTGGTAGAAGATAAAACCAATTCTCAAATCCTTAGTAACTAGAGAAGCACATGAAATATTAAGCAAGTAACCATTTTATCATGCATTGGGAAGAGTAAATATAGCCAATGCAATATGGTGGTATTTCATCCCTATAACCAGAATGGCACCCTCAATACTATCTTATGCTTCCATTCATAAACCTAAGAAACCCTTGTGATATATTTTCTAATTAAAAACCATAAGTGGTGATCAACCACTTATCTTCATAACAAGACCCAACCATGATGAGGGTAATATCTACTCTTGTTATTACATGGTGTATCAAAATATAATAGCAGTGCTAATCTTGAAATGGTGTTATTATAAACCTTACAAGACCCTAACAAATAAATGTTCACCTAAAATAATGCAGGTGACAACATTCTCAAATAGGAGATTAAGACCCTAGAGATATTTTAGCACATGAAATTATGCCATCCCAATCACTCTCTTATTTGAAATTCATAAATAAACATTACTTTGGAATTGTTTCTTGCAAGATATAACTAAATAAAACTCTATATATCATTAAGTAAGATCAACAATCATTGGGAAAGTAATTTGGATATTTCCACGGGCAATATTCAAATCAATGCATATATGGATATTCAATTCAAATCCTAATAGTAATTAATAAATCTATGCTCTAGTATTCCTATTGAATTTTATAACACACCACAATAATCTTTAAAGTATCTGCAGTGCCTTGTACTAATAATTGTATGGCTCAAATAAGCAAGACCTACAAAATAGAAAGGAAATCAAATTAGAATTCAAAACAGAATTATAAAACAGAAAAAGAAAACAAATAAAAGAAAAAGAGAGGAGAAGAGGGGTGCTTACCTGGGCAGACCACGGCAGCCCAGCACAAACCCACCAGGGCAGCCCAGCAGCAGCCTGCTCAGCAGCCCAAGCACCAGCCCAGGATCAGCCCGAATACCCCTTCGTCAAAATATCCAGAGGAGCTCATCCTCATCTCTTCGTCTCGCATGGGAGACAGCACGAAGCCGTGCTCGGCTTCGACGTCTCGCTGGCGACCTCCCAGTGCTCGACGGCGTGACGAGGCCTGCTCCGTCGCCGTATAAAAGCCCCTGGAAGAACCCTAGCTCCGACTTTCGTCCTCCTCTGCTCCAATTTCTCTCGATACCGAAACCCTGGCTCCGCCAGTCGCCATTACCGCCGGCGATAGAAGCCTCTCCGAGCCAAGGCGAGCACACCGGCGTGATCACCGTCCTCGACAAGGTCAGCTCCCACAAGGAATCGAGTCGAAACCCCTCGCAACGACCTCACCGAGCTCATCGTCTCCGACGGCCGGAGATGACGATTCCGGCGAACCCGACCGCCATGGACCTCACCGTCACGCCCTATGTCCTCCTGGTGAGCCGCTAATCATCCTGGCATGCTCATATTGCTCCCTAGCATGCTGTAGTGTCGCTGTACCGTGAGCCTATGTCCGCCGCCGCAGCACCTCATCGCCGACCGTGCTCCGGTGGACATCAGCGGGCGGCGCGACCACCATTCAACTCACCGTGACGCGCTGGGTCGATTATAGTGAGTTTTCCGTCCGCGCGAGCCCTGGATCGGCGGCGCCGTCGCTGTCTGATCGCCGGCAGTAAGCCATGGCCACGCCAGCGATTTTGACCTCGGTCAATGGCGCGTGGCAGCTGACGTGGACCCCTGGCCCACTAGTCAGTGCCCATGGGTAGCTCTAGCCCGGGTAGATTTAGGAATTTCGTGTTAATTTCAAATTTCATTAATACCTGAAACTTTGTCAAATTATACAAAATTCAATATAACTCAGAAAATGAAAATAAGATATCAAAATTCTTAGAAAAGAAAAATCTATCCAATAAAAATATAATATGAAATTTTTATTTTCAATAAAAATTTAATTGTTTTAAACTTGATAATTAAGTCTTTTTCTTATAATCTTATTACAATTAAAATTCAATAATTAAGAAAAGTTCTGAAATAAATAAAAAACCAGTAAACAAATAAAGAAAACATGAAAACTAATTTTCTTTATTTGTTATTTTGTTAAATCTTTATTAGTGGAAATTTAAACCCTAATTAATAATTACCTTAATTTTTAATTGTTTAAAATTAATAAAATGGCAAATACAATATTATTTTCTATTCCAAGTTATTAATAACTTCAACTTTAAAATGAAGTTATTAATTATAGAACCATATGGTAAATAGCAAACCCTAATTTAATATGGAATGATATTACAACCCTATCATTTCATGTGAAACCAAAACCCTAAATTCAATTAGGAACCCTAGTTTCATTATTACATGTGAACCCTAAATTGCTTCTAACCTAAACCCTAGGTTAGAACTTGTGATCATGGTACTTTATTTCAAATCATAGAGCCATCATTAGCAACTAAAAGACATACCTATGTCCACATAAAATATAGAACCCTATCACTAGCAAATTAGTATTCCATGTATGCATATCACTAAACCTAGTTGATCAAGTAGGATCAACCAAGTTTAAACCCTAGCTTCTACTGCCAAAACCATCATCCTTATTCATTCCTATTTAGCATCACACCATTGTGATGAACCCTAACAGCAACCATACCTACTATTTTACTTTACATAACCCTGTTCCACTAAACCCTACTAGTGTGAGATACTTATGAACCATCCTATTTAGAAACCAACCATTCTCTACCTAGAGATCCAATGGCTAATACAAGACAACTTCAACCTTAATTTTTATACTTCTTATTATTTAAGAAGTATGTTCTTCAAAAGTTATTCTTTTGAAGAAAATAAGGAATCATCAATCCTGCCTAATAGAACCTATAGACAATAGCCATCTATCACTAGCAAGGTAGCATCAACCTTGATAGCACCCATGTGTAATTAATTGCTTAGGATGCCTAGGCATAACTCCACCTACTATTGATGAATCCAACTCTGTTGTGATCCATCTAATACTTACTCCAGAAACTAGATGAAACCATAGTCAACCATAGAACCCCACCAATCTAATTATCATACTTATTCTTTATTCAAGAACATATTCTTCAAAAGTTATTCTTTTGAAGTATATGATAATTAATCATTAACCATGCCATATAATACTAAAATGACCACTGTTCTTTACTTATTAACATTATACCAATTATCATTCTTTGTGTGCTCAATTGATTATTATGCTTTATTATCTACCTGTTTATAATACCAAGTAATCACACCTGAATAAGAACCTTGTATGTGAATCACTCTAAAAGTGCAACACAACCTGAACCAATCATTACAACTCACTAATCCTAAATCATCGGGGTTAGGTCACGCTTAGAGCGATTGCATCTCATTCTTATGCATTATTGCATTTTTGTCAATCTTTTAAACATCGTCCTTACCGGACGATGATGCTATTTCAGAATTTAGAGTTAATACGCATCGAAGACCTTGTCTGCATAATCTTGCAGTCAAGAAAGGCAAGTTCATCACTTGCTCATGTCATTTGAGTACTTTTATCAAATTACTTGCAAAGTACTATGGTTATCACGATTGCATAAAAACCAAAACCACTACTTTCATAACTATGAATATGACTATGTGGTGGGCAATGGAACCATGGATTGTGTTGATATGGTGGAGGTTCCATTGCAAGGGTTAATATCCATCTAGGATTAAACAACAAATGTCGCCAGTGATTCTTGTGCCGTAATACCCGTGTTAACCATAGGATCCGGAGTGGGACGGAGTAGTCAAAAGTGTTTCCACCTCCCGTTCATCAACGGATGCGCTTACCGTAGCAGTTGTGTCTTGTGGAGCAACTTGAGGGTGGGGAGCCCCTTCTAATTCCCCACGGTATAGCTGTTGCTTACCGTAGCGGTTGCTGCTTGCGGAACAACTTGAGGGTGGGGATCCCCTTCTAATTACCCACGGTAATGTGGTCTATGATGGGTTGCAGCTACCGGCGAAGGAGTTTGGTTAACGAGTCCCAAACTGTTGTCGTGGTCGGGGTCCACCCGTGAGTGGGAATAATGGGAATAATGAGGACCCAGGGTCGGGGCATGCAACAAAGGGTGGGTGTTCGAGGTAGCGGAGGAACATGATTGGCTAGACCTTATACCGGGCCTCACACCATAGGAAGTGTGGACGGGGAATATGCCCGGTTGGCACCAAGGTTAAGATCTCTTATGGGTAAAGCAACACACCTCGCAGAGTGTAAAGAACCGTGACTGTCACTCCCTGTTCCGGGATATGGAACGCGAACGCGGCCGGAAAGGAGCTCCATGAAGTTCTAGTAAACCGGTGAAGGCTGACGGATAGTTCTTCTGAATAAAAGCAACCTCTTGAAGAAATGGTTATGAAAACCTGCATTGGTATTAGACTTTCTGGTCTAATGCCGTAGCTAGTGCATTAAACACCTCTTCCCTATAATGAACTTGTTGAGTACGCTCGTACTCATCCCACTCTTAAATCCCCTGCTTAGATATGGAGGTACCGAAGGAGGATCTACAGTGCAACACGAAGATGGAGGAGTCAACAACTACTTCAAGGGACAAGAACCTGTCAGAAGAGGCAGATACCACATCCAACAAGGAGAAACCTAGATTAGCAATAGAAAGGAACTAGCTTCCTAAACTTAGCTCCTATTTAGCTAGAATCTATTCATAGCCTCTGTAGCTAGTTAAATACTCCACAAATGGAGTTCGTGATAAGACTAGTCTACGAGTCGTCCTTCTGGAGTTATTTGCAGTTTTACCTCATTGTAAAGTAGGAGGCTGTGATGATCTTATGTAACAGAGTCAATGTTGTAATTCTATAGACATGCCTTGGACCCGCATATGTTTCGTTGTACCACTCTGAGCGATATAATACTAGTGGAACGGTGTTTCATTGGTGTTATATCAGACTTGCATACTACACCATGCAGTGGTATGCCGGGTCCCCACATCTTAATTAGGTCATGATTCCTTGTGTGTGATGAATCAAAGCTGCTTAGTGTAATGCTCGCTGCATTTCAAACTTAAATTCATCGGAATATGAATCATACCAGAGGGATTATGATTACAAGAATTATATTATAGGTACTATTGATTGATCTGATCCATGGATTTTACAATCACCATTTGTCTTAAACTGGTGCTTATTTATATGATGAAACCATAGTGTGTACATCATCTTTATTTAGCGAACAAATGAATGATCAGATGCATGTAATTTATGACAACCATTTTTCTTGAATTCCTGCTTATTGACTTCATGAATCCATATTGTTTTATGAATCAGTACATCTTCAGGGAACAAATGATTGATCCCTGATCCATGAAATTTGTAATCACCATTTTCTCTTAAATTGGTGCTTAGTTATATTAGTAAACTAAGGATTGGACTACCCATGAACAATTTGTGACAGCACTTTAAATTGGTGCTTATTTATATTAGTGAACTAATTATCTATGGTTGGATCTGGATCATAATTGTTGATTCTACATGATGATTAATTCTTAATAATGTTCATAAAAAATATTTAATGCTTGAATTGTATTTCAATTAATTTCCTTCCCTCACTTCTTCTTTACTTTCAAATTCGCAGGAAGATGACAGCGATAAGGAGGACCGGGACCGGAAGAGCCGCTTCGTTCTGAAGAAGCTGAAGACTGGCTAGATCCCTTTCCCCCGGAACGGTCAGCCTAATTGCCCATTCTGCGGCAGGGTTTTCCCGAAGGACATTGAGAGTCTGATCCAGCACGCGACGGGAGTTGGAAAAGGTAGCGACCACAAGCACAAGCCTGCTAGCAAGGCAAAGCACGCTGCCTTTGGCAAGTTCCTCAGGGACTACGTGAAGACTGGCCTCATCCCGCTCGTCGGTCCAGCTGTTGGCCCTCATGTTCTCCACTAAATTTAGTTTCTATTTAGTTGTTCCCCTGGAGGTTCATGGTTAAACTATGTCATGTTTCAAAGACTATGTTCTACTTTTGTTATTTGGAACCTGGGCAATCATACCCAGTTGTTTAAGACTATGTCATGTTTATATGTTGTTTGCTGTTGCAGAAGCATTACTGCTGCACATGTTATCTCTTTTTTCATGTTGATGCACGCTGCATTTGTGTAGATGCTTTATTCTGTAGCTAAGCAAGTTTCGAGTTAATTTCGACTACCAATGTTTGGCTACACCAGAGTTGTGTAGATTACATATCCCTTTGTCCACAAGTTTACTACTTTTATGTCTCCTTTTTTGGACTTGTAGTTGCTGTTGTCAGTTTCAAGTTTTGTTTTCATAAATACAATCTGTGTTGGTAATCAGAAAAATACAAGCAACTACAGGTAACAACATCACAAAATATTTGGTACTGCAAAATATCTTTTCCTGTTATGAAAAACATGTCCATTAATCCAGTTGCTACTGAGCCATAGACTTTATTATATCATTGCCCTATACTGCCGTAAGTAATCATATAAAAATTATCACGTATGAAATTAGTAAGACAAACGTTGTAGTCATAAGTCATACATTACGATCATAGTCATTACAAACCAGTCGATCTCATATTACACAAATCCATATTACTAATAGTTGAACTCGGAAGCGTAATAGAAGGGGACAGGTCCAGGCCAACGCTTGACGTTAGAAGAACTCCTAGTTGGTGTAGACGTCCCGCTGACCGTCATCTTCGTACTGATCCTCTTCATAGTCTGGCCATTGGATTAGCCAGGGACACAGCCGTGAGTACTTTAAAGTACTCGCAAACTAATACTAGTGTTGGGGGGCTAATCTCTAGTTTATTTGCATAAAGCCAATTTTAGTTCACAAGCATTTGATAAAAGACTCTTTCATATGCTAACAACCTCAAGTGGGAACATTAGTGTCATTCCCACAACTCATTTGTGAATCAAGTCAAGTCACCATTCAATTCATCAACCATTTTCAAGAAAATCTGACAACGGTAACAGTATGGCCTTTCCAACCGTCCGTAACCGTGGACACGGCTATTCGAATAGATTTACACTCTGCAGAGGTTGCACACTTGTGCCACAACATTTGATTACATCCGTCAGGGATAACCCCGAATCATCGTAACTCAGTACGCGGATCATCAACCATAACCTTTCACTTACATACCCTAGTATAGGTACCTCTCCCCATGAGCTTGGCCTCCCAGTGAAGACAAACCGTCAGGAACTGCACAGGGCTTGGGCCGGATAATTCACCTCATTTCACATCATATCACTTTTAACGGAGGTAGCCTCGGCATAACCCCTATGATGCTTGTTCAGAGGGAACCCATACTAAGATGCATAAACTTCCAGTTAAGCCCTACCCATAATCAGGTATTGTGGGGGTACTCAAATATTGGAAAGGTATCGCATTCAAACCAACCATCAGTTTTATCCAAGTTCACCATATCATTCACCAGTCATATTCACCTTCAAAAACTTTCAATGGAATGACTTCATCATTCCAAGGTTTTCAAAGTCATTTCACTTCACAAGTTCCAATCTAGAGTAGTCAATTTTATTTGTTAGCACTAGCAACTCATCATGAGGGGTGCTACTTAACTCATAAGCTCCTTAGGCTAAGTTTGATACTCTTGCTCTACTCTATACTTAGACCAAAGTTAACTATAAAGGTAAGCTTTAAATAAACAAAGTAAAAGCTTGCAATGTAAAAACTTGGGATAGGATCATTGAGCATAAGGTAAAGTGGAATGGTGCCTTGCTCAAGAGAGCTTTGCACTTGCAAGAATATTAGCTTGCCTTGGTTGGTGTACTGGTCAAAGTGGTCTTCCTCCTCCTGGTAGTAGACCTCCTCCTCCTGGTACTCCTCAGTACTAGCGTCTAAAAATGGATACGAGGTAACAATCACCAAACAAGGTTCAAGAGCTATACTAGGCACACAATGGCTTCACACAAACTATTCTAGTATCATGACACACATCACATATTAGTTGAATTGGTTTTCTTTCTTTAAGAAAAAATTTCCTCTCATTACAAATATGAATTAAAGTTTCTATTTAGTTCTTGGAGGAAATAATTTCCTCTCATTGAATCTTCTTAAGATTTAATTTCCTCAATTGAGTAATGTATGAACCCATGTTGACTAAGGTCAACCATTCATAAACCTCATTTGGGAAAGGATTTAAATGAGGTAGAATACCTCATACCATTTAGCAATACCACTTATGATTTAACATCACCAAGTAATTCAATGTGAGAGTAAATAGACCAGGGTCACAACCTCATATGAAGTTACTTGGGACAAGATTTAACTGAGGGCAAACACTCATAAGATTTAAATACTAGTTTTGGACAATATCATTTGACTAGAATAGCCATATAGTCCTTTCTTTCAACTAGGCCATGATCACACAAAGTAACCATGCCATATTTTTACAGAAACCATTAGTGTAAGTGAAATGTGATTTATGGGAGTTGGAATCAACTCAAAACCATTTTTGGTTGATTTTTAATAATTGTTTGAAGTTGCAAAATTCTATGACTTGTTATTTTTGTCACATTAATTATACAAATAATCTCATGCTGAGACCAGTGTAGTTGTGTAGATATTTTTACTAGCTTTCCAAAGATATGAAATTCACCAAATTTGTCTGAGCCAAACTAATTCTATTCAATTTTGAAAACAGGGCCAGTAAGGTTTTTGATTTAACTCAAATTCGAATTTTTTAACTCAATGGGCCTGGCGGGAAAGCTAACTGGGCCTATTTCGTTTAAACGGCGCAAAGGCCAACCCACCACGCATCCACGACGCGCGGGATGCCTGACAGGTGAGGGGCCACCCGTCAGCCTCTCTTTACTACGCGAAGCGGTACGGGGCGTGTGAGGCGTTGGATTAGAATGAGATCTAACGGCTCTCGTTCGTCGTTGTCGCCGGCGAGAGGAGCTCACTGGCGCGAGGCAAGGGGGTCGGAGGGCTCATCGTGCCTCCAGCCTGGGTTGGCAGTGTGCTCGAGGAAGTGGTGGACGACGGCGAACTCCCTGGTACCGGCGGCGTCTCCAACGGTGGCCGAAATCGACGGCGAGCTTCTGCGGCGGAGCACGGCTGTAACACCCCAACTTTTGCAAACTTGTTTAATTGTCCTTAATGCAAAAATTAGGGGGAACAAAAACTTTTTCTATAGACTAATTAAGATGAATTGCCTTGATCTGTTTGTTATGATGAATTGCCTTGATCTGTTGGTAGATGTATTGACTTGATTTCTTGTTGAGTTTTGTCTTGAGCCATCTCCTAGAACAACACCTCTAGTGGTAAAACAAAAAACTCACCTAATAAAACACATGTGTGTCCTAGGAAAAGTTGTTTTCCTTCTTACTACATCTAACTCTTCCCCTGATGGCAACATGAGTGTGCCATCTTGATTTTCTCTTTGTAGTACAAGATAGCTCAATCTTCCTTAATTCAAAACTTGGGATCATCTACCCCTCATCACATCCTTCTCTTGTACCCACTCATCCTTGTTGGTTTTGAGGCCATGTCGACCATCTGTGTTGACAGGCTTAAAATGTCCAGACTTTGGCAATTGATCTCTAAGCACCCACAACTGTTATTGTTGACTTCAATGCATCTCATCTATGCAACATCCTCTTCAAACTCCACGTCCTGCATGTCTCAGTCAATCCTTGCAACTCATATATTCAACTTGATCTGGTATCCTATCCCATGTTCCAGCACCAGATCACTTCTTCCTCTTTTACCTCTTATTTTTGTTTTCATCCAAGTTTATCTTCACAAAACCAAGAGTGGGGATGATGGATACATTTTGTAGTCATCATCTACCCTTGAGAACACTTCTCCCTAATTTTGTTTTCTCTCTCAAAAATCCTATTGATTTTCCTTCTCTAGTTTTGATCACAAAACTACTTCTAGTTTTACTAAAACTTTTCAAGATATTTCTTCAAGGAAAACAAGGAACTGAAGTGGGTTTTGTTTTCTCATCCCATTTCTAACAAGTACTGATTTCAGAAACATTACTTTCTATTTTGTGCTCTTTTTAACAAAAGGCTTGTTTATGGTACTTATACCATTTCTTGTTTTCCTCTTGCTTATTTTACAATTAAGAAAAACTCTACTTTACTTGAGAGAGTAAGTAGAATATTTTGAACTCCTATGTTCCAACTAGTTTTCTCTCAACATCTTCAAAATTTCATTTCACTTGAGTTCATTCCCAATTGTCTCTAGACAATTGAGGTGTGTCCCATACCTTTCAATTAAACTCTCTTTCAAATGGCAACACTTGCACATCTTATATTTCATCATATCTATCTCACTCCTCTATTCTTTTCCATCATTGCCTTGACCTCATGAATTGATGATTTATGTCAATATATTCATCCTTGTGAGTACATGAATACTTCACTCACCATCTCTCTTAATCTTGCTCTATCATTGACTAAACCACCATCACCACCCATCTACCTTGGCATGCTCATGCATTGTTCCATGTGGTGAATCCCAATTCTTTCAATTTTGAATTCTAATGTAAACCTCTAATCATCAACTATACCTTGGGAACTATCTTCATCCTAAGTTGGTCTCAACCAAAGTGGTGGAGATTATTCTCATGGCACATGGCACATGTCACCTTCATACTCATTTTTATCTATATGTATCTACTCCTATTTTTATCATTATCAAAGTCACTCTTTGATATTATCTTCTCAACATCATACCTTGTCTATACACATTGATGTTGTGCCTTTCTCTCACATTGCTCACTTGTGCTTGGCAAGAATGGAGCCGGCCATGACAATTTCGGCCAGCCATGTTTCTCCTCACTTTCTTCTCTTGCAAGCATTGCCTCCCAACTACTCCAATCAATAAATGGGCAGCCACCTTCCTTGGCCAATGAAAAAGGAGGCAGCCACCCCTCTCCCTCTATAAATACCCCCTTGGCCAGCCACCACCTCCCCCTTTGCTCATTTTCTTCACTCTCCACTCCCTCACACTCTCCTCCTCTCCTCCACCACGAAATGCTGCTCCTCCTAGCAACCATGGCCGGCCATGGCCATGGAAACCTCTCCAAGATGCAACTCCCTCCTTCCTCAAGCTTCCCCTCACCATGAGAGCTTCCCTCTCCCTCTCTTCTCCCCAACCCTAGATGGTTTTCTCTCCTCTTCCTCTTCCTCCATTGCTAAGATTGGATCTTGATGCAGGTGCATGTTGGTCCAAGCATGGAGAAGCTTGAGCTATCCTCAGATCTGAAGTTCTTGAGCAAAGTTCGTCCAAAACCTTGCAGTAATTTCTGTATCTTGCTGTTTCAGATTCTGGTACGAACTTGTAAAATCCGCCAAATCTCGTGTGCAGATCCAAATCGAGTGATTCAAAGTTCCGCAGATAGGTATTTAAAAGATCTACAACTTGGCGTTGGTCTCATCCTCAAATTCGTTACGGATTTTGCATGGTAAATAAAGTCCTGAAAACATGCAGAATCACTGTTTGTTAGATTTCTCCCGTTTTACAAAACCTTTTTGAGCAAACTCAACTGTGGGTGAAAGCCCTCTTCAGTACCTTCATTTTGGCTGTGGTTTCACTTCGATTGACCTCCGGAAACAGAAATGGTTCACAGATCAAGATCTGGTCAGATCTGACTTTGTCGAATTAAACCAGGAGTTTGGAGACGAAATTTTGAATGAAACCAACTGGGTAAGAACCACCTATTCAATACCTTTCAGATGCAGCAGACCTCATATTTGTATGATTTGTGTATGATTTTTGATGAATTAAACTTGTTCTGTATGTTCTGCAGGCATGGCTGTTAGCTTTTAATTCATCAAAAATCCATTTTTGAACCTAATTGAGTGATTCCACTTCTGTAGGATTACTGAATGTTTTCTTAATCATCTCAAACAAGTTTCAAACCTTTATCTATTCTGTAACTCCAGAGGTGAAGCAAATGGTATAGACATGCAGTAATCTTGTCAATCCATTTGTGAGAGTTTCAGAAACAATTTGAACCCAAATCCAATTGTGTATGCATCTATGTTTAAATACCTTTCAAATGCCAGTGGCCTCATATTTTTAGGATTTTTCTACGATTTATGGCTTACAGATCTTGTTTTCTGTACAGTCAGATTCAAAGAAATTCCTAAAATTGTAGGTTTAATATTTTTGGGTGATTCCAATTGGGTTAGTCTTGTATTAGTACTGGCTATATAGGAAAAATATTATTAGTCTCTGTTAATACATATTTGTTACTGTTAGTAATGTTTATGTGTGACATGCATTGTTGAAGCAAAACCTTTCGGTTTATTTAAAACCCTTGACCAACTCTTTTTGGTAGAGATGGGCAACCATTGTTTTATGCTTGCAAAGCAAAACCTCTGCAACTTAACATTAGCTCTTTTGTTTAGCTTGAGTTTTCAAATGATGTGGATTATGGTTTGCTTCCTATTTTGGTTGTAGTGTTATGGGAACAAATTATGTTAGGAAAATTGTTTTCTACTTTTCCAAAAATGTTTGAAAATGTATTGTGAATGTTTGTGATGCCAAACTAATGCTCTTGTCCTCTTTATGATGTTATCTACCAGGGGATACTTAGTTGTGCCATGGTGATACCTAGAGAGGCAATTGCTAAGTCGTGGCACTCTCATACCTTCACTAGGTAAATAAATGGGGTTTTCTTTTAGTTGCTTTGTAGTATCTATAAGTCTTTCGTATATTAGCCCTTAGTAAAGTGGTTAGCTATTGATTGTTGAGTGTTGCATGTTTGTTTTGTTGATGCAATATGATTGATTGTGTTCCTTTTATATTTTCCGGCGATAGATGCGAACAATTCCGGAGAAGAAGAAGAAGTGGAATCGGACGAGGATTTTATTTATGTTATTGGGATTCTTATATTGATGGAGCTGAAGAAGTCCGGGGACAAATAAGCCAAGGCAAGCCATCTTTTGATCTCTGATCCGGTGTCTAGTTGGATGTCATTTGTTGATGTTCAAAGCACCTTCATTCTATGTGTGTTATTATCTCTATTTATGTCATCTATGTGTGATTGCAAGTGGGGTACTCCCTAG
Source organism: Lolium multiflorum (assembly GCA_030979885.1). Taxonomy (NCBI): domain Eukaryota; kingdom Viridiplantae; phylum Streptophyta; class Magnoliopsida; order Poales; family Poaceae; genus Lolium; species Lolium multiflorum. The sequence goes on along the minus strand of CM061751.1, from coordinate 50,107,099 downwards.
TGGTGATGCTCCACTATTTGTCCTTGTGTTATGGGATGCATGGTAACATGGCCGTGCTATCCCACTTGGTTATCTTGTATGCTCAACTTGAGCATGTTCCATCTCAAGATAGTAACTTACACCACACCCACCCCCTTTGTAGTATAGAGGTATCAATGTCATGATCTTGGTGTATTCTCAACTTGAGAGGAGTATGCCGTGTACCATCTTGGAGAATATGTTGGATAGTGACACTCCACTATCTAAGTTGTGTAGTTAGCACCACAAATCTGAGAGTATATTCCTCCTTGTGTTGTCATAATACATGCTTACCTTAAGCAAGTATGATCCACTCCACTACCCCTTTATACCTCATCTATGGCGGGATGACTCTCATCTCGGCCGTAGTACAATACTAGTTCAACTCATGAAACTATAGGTTGGGAACCCCTCAAGGTTTACCTTGTTGTAAATGTTTATGAAAACCTTGGGTGAGGCAATCTTACCCAAGCGTATGGTTTATGAAAGGAAAGGATCTTGACAAAGATGGTTGGAAAGAGGAAATGTGTGTGTGACTTGGGTTTTTGAGAAAAACGACACATGGTTCTCTGTATTCGCCCGGAACAATTAACCCGCGCAACCACACTACTCCAACGTGGGCACGGAGCTTAGCTTGACGTTTGTTCTTCTTAGCATGAGGCACCGCACAACTATACAAGGGTACGGTTACCCCCGAGTCCGGGTTGTCATGGTTGGGACAATAGTATAACGGGAGGCCTTCGGGGCTGACCCGTCCGGAAGACACTATGGGTCTCCTGGCTTGGCGGTGGAGCCACGCTCAAAGGAGGTGAGCTGCCACGGTGCCGGGGAGGTACATACTCCATAGGGTAGGACCTCTTGCTAAGTCGAATGGGCGAAAGGCTATGTTCGGGTATCCGTCGTGGCATATGTTGTTATGCGGGGATGATGCCCACACGATAGGTATCCGGATAGAGGTGGGGAAAGTGTGCAAACTCTGCAGAGTAAAATCTATTCGAATAGCCGCGTCCGCGGTCATGGACGGTTGGGATGGCCGTTACCGAGCTGTGTCGAGTTTTGGTTTTGAAAATGATTTCCAAAGGAAATGCGTGTGTTGGAAGTACCGGAAGGGTACGGGAAAGATGTTGTGCCGACCATGTGGAGATGGTTGAGGAAAATGAAACAAAATGGGGTGACCCTTCCTAGTGTTTTCATGTAGAGGAACTCTTCTTCAATAAAGATGTAGAGATGTCCTAGTTTATCTTTTGAAGTATCTTCTTCAATAATGATATAGAGATGTCATAGGACCACCAAAGTGTCCGCATCACTTGAGATGCCGGCATGCTATATCCACAAGAGAAACTATTCTTCCTCTCTTGTCTCTTTTAGTTAGCATTGTTAGCACCTTTCTTGATGGTTTGCGAGTACAATTCCAATGTACTCACGGCTTTGTCCCTGGCTATTTACTTGGCCAGACTTGGAGGAATTCGACAGACGAAGAAGGATTTGGCGACGTCTATGCGAGCTAGGAACGTCTTCCCAGTCAGTTGCCTGTAGGGTTATGGCAGATGACTTGGGTACTGCGCTGCTGAAGTGATGATGCTACTCTGATGTTTAGTTAGCCCTTCGAGGCTATTATGTAAGTATGGGTCATGTGACCATGTTGTAATTTTCTTATTCCGCTTTGTAATGGATGGTGTAATTTGATATCAGTTCGGTTATGTGTTCACGACACACTGATCATGGGATCGTGAACTGTATACATAACAGGGTATTTCGGACCGTTAGTTCGGGGTCCCCACAACGGCAGTGATGTTGCAATTGGGCGGCGCTACGGGGAAATGTTGAGCGGCGAGGTGGCTAGGAGGTCGAGGGAGAAGAGGGGAGTGTGGTGCTGTGAAGAAATGGTCGAGGAGGGCTCTCCTTTTATAGGCGCGGAAGGGTACCGTGGTGCTACGGCAAGGCCGACCACGGCGCGGGCTCTCCGGCGAGCTATCGAGCTAGGCGACGGCGGCGTCCTGTTCAGCGTGTCCAGGCGGTCCTCTGGGCGGCGCTGGCTAGGCTAGGCGGTGCCCAACACGGTCGGGTGGTCACGGAGTACTGCGCGGCAATGGCGCGATGCGGTCGTCGTCTCCGGCGGCGGCGGGCGCGGGTCGGTGTCGTGAGCGTGTCTGGCGCGTTCGCGGTGGCACGGCGATGCTCAACGTGGAGAAAAGGGGGCCAGGGGTGGCGCGAGGTGGCGAGGCGACGCGTGTGCGGTGCGTGCCCGTGGGCGTGCCCACGACGTCGTCGGCATGGTCTGGGCGCCATGGGCGCGTGCGTGTCTGGCGCAGGTGGGGTATTTCCTAGACCAGGGCTAGGGCAGGTGAGTGCTGTAGGGTGAGGTGGTGCCGTTTGGCACGTGGCCAGGGCTGGAGAAGAGAGGAGAGAGGAGATGGTGTCCATGGGGGGACATGGCCGGCATGTCCATGGCTATGCCATGCTTGGCTCTTCTCCTAGGGTTTAAATGATGGGGTTAGGGCTAGAGGGAACCAGGGCACATGTGGAGACAAGTGGTGAGAGGGTTTGGTCCAAACACTATTGAGAATAGTGTTTTTGATTTGAATTGGATTGAGTTCCCAAGTTTTTGTCAAATTTGTCTTAGGCAATTTTAATTTGAAAATTGTGAGAGATGGATTGAACTTGCTTCAAATGACCAGAGACACACAAAGGTGGTGGTGGCATTCAAAAATAAAAGAATTGCAAAATTTGCAAAATGGGATGATCTTAGTTTTGCTTCAAAGTCTCATCTTGGCTTGAGCATAACTTTTGATCTAGGATGAATTTGTACTGGTGGTTTTTACCAAAGTTGTTCACCTTGATGTGTACTTGGATTAGGTGCAAAGAGTTGGAATTGTTTGGTTTGAAAATCTCAAAATACAGAGGCTCAAAGTAGTGATCAGACTGAAATTGGCAGATTTGACCATTAGTGCATGTGAGCACAATTTGATTTCAAATTTGATTTGATTTGAGTTTCTTTGATTCCAAAAGTGTTAATAAGTGTTTAGTAACATAATACAACTAATGGTGCAAGCTAAAATGGTCTAGGTTAAAGATTTGCAAAGATGGCATAAACCATATGTGAGGGTTTTGGGATTTCTCCATTTTATTTCTTTTCTTTTTCTTTGCTTTGCTTGATGATCTTCTCTTGATCAAATGAGGGTTTTAGATTGTAGTACATAAGCACACAAGTAATCATCATGGCAATCTCACACGAAATGCATAAATCCTATGCATGGTACTATATGCAAATAAAAGTTTTTGTTGGTTCCAAAATTTGGGTATTGAACTTCTTCTCCTTCATTGATTTGAAATTTGGGATGTTACAATTGCCCTGCACTACCGTAAATAATTATATAATAATTATCACGTACGAAATTAGTAACACAAACGGATTGTAGTATAACGGTAGTACTTCCCGATCAATTCGACTTCAAACGTCCCTAGTTCGATTCTCATATACGCCTGCTTTTTTCCTATTTGTTGAACTAGTTTATTGCTTTTCTACATTCACATTGACAACCTGGTCCCACCACTAATCAGTGACGGACTAATGTACCACGAACTCAATTTCGTCATCAGGATTATCCGTGACGGTTAACCATGACACAATTTCATGCCGTCATGCATGTATGATCATACGTGAAAAAAAGCCAATCCATCACCTACTTACCTTAATACATGACAGACCAAACATTTTTCATCACGAAATTTTTCACTAAATATGATATCTGGCGTAGTTTTAAAACTAATCCCGAAGGTGTAGGAAGCGTGCCGACGCACATCGACCTTGGATCCATTTCCAATGTCATCGTCATCTGCCCTGCTGTTTTATGCTTGTTTGAGTTACAATGTGAGCAACCGAACCGGTATCAAATACCCATGCACTACTACGATTACCAGTAAGATAGACATCAATAACATGTATATCAGATATACCTTTCTTCATGATGAGGCCGCTCTTCAGATCAGCCAAGTATTTGGGGCAATTACGCTTCCAGGTCCCTTCTCCTTGCAATAGCACACAGTATCACGTTTAGGGCCAACCTTAGGCTTCTCAGGAGGTGCAACAACTTTCTTGCCGCCCTTCTTGAAGTTGCCCTTCTTAGGTTTCCCCTGCTTCTTGAAACTGGTGAGCTTGTTGACCATCAACACTTGGTTCTCTTTCCGTATCTCTACCTCAGCAGATTTCAGCATGGAGAAGAGTTCAGGTAACTCTTTGGTCATGTTCTGCATGTTGTAGTTCATCACAAAGTTCTTGTAACTAGGTGGCAGTGATTGGAGTACACGATGAATACCCAACTGATTAGGAATCTTATCCCCAAGTCACTGAGCTTCTTCGCATGCCCGGACATAGCGAGCACGTGCTCACTAACGGAGCTACCCTCTTCCATCATCCAGCCAAAGAAGTGTTTCGAGGCCTCATAGCTTTCCACGGCCGCATGAGGTTCAAAGATAGCTTTTAGCTCACGGACCAGCTCATAAGGGTCGTGGTGCTCAAAACGCTTTTGGAGCTCCGCCTCTAGGCTGCACAGGATGGCACACTGAACTTGAGAGTACCGAGTTACCCAAGTCTCGTAAACATTCTTTACATCCTCAGATACTACAGGTGGAGGTGGGGGACCTAGCGGTGCTTCGAGCACAAATTGCAGATTTCCACCAGTGAGGAAAATCCTCACATGACGGAACCAGTCGGTGAAGTTGCTACCATTGCTTTTAAGCTTTTCTTTCTCTAGGAACTGGTTAAAATTGATGGAGGGGGCCGCCATGATCTACAACATATTTGCAAAGAGTTTAGACTAAGTTTATGATAAATTGAGTTCAATTTTAATTCTTAAATTAACTAGGCGAAATCCCACTCAAAACAACATCCCTCGCATTGTCTTAGTGATCACACGAACCAAATCCACTACACCTAGTCCGATCATCACGAGAAAAGGTGTAGCTTCAAAGACAAACTCTCAAAGTGTTCATCATATCATTCATATGACTCATGCTCTACCTTTCGGTATCCCGTGTCCGAGACCATGTATGTACATGCTAGGCTCGTCAAGGCAACCTTAGTATCCGCGTGTGCAAAACTGGCTTGCACTCGTTGTATGCACATGTAGAATCTATCACACCCGATCATCACGTGATGCTTCGAAATGACAAGGCTTAGCAACGGTGCATACTAAGGATGAACACTTTATTATCTTGATATTTAGTGAGAGGGATCATCTTATAATGCTACCGTCTTGATCTAAGCAATACAAGATGCATAAAAGGATTAACATCACATGCAATTCATATGTGATATGATATGGCCCTTTAGTCTTTGCGCCTTTGATCTTCATCTCCAAATCACTGACATGATCTCCATCATCAACGGGCATGATCTCCATCATCGTCGGCGTAGCGTCAAGGTCAATGGCGCCATCTTCATGGTTGTTCTCCCATGTAGCAACTATTACAACTAATTTGAAATAATACCTCAACATGAAATATAAAGACAACCATAAGGCTCCTGCCGGTTGCCACAATACAATAATGATCATCTCATACATATTCATCATCATATCATGGCCATATCACATCACCAAACCCTACAAAAACAAGTTATACGACTCTAATTTGGTTTGCATATTTTACGTGGTTTAGGGTTTTCGAGTGAGATCCAATCTACCTACGAACATGAACCACAACGGTGATACTAGTGTTGTCAATAGAAAGAGTAGATTGAATCTTCACTATGGTGGGAGAGACAGACACCCGCAAAGCCACTTATGCAATACAAGTTGCATGTCGAGCGTGGAGCAAGTCTCATGAAATGCGGTCATGTAAAGTTAGCCTGGGCTGCTTCATCCCACCATCCCGCAAGATGCAAAGTACACTAACTAAAAACAACAAAAGCATCAACGCCCACAAAACCATTGTTCTACTGGCAACCAATCTATGCATAGACACGGCCTGATACCACTGATGGGATTCGTAGCATAGAACGAATAACAAGCCAAGATCCAATCTAGTAGATGGTAGCAACGAGAAGATCATGAGCCTAACCCTCGAGGATTCCAAAGACTACGAGATTAGATCTCGTTGTTGATGTAGTCGATCACTTGCCGCTTTCAAAAGAGCGTAGAAGATCTTGACGGTGCCACGGTCGGGCAGCAACTCCGTACTCGGTCAAACGTTCGGTGTTGATGACGACGTACTTCTCCCCGGGCAGCGGATGTAGTAGATCCTCCTCGGAATCCCGGCAGACGACGGTGGTGTGGGTGGTGGTGGAGATCTCCGGCAGGACTTCGCCTAAGCGCTACGGGAGAAGTGGGAGGAGGGAGGTCGGCTAGGGTTTGGGGAGAGGGGCGCCGGCCTTGGTGCCCTTGGGTGGTGCGGCTGGTGTGGTGGCCGCCCCCTCCCTCTCTCCCTCATTATATAGGTGGAACCCCAAGGGTTAGCCCAAAGATTCGAATAAGAGTCCAACTCAAAAACTTACCAAAGGGTGAAACCTAGGGGGAGTGGGACTCCCCCTTTCCTTCTTTCTTGGCCGGCCAAGGTGGTGGAGTCCACCATGGACTCCACCCTCCCTCTTGGTTGGCTGGTTAGGGTTGGTGGAGTCCAACCGGGACTCCACCTTCCATGGTGATTTCTTCCGGAAAGTTCTAGAACATTCTAGCACCTTCCATAAATGCACCGGATCATTTCCAAATTGGAAAGTGACTTCCTATATATGAATCTTATTCTCCGGACCATTCCGGACCTCCTCGTGATGTCCTGGATCCCATCCGAGACTCCGAACAAACATTCGAACTCCATTCCATATTCCATATCTACTTAAACGACATCAAACCTTAAGTGTGTCACCCTACGGTTCGTGAACTATGCAGACATGGTCGAGACTCTTCTCCGACCAATAACCAATAGTGGGATCTAGAGATCCATAATGTCTCCCACACATTCAACGATAACTTAGTGATCAATTGAGCCATTTACATACGATACTGATTCCCTTTGTCACGCGATACTTTACTTGTCCGAGGTTCGATCATCGGTATCTCCATACCTTGTTCAACCTCGTTACCGACAAGTACTCTTTACTCATACCGTGGTATGTCATCTCTTGTGACCTAGTCACATGCTTGCAAGCTAATCAGACGACATTCCACCGAGAGGGCCCAGAGTATATCTATCCGTCATCAGGATGGACAAATCCCACTTTTGATCCATATGCCTCAACTCACACTTTCTGAATAATTAATCCCATCTTTATTACCACCCATTTACGCAATGGCGTTTGATGTAATCAAAGCATCCTTCCGGTGTAAGTGATTTTACATGATCTCATGATCGAAGGACTAGGTAACTATGTATCGAAAGCTTATAGCAAGTTGAACTAATGACTTGATCTAATGCTACACTCATTTGGGTGTGTGTCCATTATATCATTCATCCAATGACATAACCTTGTTATTAATAACATCCAATGTTCGTGATCACGAAACCATGATCATTTATTAATAAACAAGCTAGTTATACAAGAGGCTTACTAGGGACTCCTTGTTGTTTACATAACACACATGTATCAATGTTTCGGTTAATACAATTTTAGCATGGTATGCAAACATTTATCATAAACACAAAGATATATTATAATAACCACTTAATTATTGCCTCTTGGGCATATCTCCAGCATCTACTAGAAACGGAGAGCATGCAAGATCATAATAACATAATACATAATCTCAACCAAAGCAATCTCTCTATAAATCGGATCCACATCAAACCAACATGTAGCAATTACAAATAGATGATCTTTATCATGTTAGGCAGCTCACAAGATCTATACATGAAGCACAACAAGGAGAGGACAGCCATCTAGCTACTGCTATGGACGCATGGTCCCATGGAGGACTACTCACGCATCACCTCGGATGAAGACATGACGATGTAGAGGCCTCCGGCGGTGATTTCCCTCTCCGGCAGGGTGCCGGGATGGACTGCAGAACCCTCCCGAACTGGGGTTTCGGTTGACGGCAGCGTCGGAACTTTTCGTGGATGGAGGCTATGGTCTCTGGGGTTTTCCCGATACGAGGAATAAATAGGCGGAAGGGCAGAGCAAACGAGGCGATGGGGCGCCAGTACATGGGCCAGGCGCGGCCAAGGGTTGGGCCGCGCCTGCCCTATGTACTGCCACGTGGTAGCTCTCCTGCGCGTGTCCTTCTAGCTCCGTCTTCGTCCCGGAAAAATAAGACTTTGGGCTTTTGTTTCATCGAATTTCGAGAAACTTTCATGTACAACTTTTCTGAAACACAAAAACAACAGAAAACAGGAACTGACACTACGGCACTGCGTTAATAGGTTAGTCCCAAAAAATGCTAAAAAGTGTGGAAAAGTGCACATAAAACATATAAGACTTGTAACAAAACAAGCATGGAGCATCAAAAATTATAGATACGTTTGGGACGTATCAACATCCCCAAGCTTAACTCATGCTCGTCCTCGAGTAGGTAAGTGATAACAAACAAATAATTTTTGAGGTGACATGTTGTCACACTACTTTGATCAATCTAAGTGTAAAAGAAAACATAGCTGGAATCATAGAATCCTAACATAAGCATGATAGATATAATCAAACAATGAAACTTAATAACCATGCTAAAACATGAATAGTAATCAAACAAAAGAAAATGTATAACGTGCATGGAAAGCAAAGTGATTGTCAAGAGCATAGCATAGATACATAATAAAGTGGTACTCAGCTTGTCCCATAAGTGGAAGCAAAACATAAATGCTTGGACACCTTTAAAAGATTATAAGGATGACTAGAAACAAAAAGTTTGAACAAGCAATACCATAATTATGAATCAATCAATAAAATCTTGGGACCATGCACATAAAACTAAGAATGACAACTATGCTCGTTAGTTTGAGAGCGGTTCCGAAATATTTGGGCGAAGCCTCTTTTAATTTATACTACTTATAAAATTGTGACACTTCTCCCAACCTTTGCTTACACATACCATTGCTAACCGAATCCTCGGGTGCCGACCAAGCAATCACAAACCATGGAGGAGTGCCCTTTTCTTATAATTTTCCTATTTTCTTCCCCTATTGGAAGTTGTGGTCAAACCAGCTCTTCTTTTTTATATACTTTTTTTATGTTACAAGCAAGATGAAGCTCGCGAGTCTTTTAGTTACTTAACTAGTATGGAAGACGACAACCACAATTTTAATTTACTTCCTCATGAGCTAAAAACAATGTCACAAAACGAGGAACTGTTTGAATGTTTTAAAGGTAGCACACGAGCAAACTACTATGGAATGGCAATGAAATACCACATATATGTAGATATGGTGGACACTTTGGCATATTTGGTTTTTGGTGGTTGGATGCATGAATAAAATACTCACACAAATGGAGGCTAGAAAAAGACCGGGTGCGACCAACTAAGAGAGCATAATGGCCATAATCATGCACAACGACAAAATATATTAATCAAAGCATAAAGTGATACACAAGTTGCAAACTAAATGATCATAGAGGCAAGAATTTACTGGAATGTAGTCATAACATGTTGCAAAATATGTGCCAAGTCGACCCAAATACAAACATTCGCAGGAGAATATATACCACAATATTATGCTTTTCTATTGTATGCTAAAAACAATGCATGAAACCTTTAATGGCACACTAAACACTCTCAGTATTTGAGACTAATAATAATGAAAACATAATTAACAAGCTCATCATGAGAATAACATATAGCAAGATATGCAAAAATAACTATTGCACAGTCTAAAAATGCTTCCATTTGCATCACATACACATAAAACTTTTTTCATGCTTCCAACGCCAACCAAATGAAACCAAACAACTCTCATATATGAAAAACAAGTAAATGTCCAGAGAGCTATTGAAACTCAAATAAATGTAAAAGTGGAGCGTGTCTCTCTCCAACGCAAAATGCATAATAGTGGAGCGTGTCTCACTCCAAAATAAACATGCAAAACAGCGGAGCGTGTCTCACTCCAAAGTAAATATGCAAAGCGGTGGAGCGTGTCTCACTCCAAATTAAACATGAATGATGGGATCCAACTTTATTGAAAGTAAACACACAGGAAAAAGTAAATATGCTCCAAGGATAACACATATCACATGAAGGAATAAAAATATAGCGTGTTGAAAAATGACCTGGTGACTTTTTTCATTTATACTACTTATAAAATGGTGACACTCCTCCCAACCTTTTCTTACACATACCTTTGCTAACCGAATCCTCGGGCGCCGACCAAGCAATCACAAACCATGGAGGAGTGCCCTTTTCTTATAATTTTCCTATTTTCTTCCCCTATTGGAAGTTGTGGTCAAACCAGCTCTTCTTTTTTATATACTTTTTTATGTGACAAGCAAGATGAAGCTCGCGAGTCGTTGAGTTACTTAACTAGTATGGAAGACGATAACCACAATTTTGATTTACTTCCTCATGAGCTAAAAACAATGTCACAAAACGAGGAACTGTTTGAATGTTTTAAAGGTAGCACATGAGCAAACTACTATGAAATGGCAATGAAATACCACATATATGTAGATATGGTGGACACTTTGGCATATTTGGTTTTTGGTGGTTGGATGCATGAATAAAATACTCACACAAATGGAGGCTAGAAAAAGACCGGGTGCGACCAACTAAGAGAGCATAATGGCCATAATCATGCACAGCGACAAAATATATTAATCAAAGAATAAAGTGATACACAAGTTGCAAACTAAATGATCATAGAGGAAAGAATTGACTGGAATGTAGTCATAACATGTTGCAAAACATGTGCCAAGTCGACACAAATAAAAACATTCGCAGGAGAATATATACCACAATATTATGCTTTTCTATTGTATGCTAAAAACAATGCATGAAACCTTCAATGGCACACTAAACACTCTCAGTATTTGAGACTAATCATAATGAAAACATAATTAACAAGCTCATCATGAGAATAACATATAGCAAGATATGCAAAAATAACTATGCCACAGTCTAAAAATGCTTCCATTTGCATCACATACACATAAAACTTTTTTCATGCTTCCAACGCCAACCAAATGAAACCAAACAACTCTCATATATGAAAAACAAGTAAATATCCAGAGAGCTATTGAAACTCAAATAAATGTAAAAGTGGAGCGTGTCTCTCTCCAACGCAAAATGCATAATAGTGGAGCGTGTCTCACTCCAAAATAAACATGCAAAACAGCGGAGCGTGTCTCACTCCAAAGTAAATATGCAAAGCGGTGGAGCGTGTCTCACTCCAAAGTAAACATGAATGCTGGGATCCAACTTTATTGAAAGTAAACACACATCAAAAAGTAAATACGCTCCAAGGATAACACATATCACATGAAGGAATAAAAATATAGCGTGTTGAAAAATGACATGGTGCATTTTGTTGATGAAGAGGGGATGCCTTGGGCACCCCCAAGCTTTGACGCTTGTACTTCTTGGATATCTCTTGGGGGGTCCAAGGGACATCCCCAAGCTTGAGCTCTTGTCCATGCTTCATATTATTGCATCATTCTTCTTTCCCTACACTTGAAAACTTCCTTCACACAAAACTCAGCACAATTGATTAGCAACATTAGTGCAAATAAAAATATATCAAACCAACAAGGATTCAGTAATGGCACATATCAAACACTCATTTTAACATATGCTACTTTAGCTACTTATTCCCAAAGCTCTTTTTCACAAAAGAACTCAAAAAGACGAAGCATAAGACGCAAATGCAAGACATGGCAGAAATCTATCAAAACAGACCAGCAGGCAGAGATCGAAATTAAAGAAATAGTTCTGTTGCTCAAATCGAAAAATGTTAAACTAACGAAAGTTAGCTAACATACTGGGGCATAAGCACAAAAATGTGCAGCTCACAATAACGTTCTGGCGATGTTTAAGAATTTTTTCGTGACCAGCACAGAATCTGTTTCAAAATTGCAAATACCCGAAACACTGCTTTCTTTCTATTAGAGGCTACCCTTGGCACAAAATCGAAATAAAAACGATAAGGAGAGGTTATTACAGTAGAAATAACTTCCAAGACTCAACAAACCAAAAATAACAGAAATAAAACATGGGTTGTCTCCCATAAACGCTTTTCTTTAACGCCTTTGAGCTAGGCGTAGAAAGAGTGCAAATCAAGTATTGTCAAGAGGAAATCATCAAGATCAATTACTTCTTCCAAAACACCATTTGTATCATCAAGTACCTTAGACACCTCTGAAGATTCAACATGCAATTTACTCTTAGTTGCACTAAAAGTTTTATCAAATTTAAACATATCACGGGTTTTTGGTTTGGGTGCCTTAGGGACATACATAAATTTTTGTTCTTTCCCAACAAAAGCTCTCTCCTTTTTGAAACCAAGAGAGAAAAAAGTTGAACTCAAAGTTTCCATAGCTTCTTCAAGTTTACCAATTCTAATATTTCTATCATCATTTGCAATGCTACCCTCCAAAACAATAATTTTTTATTGATTCCTCCTATCAACTGATTAGTATGGATAGCATCAAAAAGTAAATTGGGCAAACTTTTCTCTAAAGAATCTAGTCTTTTTACCACCTCTTCTAAAGTGATCTCAGTTTTAGCAACATTAATGGGAGGACTTCCTACTAAACTTTCAATTAAAACATAGGCTTCCGAAGCGGGAGCACCTAGGAAATTACCACCAATAAGAGTATCTAGAACATATCTATTCCAAGTAGAAATACCAACATAGAAATTCCTAAGAAGAATCATAGTAGAATATTTCTTAGTACATCTATGATGAGCATCACATATTCTATACTAAGCATCTTTCAAACTTTCACCCCCTTGTTGCTTAAAAGTACGAACTTCAACTTCAGGGAGATTCATTTTTCAAAGTAAAGTAAACAGCACAAATAAAAAGTATACTGGTTTTATTTTGGATTTTTGATATAAAATGCAAAAAAGATAAAAATAAAATATGCAAGCAAAACAATAACAAAGTAAAAGAGTTGAGAGCGACACTAGTAGGAAAACCCTTATAGGCGAAGCTTAGTTCTGTGGCGCACCGTTTTTGGTGCGCCACAGAAACTTATTTTGTGGCGCACGAAGCTCGGTGCGCCACAGAAATAGCTTAATTTTGTGGCGCACCTAAACCGTGCGCCACAAAAACTTGGTGGGCCCCACACCCTGTCACCCCCAATCATTGGTTTTACAATTTCTATGGCGCACAAACCTCGGTGCGCCACAGAAATTACTTCTTCTGTGGCGCACGGCGACAGTGCGCCACAAAAATAAGGTATTCTGTGGCGCACTGTATTCTGTGCGCCACAGAAATAAGTTATTCTGTGGCGCACTGCGGTCGGTGCGCCACAGAAATAAGCTATTCTGTGGCGCACTGTGGTTGGTGCGCCACAGAATTAGCGAACCAGATCTACAAAAGTGAGCAACCTCCCACCTACCACACTACACAAGCCATTCTTCTTCCTCCATCTAGCTCGTCCCCCCTTCTCTCTCATACCATTTTGACTCCACTTTTCACTTGCTTGGGTATTTATTACACTTACTTTGGTTGATACTTAATTGGAGTTGAGGAGAAGGCTCTCCATACTCTCTCCTCCTCTCGAAGTCATCGATCGCGGTCTCGTCTCGGTATCGAATCTAGAAGGTGAGTAGTTGGAGGAGACATACATATGCTTGGAGGAGACATGCATATGCTTGTAGATCTTGTGTGGCCGTCGTGTGTATGGATGCTTGTTGCAGGTGAAGCGCTTGTGTGTGTGCCGGTGTGGTGCATGGATGTTTGCCGAAATGTTGATTCATTTCCGTTTCGGCAAGTTTTGCACTACCCATATGTCCTACTTTGAGGAGAGGTCATGCCGAATTTTTCCACTCCATGTAATACCTTGAGGAGAGGTACGGCCCATGCATGTGTGTGCATTTGGTGCGGTTCTAATTTCCTGTTCTATGTATACCATTTGCAGGCAAGCATGGTCCTCTCGATGAGTTCCGCTCGAATCTCTAGATACAAGATAGACGCGAAGGAGGACATGATTCGGAACAATAGGCGCCAGATAAGATGTCCGTGTCGATCATGCAAACTCGAGCGCTGGATCAACCCTGATTCCGGACAACTGGAGGAGCACCTGCTGAGGCGCGGTTTCATGCAAGACAACCAGGCGCGGCCGGCCCCATCAAATGGTGCGCATGAAGACCATGTCGAGCGAGACGACTATCATCATGAAGAAGACTATCATCATGCCGACGGGGACTATCATCATGAAGAAGAAGTCGACGGAGAAGATCATCATGAAGAAGAAGATGCCGGCGGAGAACATCATCATGATGAAGAAGAAGATTCCGGCGCGACCACGCTAATTTCGGCCTTGCGGGACTCTCATGTTCAAGATCTGCTCCTCCAGGAGACGAGCAACGATAGAGTTGCAGCTAGAGAGAGAGCCAAGCTGTCGCAAATGGAGAAAGACGGGATGACTCCGATCTTTCCTGGGTGTCGTCCGCAGGATACGCGCTTGCATGTAACGCTTGATTACCTGCAGATGAAGACGCAGAACAAGTGGACCGATTCCAGCTTCAGCAAGAGCTTAAAATTCTGGCACGATCGTCTCCCGGAGGGGAACACATTGCCAAGTAGTACCGAGGAGGCCAAGAAAGTCGTGTGTCCCCTTGACCTACCGCACGAAAAATACCACGCCTGCATTAATGATTGTGTGATTTATAGGTGCGAGTACAAGGACAGAACCACATGTCCGGTGTGTGGCCACGGACGGTACAAGGTTGGGAACAAGAAGGTACCTCGAAAGGTGGTATGGTACTTTCCTATCACTCCCCGTCTGCAGCGGTATTTCGTGGACCCTAAGGAAGCAAAGCTCATGCAATGGCACGAGGAAAGGCAGAAGCCCGAAGAAGATCCGGAGATGGGCTATATGCTGACACACCCTTCAGACGCTGGACAGTGGCAAACATTGGACATCGCCTTCCCTAGGTTCGGGGGCGACGCAAGGAACATCAGGCTGGGTATGAGCACCGATGGACTCAATCCGTTCGGCAACCAGAGTAGCACGCATAGCACCTGGCCTGTGTTTGTATGGCCTTACAACCTACCCCCGTGGCTGTGCACCAAGCAAAGGTACATACACCTGAGTATTCTCATTCAGGGGCCGAAACAACCAGGTGTCGACATGCATTTGTATCTCGGGCTGCTGAAAGAGGAGTTAGACACGTTGTGGAAGACGCCACCCCGTACGTGGGACGCCTACACTAGAACTTATTTCGATATGAGAGCCGCGTTGATCACGACGGTCACGGACTATCCTGGTTACGCATATGTATCTGCCCAGGTGGGCCACGGATTCAACGGCTGTGTGAAGTGCATGGACGATACCCCGCATCTACAACTACCAAGGGATCCCGGGTCCTCGAAAACCGTCTACCCAGGTGCTCGAAGGTGGCTTCGCTTGGATCACCCGTGGAGAAAACGCGGTGATCTGTTCAATGGTAAAGATGAGCCCGATGGACCCCACGCCCGAGGAGCGGCGCAGAAATCGATGATCTTCTGAAAAATTGGAAGGAGTGCCCAGCGCCGGGAAAGAAGCGACCGAAGCCAGAGCCGCTGCTCGGTGTATGGAAAGCGAGGTCTGTTTTCCACGACTTGGAGTACTGGAAGGTCCTCCACACGCCCCACAGCCTCGATGTCATGCACATTACGAAGAACGTTACCGAGAGTCTGCTTGGCACTCTTTGCAACTCAGAGAAGTCCAAGGATGGACCGAAAGCAAGATACGATCTTAAACATTTTGGCATCAGGAAAGATCTTCAAGCCCCCGATACTGACGATGATGATGATGATGATGATGATGATCAGACGGAAGGGACTCAACGTCTCCGTAAAAGGGCTAAGAAGAACGCGGTGCAGCTTCCCGCTGCCTGCTTCACAACGAGTCCGGAGGAGCTCGAGCAGTTTTTCAGGTGCCTCCTAGGAGTGAAAGTTCCTCACGGTTACTCGGGGAATATAAGCAGATATCTGGACGTAGCGAAGAAGAGGTTCACCGGGATGAAGTCTCACGATTGCCACGTGCTAATGACGCAGATACTTCCCGTTGCGATCCGAGGCATAATGGACGAGCACGTCCGTGATACGCTGTTTGGCCTATGCAACTTTTTTGACGTTATCACCAGGAAGTCGATCGGCGTGAGGCAGCTCAAGATGCTACAGGATGAGATCGTGGTGATACTATGTGAGCTCGAGATTTACTTCCCGCCTGCATTCTGTGATATATGCGTCCATCTCCTTCTCCATGTCGTTGAAGACATCAAGCAGCTCGGCCCAACGTTCCTCCACAACATGATGCCTTTCGAAAGGCAGAACGGTGTCATGAAAGGATACGTTCGCAATAGGGCCCGTCCAGACGCAAGCATGGCCAAGGGGTTTCTAACCTACGAGTGCATCTCCTTCTGCCAGAATTATCTAAGCACCGAGGACGACGAGGATCATGTTGGTCTACCACCCAGGACGCACCTCGGGAGGCTCGCTGGAGTCGGTCACCGCGAGGGCTACCGCTCAGTCCATGTCGGCATTGAAAATCGACGCGACGACTTTGACAGGGCTCACCGGGTCGCGCTACAACACTTAAAACTGATCGAACCTTTCGTGCAAGAGCACAAAAGCATGGTCGAGCAGAATTACATCGATATGGGCCGGCCGAGGAAGATGGGAGACGTAACCAAAAAGCACAACTCCAGCTTCACGCGTTGGTTCAAGCAAACTCAACTGGTTGAAGCACAGAGAAATACGCCTTCTACCGAAGATGAAAAACTCATATACACCTTATCACAGGGACCCGCGCATAACGTAAGGACCTATCAGGGGTACGACATCAACGGTTACAGATTCTACACCGAGGAAAAGGACAGAAATAGTGAAAATCAAAACTCAAGGAAAGATTTTTTGGAAGGATCGAGGAGATATGGGAGCTCAATTACTGTGGAGAGACGGTGCCAATGTTTCGTGTGAGATGGGCCAAGAAGGTCGAAAAAGAAGGCCGATATTTCACAACCATGGTTATACCCGATGCAAAATCGAAGAACGCATCCGCGAAAAATGAGCCATGGGTACTCGGTAGCCAAGTTGACCAATGCTTCTTCATCACCGATCCGTCGAGGCCTAGCCGTGTTGTCGTGAGGAGGGGCAAGAGGAGCATCATAGGAATGCAAGGAGACGCCAACGAGGAAGACTTGGACAAGAACGGTGACCCGAAGATGGAGGAGGAATTCGACAGGCACTTCGACATGCCTACTACTAGTAAAGTAAGAAGGAAGACCTCCCTACCCTCTAAAGGTTGTCCATTCACGCGAAGAAATCTCAAGGTGGCCGGTATAAAGTATTCAACCGCCAACAACCGAAAGGGCAAGAAGATTGCGAAGAGACGGCGCTAGAGCTCGGAGCCGGGACGAAGAAGATCTTTTTTTGGTGTATGTGTGTGTGACAAGTACATGCATGTGTGTGTGAGAGAGACAAGAACATGTGTGTGTGAGACAAGTAATTTGTAATTGAAAATCTCTAGTAATTATTATTAAATGTTGTGTTGTTTCTTGAAAATGTAACAAAAACATTTTTAAAAAGGGAAAAAAGTAGGGGCAACCAGGGTTCGAACCTGGGTTACCCAAGCCTACCAGTGGGCTTAACCACTGGGCTAATGTTGTGTTTCTGACAGAACACAGCATTAGCCCAATTTGTTTACCAAGTCAGTAAATTCTGTGGCGCACCTAGTTGCATGCGCCATAGAATTCCTTAATTCTGTGGCGCATGTCCCGCTTGGTGCGCCACAGAATTAAGGAATTCTATGGCGCATGCACAACTAGGTGCGCCACAGAATTTACTGACTTGGTGAAATGAGCGGTTCGCTCTTCCCCCCATCTCTCTCTTCCCCACTCCCCACACTAGCAGTTTCTTCCCCGACAACGAGCCAACCCTAGCGCAACCACCGCCGCCGCCAAGCGCCGCCACCAAGCGCCGCTGCCGCCGAGGAGGAGGAGGAAGGGGACCGCCACGCCGCCGCCGAGCAGGACGCCCAACCCCGAGCCGCCGCGCAGATCAAGGAGGAGGAGGACCGCCACGCCGCCGCCGAGGACGTACCCGAGAGGAGGCCGCCGCACATCGAGGAGGAGGAGGCCGCTGCACCTCGAGGAGTCACCATCGGTGAGCCATCGGTCTCGCTTCCCTCCACCTTCCCCCTCCCCTCTTCCCTCCCCTCTCCCCTTCCCTCCACCTTCCCCCTCCCGGCTAGGGTTCCTGCTAGTTAGGGTTCATTGGAGTTCATAGTCTCTGTTTGCAAATTGAAATGCTTTAGGGTTCCTGCTAGTTAGGGCGAATTCTCATGCTCATGCTCATGCTCACTAGAGATTTTAAAATGCTACTGGTTGCAAATAAAGATTTTGAAATAAAGATTCTGCAATATTGTGGTCAAATGGAACGAAACAAGGGACAAAGCAACATGATTGATCAATCTATCAAATGCCTAATGCAAATGCAAATGAAAATGCCTAATGCTACTTGCAAATGAAGTAGGTACTGGTTGATATAGCAATAAGTAGTATTTTTAAATGAACAACCATATTGCAATTATCAAGTGCATGATTATGCCAATACTATTTAGTGTGTTACAGTAATTAAACCAGTGCATGCTTGCCATAAACTGCTACTGCTTATTGGTGCTGCTGTGGGCATGCTGATGCTCATAACAATAATGAAATGAAAAAATGCTTGCTCATGCTCATGCTTGCCATAAATTGCTACTGGTTCAAATTGCTTGTGATAGCAGCTTTTGTTTTCTTTATTCATTGCTTGCTGTTTGATTTTTGGGTGAGCTGGATGCTGCTTTATGAGTGACTAGTAATAAGTAAATGACTTATGTTGCTCATGTTGCTCTCTGGTTAATAAAATGAAATTGCATCATGCCGCTCTCTGGTTTGAAACTAATTTTTTGGTTGAAAATGAATGCAGTAGGAAATGCAAAATGAAATGGTAAGCAATTTATATAGTTGGTTTAGTTGGTTTAGATGAAATGCAAAATGCAGTAGCTAGCTAGGTTCATTTAGTTGATTTATGTTGGTTTAGATGAAATGGAAAATGCAGTAGCTTGGTTCATATATAGTTGCTGCTATATTAACTTTACTTCGCTTCCTTTTGGTCAAATGCATGCTACTGATCCAGGGTACATAAAAAATTGGAATGCTATTTAATTATATCTGGAATAATAGCATTTTCATTTGAAGTCACATGTTGGCAGTAGCTACTGGTTGGCTTGCTCTATAAGCTTGTATGCTTGTTTATGCTCTATAATGCTACTAGTACATGAAATGCTACTACTATTTGAATTCATTTAATGTACTCTGGTTTTTGTAGTGCTCCAGGTTGTGTAGTGCTCTAGATTTGTAGTGCTCCAGGTGGTAGTGCTCCAGATTTGTAGTGCTCCAGGTGGTAGTCATTGTTGTTGTACTGCTCCAGCAGGTTTATGTTGGCTTTTGTTTGATGTATTGTAGATGGGCAAGTTTGTATGGTCGATATATGGTGGATATTTTTGCAGGGATTTCATTGAGTTGCCCATTTCTCCCGAAGCGTTGATTAACTTCCGTTTCGGTTGAGAAATGGGCACTCCTACGTAGAAAAATTAGCAAAAGTCATGCCGAATTTTCTGGTTGACTTTTGTACTAACTTGTTGCCTCTTTTTAATGAAGTGCAAATAAACATGTCGGGCAACACTTCTAAGCCCAGGAGCCAGAACGATGAAGCGAGAGAGGCCAACAAGGACTTCTGGGAGGGCTACGAGCAGCCCCGGAAGGCCGCCGCCGAGTCGCCCGACGATGAGGAAGAGGGCCGGGACGCCGCCTCCGAGGGAGAGGGCCGGGACACTGCCTCCGAGGGAGAGGGCCGGGGGGCCGCCGCCGACACCGGCGACGATGACGATACCTGGGACGACGCCGCCCAGACCGGTGAAGAGACGGCCGGTGAAGAGAACGCGGCCAACCGCACGGAAGGTGATAGCGGCGGCAACCCTCAGGAGGGTAAGAAGAAGAGGATGGCGAGGAGGGCAAGGAGGGATCGGAGGCCGCAAGTGCTCGCCAACGTCACCGATCATTTCACGGTAGTCTCCGAAAGTGGCCTACCCTTGGAGCCTTCGTGGGTTGCCAAAGGGTACGGCATGCAACTAGGGTGCATCGTCCGTGAAACCGTGCCGATCCTAACTCAGGACCTCAGAAGCAAGGAGAACGAGGCTATCGCCCAATCCCTCCTCCAGAAGCTTCACCAACGATACACGTTCCCGGAGCCGTTAAATAAGAAGGTGGACTCTTTAGCTCTCACGAAGATGAGCACCGCCTTGAGCAGCTGGAAGAACCGGCTGAAGGGAAAGATCGAGGCCGGTGAAAGCTGGGAGAGGATAAGTAGCAAAGACCCGTCGCTCTCCTTAGAAGACTTTAATGCATTCAAGTCTTACTTACAGAGTGACGCTGTTAAAAAATGGACCGCCTGGGGGAAGAAAATGCGGGATTTGAACTTAGGGACCCACCATTGCGGAAGCGGCGGTTACCGAGGAAAACAGCCCACTTGGGACAAGGAGGATGCCGAGATGGTACGTCTGGGGAAAGAAAACCCCTGGCACAAAATCCAGGATGAACAGGCTAGGAACTTTGTCCGGTCCCGCTACTACTTAGACTGGAAGACGGGGGAATTTATTACGGATCACGAAGACGTGAAGGGTTTCGAGAAGTACCTGGTAAGGATAGTTCTATATTATTTCGCTCATCTTATTAGGCAATGAAGCCAAATGGGCTAACCTTAAGTTCCTTTGTCTAAAGGATGAAGAGTTGACGAAGGCTGGCCCGTCGTCCCAGGGGTCGACGGAACCGTGGGACACGCCTTTCAACAGGGCGATGAACAAGTACAAGGAGAGGGAGCCAGACAAGCCACCGACGTCGGCTGGCCGTGTGTCCGGCTTTGGCACAAGTATGAAGCTATCCGAGTACTACGGATCGGATGCCAAGACGAGAAAGTTGGAGAGGAGGTCATCGGCTAAGGATAAATCCGAGGTTCAGGAGCTGAAGAAGAAGGTGGAGTCACTAGAGAAGCTGGTGGCCGAAAAGCCTGTGGAGAACACGGAGATGATGAACAAGTTATTGGACGAGAAGATCCGGCAGATCATCCCCCCTGGGTTGATTGAGGGGTTAGCTGCTTGGAATGCGGGAGGTCAAGTGGGGCCGATACATGTGCCCAGCCTTAGCGGCAGCAACTCAAGCTTCCACGTGTCGCCGACGGTGCCGCTCCACCCGACGCCGGCGTCGGGGCTCCACCAGACGCCGCCGCAGCTCCAACCGCCGCCGCAGCTCCAACTGGTCGCATCGACGCCCCCAACCGCCGCCCTTGTATCGACAGTAGCCGAGATCGACGCCATCAAGGAGGTAAACTCATTAGTTACTCCTTCGCGTCATCTTCTTTAACTATATATGCCTTTCGTGACTGCCATCTCACGATGCCCAACATGGCGCCCCTGACTCAGGATGAACAATGCATATTTCTGCAAACGGTGGAGCCCGGCGGCAAGTTGGTGGAAGTTGCTAGCGGCTTTGTCATGGCTTCCCGCGTTATGCACGGCGCTACATTGACGGAAGACGTGGCGAAGGTCAAGTTGGTAATGGTAGTGCCGGAGTACCGCTACGCCATCCCCCCCTTTCAACCTCCGGGCGCAGAAGAAGGCGAGGTTTTGTCCCTTGGGGATTGCACCTCATGGCTTATGAAATGGCCGAAGAACCAGATTCGTCTGGGGGGGGTCTTCCGAGTTGTAAGAGAAGCACCGGCGCCACCTCCCCTATCATCCGGCCCAAGATCGCCAACGCCGACGACACCCTTAAGGAAACGGCGGTCGCCGCCCCCACTACCCTGAAGGAACCGGCGGTCGCCGCCGCCACCCGGAAGGAACCGACGATCGCCGTCACCACCAGACGCCACAAACAGTTGTTGGGAGCGCTACCGCAACGACCGCCTACTAGACGCACGGTACGCCAAGCGGCGGCATCGCAACCGCCACCACCTAAGGTCCAGGACATGGCGCCACTTGATGGCAATGATGTAGATGATGATGATGACATCGATGCCTACATCAACACCGGCGCCTGCAGCCAAGATATGTACATGCCTCCTATGGATGAACAAGCCTTCCGCACACACGGCGATCAACTTAGTCGTCCCCCTACAGTCACGAAGCAGCGCCTGGTCTTCACGGGTCTTTCTCAAGACACTCCTCCGGAGGCTGGCAATCCAGCTCAAGTCAAGCCTGCTACCGTTTTCAGCCCTAACACGCTGCGTAAGACGATCATCGGGGATCCACCCAAATCAACCCCAGCAACCTCAGAAGCACCACCAGCACCCGAAGCACCACCATCAGCACCACAAGCACCCCCAGTAGGTCAAGTGAAGAAGGGAAGGAAGAGAGGAGCCAAGAAGGGCGCATCTTCGAGCCAGCCTGCTCCTAAGAGGATCCGGGCCGACGACATGGTACCACCTACACCGGATGGCTTGCCCCGGTGTCATGAAGCTGGTAAACCTATACTGCCTCCGGACATGGAACACCTCGCAAGTGGACAAATGCTCCCTTTGCAGCACTCTATTCATTATCAAGAGAGCGTCCTTCTTAAAGAAAAGGATCCAAATTACCCGGTGTTCTCGGTCAAGGTGCCGTCCGACCAGAACTTCGTCAATGAAGACCCCGCGGATATCTTCTTCATAGCGTTCGAGGACGTCTTCAATCTATTTCACTCGAAACGGCTCGACTATAACTTGGTCCGCCTATACGCGATTAATCTTCAGATGAAGATCAACAGAGAGAGACCCCGCCACATCGCGGTAGCGGATCCCTACTACATGCGCGATAGCCAGCTCCAGGACGGCTCAAGGACACGGACCAAGGCGGTGCGGTACCTCCAGAACTTCATGCTCATGCACAAAGAGAGCAACACCATTCTTCTGCCTGTCTTTCCCGAGTAAGTACACATCCGCTCACGGCCGTCGTAACTTATGCTTTCTTATATATTTCTTCCATTGCCGATCATTTCCAACATTCCATTTCAATTGCATGTGTTGAGCAGGGACAAATACTGCACACTCATCATCCTAGATCCAAAGTGGTCACTAGCCCAGTATTTCGACTCGTCGAGTACGACGACGAAGAAAGACTACACGAGAATAAGGGGTGTTCTCGATGAGGCTATCCTTGGCTACTCCAAAAGTGGAGGCACCTTCGACAAGAATGGGCAACATATCAGGCCGGACACTAAAAAGATCGGGTTCAAGCACGTGATCAACTTCCCTTGTATCAAGCAGCCAGCTGGCAGCATTAAGGAGGCCTTCTATGTCCTCCATCACCTTAAAGGGTTTGTCGAGGATGCAGAGATGATGTCTCTGCCACCTAGTAAGCGAGACCCCATTAAAATGTCGAGGGAAATCAGTGATGATGATCTTAGAGAAGACTTCCATCGCATCCAAGTAAAGCTCTCGGAAATTATCTTACAAGATGTATCCAACGGATCGGGGCTCTTACACGCAGCCAGAGCGTTGCCTAAGAGGGATATCGAAGAACGCCTACATAAGGGTGATGGAAGGACGTGGACGACGAAGGACTTGTACAAGCCGTTCCCGGAGCCGCTCAAGAAGACGTCTCGTTGACCGAGGCCGGTGTGCCTAGCATTACTTTGAATCGATAGACAATTTGCACCGTGTTGTAAACTAAACTTGCTTAATTTGCTCGAAACGGTGGTCGTCGTTGTTGGACTTCAGTTACTATTGTAGTCGTTATCGTTGAACCATATTACTTATGTGATACCGATGCTATATTTCTTTTAGGTTTATTATTATTTCCTTGCTTTAATTCTTGTGAATATGTATGCATGTGAACCCTCTAACTCTTTCCATTGCGTTATATACTAATATGCCTTGTGTCCATAGAGATGACGTACTACGTCGTGTTCGAGGGGAGGGTTCCAGGAGTGTACGAGGAGTGGGAGGAGTGCAAGAAACAGGTGCACAAGTTCAGCGGCAACTGCTACAAAGGGTACCCGACTAGACACGAGGCGGTTGCCAAGTGGAGGGCGCACCAAGCTAACAAGAGCAAGATGAAGACCTTCCTTGTGCTCTCGCTCTTGCTCACCATCGTCGCGGCGGTACTCTATTTCATCCTAGTGTAGGCGGCGGCCGGTGTCACTTCGTTTGTATCTAGAGATGATGAGAACTTTCTTAATTTGCATGGATTATGAGTTGTATGGAGCTATATGTATAACTCGATCGGGCTCTAAGTAATGTGATGATGATGTGATGATTATATATGTCCATATTATATCTGTCTATATTATATCAGTATATAACCTGTATACGGTGTATAAAACCAGTATAAAACCTGTATAATACACCAGGGAGCACAAAATCGAGTATACCTGTACATAGTTCTGTGGCGCACCAAAAAATAATTCTGTGGCGCACCTGTTTCTGTGGCGCAGCTACACCACATGCGCCACGTAACTACTTATTTCGTGGCGCACTGGCAGTGCGCCACAGAAATCTTATTTCTGTGGCGCACGGCCAGGTGCGCCACAGAAAGCTTATTTTTGTGGCGACGTTTCTGTGGCGCACCACCCATGCGCCACAGAAGCCATTTTTGGTGCGCCACTGATGAGGCTTTTCCTACTAGGGCGAGAGACTCCCCTCGCAGAAGAGATGCTTTTCTCCCTGGCAACGGCGCCGGAAAAAGTCTTGCTGAGCACGGAGTTGATGAAGGAGAATTTATGCGCATGTTGAGTGGAACCCCAAGAGGAAGGTAGGATGAGCACAGCAGGAAGTTTTCCCTCAATAAGAAACCAAGGTTTATCGACCAGTAGGAGAAAAACTTTCTCTCCCGAGGTGTTGCGAACCAACTCATGGCAGGGCGCACTGTCGGCGTCAGCAGCAACGTGGAGACCTGCACACAAACAATCAAGTACTTTGTCCCCAACTTTCAGCGAGGTTGTCAAGCTCACTGGTTTTGCTGAAAACAAAGGATTAAACGAACCATGTGGAAAAAGAATTGTTTGCAGAGAACAGAACAGAAAAATGATGTAGAAGATTGCAATTAAAAGAAGAAGGACCGGGGTCCACCGTTCACTAAGGCGCCTCCCCAATAAATAAATATGTCGGGTAAACAAATTACAGATGGGCAATTGACAAAGTATGTGGGCATTACAACAGTATACATAGACTGTAATCCAACTGCATCTATGACTAATAATCCACCTTTAGGATTGCATCCGCGACACCCTCCAGTATTAAGTTGCAAGCAACGGACTATCGCTTTAAGCAATGTGTGTAAAGTAAACGATGAAACTACCCTTGAATAGAACACCGCTATTTGCTCCCTAGTAGCACCAACACATCTACAACCGTAGAGAACAAGGTCACTTCCCATGGTTAAATAGAGGCATGAACCCACTATCGAGCATAAATACTCCCTCTTCGAGTCGCTAGCATCTACTTGGCCAGAGCATCTACTAGAAACGGAGAGCATGCAAAATCATAATAACATAATACATAATCTCAACCAAAGCAACCTCTCTATAAATCGGATCCACATCAAACCAACATGTAGCGATTACAAATAGATGATCTTGATCATGTTAGGCAGCTCACAAGATCTATACATGAAGCACAACAAGGAGAGGACAGCCATCTAGCTACTGCTATGGACCCATGGTCCCATGAAGGACTACTCACGCATCACCTCGGATGAAGACATGGCGATGTAGAGGCCTCCGATGGTGATTTCCCTCTCCGGCAGGTTGCCGGGATGGACTGCAGAACCCTCCCGAACTGGGGTTTCGGTTGACGGCGGCGTCGGAACTTTTCGTGGATGGAGGCTCTGGTCTCTGGAGTTTTCCCGATACGAGGAATAAATAGGCGGAAGGACGAAGCAAACGAGGCGACGAGGCGCCAGTACATGGGCAAGGCGCGGCCAAGGGTGGGGCCGTGCCTGCCCTATTTAGTGCCACGTGGCAACTCTCTTGCGCGTGTCCTTCTGGCTCCGTCTTCGTCCCGGAAAAATAAGACTCTGGGCTTTTGTTTCGTCCAATTACGACAAACTTTCATGTACAACTTTTCTGAAACACAAAAACAGCAGAAAACAGGAACTGGCACTGCGTTAATAGGTTAGTCCCAGAAAATGCTAAAAAGTGCGCAAAAGTGCACATAAAACATATAAGAATTGTAACAAAACAAGCATGGAGCATCAAAAATTATAGATACGTTTGGGACGTATCAATCCTCTATGAAGAATAAAAGTTTTCTTTGTTGGATTTATTTTTGACACCTAATTTCTAGATATTTTCCTTTTTATTCGATCCCTGCCACCTTTGAAACGTGGAGGCCGCTGCTCCTAAATGGGTCCCACATGTCAGCCTCTCTATTCAATAAACGTTTCCTTTCTCGGATTTATTTTTGACCCGTGATTTATGGCTACTTTGATAGTTTTCTTTCGATCTCCTGCCGCCTTTGAAATATTGAGGAAGATGTTGGCTCATGGGTCCCACATGTCATACTCTATATACAATAAAAGTTTCCTTTCTTGGAGTTATTTTTTACCCCTAATTTCAGGCTACTTTCTTTTTTCTTTTGATCCCCTGCCGCCTTTGAAACGTTGAGGACACCACTGGCTCATGGGTCCCACATGTCGGCCTCTGTGAACAATAAACCTTTCCTTTGTTGGATTTTTTTCCCTAATTTCTGGCTATTTGCCTTTTTTCGATCCCCTGTCGCCATTGAAACAATGCGGACGCTGCTGTAAAATGGGTCCCACATGTCATCCTCTCTGAACGATTAATGTTTCCTTTCTTGGATTATTTTCACTCGTGATTTCTAGAAAATTGACTTATTCTTTGGATCCCCTGCCATCTTGTTAACGTTGAGGATGTTGCTGCAAATGGGTCCCATATGTCAGCCTCTATGTACAATGAACGTTTCCTTTATTGGATTATCTTTGGCCCCTGATTTATGGCTAATTGGCTTTTTCTTTGGATCCCCTGCAGCCATTGAAACGTCGAGGACGCTATTGGAAAATGGGTCCCATATGTCATACTCTCTGAACGACAAACTTTTCCTTTCTTTGATTATTTTTGGCCCTCTAATTTCTGCCTACTTGGCTTTTTCTTTGGATCCCCTGCCGTCTTCGAAACTTTGAGGCCGATGCCGCAAAATGGGTCCCATATGTCATCCTCTCTGAATTATAAGGTTTTACTTTCTTGGATTTTGTTGACTCCTGATTTCTGGCTACTTGGCTACTTGGATTTTTCTTTTGGTTCCATATGTTAGCCTCCATGTACACGAGATGTGTGATATCTCAGATATACTATATGGTTTAAACCATTGCACTTGTTCACAACAGGTTTATCTTTATTTTGCAGACTTTAGTACAAACTCTATCGCTCTAAGATCTTCAAGTTGATAGAATAAATCATGAAATTTTCCGAATTTTAAAATTTCAAAATCTACATTTTAATTTTTTTCCAAAATACAGCGCTCCATGCAGGTATGGAGTGATCAAGATTTTTCACATAAGGTATGGCTTCAAAAAAATGCAACCCCAATAATACAAAAGAAATACTTTAAAAACAACTTGTACGTAGAATCTCCCTTTTTTCTGGTGAATCATAGAATCCTTGTTGCATTAGAAAAGGGGCCAAAATTGATTGAGTAGCCCGTTTGTAGTTATTGGGCATTATCATCCGAGTAAGTAGGCCTACATCAATTACCATGTAGACGGCAACCCAAAAGGGGTAATTTTGGCCCAAGCAGGGAAAGTTGTACTTTTTTCTATTGGTAAGGTTAGCCTCACACACAAAAAATGTCTGGTTACATGGGGCAGTGCTGGAAGCCTGATTGTTACTGAAGGTTGCACATTTGAGCCTAATATGCTTGTCAGTAGGAGCTTAGCTATTTTTTGAAAAAATATGGAAGGGGAGTTTGTTGGTGCATGCATACGTTCGCGAGGAACCAAATGCTGCATTTTGACTTCACCAGACAACTGAACAGCATGTGTTCTTCACAATACAGCCAACACAAGCATTAACTAATGTAACTAGAGACATTGAGTACAACTTGAGCCTTCATGTTGAACATAACATTGTGTGTGGAGGAGCCACGCACATATATAAGAGTACCATCATCTTGACCACAAATGCATCATCGAAGAGAGCGGTAAATATACTTATTGACCACCTCTATACAAAACAGTGGTAATTAGAACCGAACAGCCACCACTTTATTTGAGTTGTGATCCATATTGTTCATCCAGTGGTGCGTGATTACCTTTACACTTGATGAACTTCTCACAGTTCTAGTGATCAAATACGAGCACCTTCAAGGATCTAGTGTCAATCCTCTTGAATACCGTGAAGTATCCTATCTTCAAGGCACGTGCTTTGACAAACTCTAACCAGCGTGCGTCCATAACAATCTTGCCATCTTTCTCCTTCAGGCCGACCTCCCAGATGCAATCGGTGGAGATCTTCAACTTGATGTTCTCTATCCACAAACCTTCAAACCAGGGCTCAAAAGCACTGGGGATGACCCCATCTAACCTTGTCGATAGTAACAGTAACTTGCAGAAGCTACCAGGGCGGGTCTGCTCACTGGCGTTTGGTGGCCTGATCATCAGGGCATCTCCCTTTTTTTGAAGATGAGTTCCCTACAAGCTTGATCTTATTGCCTGAACAATGCAGCAACAAAAATGGACCCAATCAGATAATGTCCGCTAGCTACTGACCGTAAGTGCCAAATAATGCGACCTAAGTAAAGACATCTAACAAAGTAAGTGGAGAATGGTATACTTATGAAGCCCACAATCTGAACATTATGCTTCTGAATCTAGTTTGGCCAATTTGTAGGACCGGTATATCAACTTCAACTCATAAAACTGGGAAAAAACTAAGCAACATGGATAGAACTATAGATAGCATGGCAAGGTCTAGCATTAAAGTACTGCAGTTCATCATTGGAAAGTACAGATCGATCAAGCAAAAAAACAAAAAGGCATCATCAGTTACAGAACACCCATGCAAAGCATGCTCATAGTCGCCTCTCACAAATCTTCATAGGTCGTGGATCGGTCAATACTAAAATTGAAATTAGTACAACTCGCCCGCTTTCAACCGTAATCTTAGTCCCCGCAAACGGGTCAACTCTTAGATGAAAACTACTCCACAAAAAAAACATCACATCATCTAGATTCAAGGTTTCAGGGATTACATAGTTACATACACAACGTACTGCTGCCGCGGAGGAGATGGGGGCTGATCCGCCGCCGCGGAGGAGATGGGGGCTGATCCGCCGCCGCAGGATGATTTCGCTGCCAACTGCCGCTTCGGTAGGAGTGTTCGTCAATGGAGGGATGCGAGATGGCGAGAGAAGATAATGAGAGTGAGAGGGGAGTATGGTTGGTGGTAAGGGAATAAGTGCCGCTTGTCTCGGAAGAACCGAGGGCACACACACGCACTCCAAAAACCGATAGGTGCACCGGAAACTACCAGTATCGTCTCACTGACATGTGAAGTCTGGACCTACAAGTCAGTGGAAGTCTGTAGAATCCTACAATGCGTATACTATTCGAAGACGAACACTAACTCTTTTTTTAAAAACCAACTATCACCTAGGCTACCCGTGCACCCCGGCCTACTGGGCCTGCTCCATAGAGTCGAGCCCTCAATAAATTATGGTCCATTTAGAATAACTTTGGCAGCATGCATCAAGTTCAGCCAGGATGCTAGGAGGGAAAGGTATGTTCCTCCCAGGTAGTCAGAAGATACGTATACACAAGATGTACTAATAAATTCTGGAGAAGAAATGGAATATATATATTAAAATCACGTACATGCCAATTGCACTTAGCATCTGCACCAACAAGATGTCGAAAGACAAATGGGATACCTAGGCAACAAAAATAGAAAAAGTAAACAAAGACCTCGAAGTGGTGATCTAATTAGCGACAACCACAAGAGATTGGTATCAATAAATGTTTAAAAAAGGAATGTAGAGCGATACATGCTTTATGAATACTGGAGGTTCAATTATCTACAGTGTTGAGGGACTTGCTTGGTGTTCCAACATTGGTATGAAAGTGGGGTCGGCAACACAGGTGAAGTTCACAGTCCTACCTATCAGGGTGAAAATTCAAGGTCTGGCCTTAATTGGTTGACCTTGTTGAAGCCATTGTTTTGAGAGTGGGGACTATCTTCAGGGTGAAAACCTAAGATCTTTGATCGGGCGACGATGACGGCGCTGGTGCAATGTTCCCTTTATGGAGGCGTCTCTTTTTGGAGAGTCTTAGGTGTGTTGTCTAGTGGTGGTATTATTGTTGTTGCTAGGTGCTGAAATACTGTAGTGGGGCTTTTATTTCTTAGTTTGCTCTTTCTCTTTTTTGGCTGTGTGCATCCATATTGCAATTATGGTATTGCGTGGTTGTAGAGGCTGGGTGTAATTGGCATCTCATGATATTAATATATTCCCGTTATCGAAAAAATGCTTTATAAATACTGTTGGTAGTACATGATTCTACATGCTTTATCGGAAATGTGCAGATATTGTGTAAACTAGGGTTGAACCACATCGCCGTTTGTTGGGATTTCCCCCATCCATCCGCTAAAGGCTGGTGACTTCGAAGCGCTCTTCTTTCCTTGGCTGAAGCTGCTAGCTGCTAATGAGTGGATGTGCTATCTCACTAAACCCATCTTACGATGGGTTAATTGGTTCTATGTCACTCCTCAATTCACAAGTTGTGTTTATGCCATTACAAAAACTGAAGTTGTGTTTATGCCACTCTCAATTCTCACCCTTCTATGCCATTTTTCAACAATACAACATGAAAATGCTTCAGTAAATAGTCGTATTTCAGTTTATACTTTCGTATTGACTAAAATAATCCTGTGATCAGATTTGGAGCGCCTTTTGGGTGTTTCGGGCGCAAAAAATCCAAAATATTCAAATTCTGGCCAAAATTAGAACTTGTCAGAAAAATCTTAAAAAAATTACAGAAAATCAAAAACACCGAAACGAGTATACTTTTTTAATTTGAGTCATTTATGTGCAGTTTTGCATCAAAAAACTGATATTTTATGTTCTATCTTGAAATCGGTAAAATTTTGTCCAAACATTCAAACTGCTTAGAAAAATCTGAAAATTTTACAGAATGTCCAAAACACTAATATGAGTATACTATTCTAATATGAGCCATTTCTGGGCACATATGATCCATTAAACAGAGGTGCAAAGTACGATCCAGATTATCTGAGAGTATGTACAAACTGTAGTATATGATATAAATACTGGATACATAGGCAGTATGATGTTGTATTGCTGAAAATGGCATAGAATGGGGAATTGAGAACTGAGAGTGGCATAGACACAACTTCAGTTTTTGTAAAGACATAAACACAACTTATGAATTGGGGAGTGGCATAGAATCAATTAACCCTTTTACGATTCATACACACAGTTTGTCCTCAGGAATGGATTTAGCGTGCCATCAGGAGCCTGGCCATCATGTATCTTCACGTCCTATCGGATAATTAAGCCCGATGAACAAAGAGTGTGTGTCGAGGCTGTAGACTCGCCTCCAAATAAAGAGACCTGATCAACCGAGCATGAATCCTTATAAAAAAACTAGCATAACCGTCAAATAATAAAAAGGTTACTTTTTACTAAATCTATTATGCAGTACACGAATCTTAAAGCAGGAAATTAACTAGAGGACACTGGAAAGTTTTGGGCGCACGCCAGATTCATCGGCTCTACTACTCCCCCCGTGCATCCAAATAAGATGTTTTAGGTACTTTTAAAGTAGACTAGATACAAATCGAAGTGAGTCAATCTACACAAAAAAACAGACTACATACAAACTGAAGTGGATGAACCAAACAAACTGCTCCACCTTCTTACATTCTTAAACAGAATAAGTACATTATAACTAAGAAGTACTACCACTTCACCAAATTGGGTTGGTTGCGACGAACCACATCGGTGCCTCGAACATTTTCTCCCTCTGTTCTTGCGCCTGGTAGTTCAGTGATGAGCCTATAGCAGCAGCCCTCCCATTGATGTGTATGCGGCACCAATCTGGAACTGGCTGTGGGCGATGCTGGTCGCGCAAGTGTGTAGCAAACACACGGTCTGGTTTGAAGACTAGGAGAACTTCATCCGTATCGGCAGCAGCAGCTTCGGAATTTTCAGGGGGCTCTAGGAAGAACAGAAAGTTGATTCCAACAAACACTGAATTCCCTTGCAGATTGTCCTGTCTGATCCACTCAGGTGCTACAGGGTTATCCCACGGCCATGCATTCCCCGAGAAAAATGTGGTAGCGAAGAGAAGGATAAGAGATAAGCTCTCTTCCCATGTGTGATATTGGATCACCGTCGCTGCTGGTTTGTGCACCCTTGGTATGAATCCACAGGAGATTCCAGCCGAGTGCTGTCAGGTACCAGCTCCGTGATTCAAGATCTTCATTGGCATCACCACCAGCTTGGTCGTTTGCTGGCTCTTTATTTACTGGAGCATGTATGACACGAGCTCCTGCCAATAAACCTGTGTGTTCTTTTCAGTTAGTAAAAATATCACAGGCAATAATCACAACAAACAAAAACAACTAACAATTGAGAGATGAAATCAGATGAATGTGGTTGCAGCAAAACCTCTCGGCTTCGATACAGTGCATGTATAATACTGTATAACACATAATATTTAACTTCTTATATAGTGGACTTACTTCACTTGTTTGGTTCCCAAACCAGCACATCTCCTCGTGGCTCTGTAACTGCGTAGATGCGAGTCATACATTCCGAGGAGTTACCAATGGAAAAGGCATCAACATATGTCAATTATTTGAGATCTGTCTAAATTCAGATTTATCTATATATTAAATAGCATCTTGATACATTAAATTTTTAACAAATCTCATATAAGTTTAATGAGACGGAGGGAATAGTAAATTCCTCTGAGTCACTTTCGAAGTTGATTGTTCTTTCACGTGATATGACCATCTATTTGTGCTTCTCATACGAGGTGGAAGCTATTCAATCGTGTAGTCAGCAGTCTACAAGCTTGGATTTTCACGGATCCAACTAGCAGCCCATGATCACACCTAGTTTGAATTTCCATGCCTCTCGGTGTATTATATTGTCATATGTACAGCGGGAGAACATAAGTTTGAAGTCAAAGCACGTTTACACAAAGTCACTAATTTTCCGGAGAACCGACTACTCAGTTGAATAGCTACAACTTCATGAGAGACACACAAATAGCTTGTCAATTTCATGGAAGAGGAGTCAACAACAATATCAATTTATAGATACAAGTTCCAGTCAAGATAGTGACAGAAAATTGTATTTTTCTTCCATATATGAGGTCTCAAGCTAAATTTATTTTGGAAGGGTGATACTCCATCTATCCAACCAAACATGTCTGAGATTTTTTAAAATTCAAATTTATCTAGACACCAAATAGTATATAGATACTAGGTGAATGCCCGTGCGTTGCGACGGGTAAATAAAAAATTACCAAATTTTAAGGAACCACGAGGAACAAAATGAAATGTCAGGATAAAATTTGGTTCATATGCATCACGTAACTAAACACAAAAATATAATTTGTTTTACCCATTCTTGTCTAAATCAGCAAAAATTGCGGACAATAATTTCTCACAGACACCATTGTGATGTGATTATTATCTACGTACAAACTGTTATTGGCAAATGTCTCAATATTAAAAATGGTACCGTTCTTTATTGGTGTAAGAAAAACTTTCCATGTGACACAAAAAGCAGATCATATATACGTCTTCTAGACATGAGTAGTTAATCTATTGAAAAATAATTGTCACGGAGTGCTACAGAAATTCTAAGACTGGCAAAAACATGTGAGTAAATTGAACTTTACCGACATTGGATGGACAAAATCATTTGAACCCGAGAGAAACTTGGATATCTACTTGAATAGATCACATGATGCCCAATTTACATCATGTTAGTGTCAAACAAGAAAACTCAGGTAGCACCTAAGAATACATCTAACTCGATAATAGATTTAAGCGTATATCAAGATCTAAAACCAGTCATTTATTATAAACTCAAAACTGAAACAATGAGTGGTCTCTCCTGCTATGAAATTAAATAAACTACAACATGTACTAAAAGGATTGTTTGGTGTACATGGCCACGAATTACACAACAACGGGAGAAAATCTACCACTTCAAAGACACCTTTAATCAAACAATGCTGAACAAAAAAAATGTTCAATTCTGAAAAAGAGATAACACTGTACTTTATATCCTAAGATTTACATCTTAAATTTTCCTTCCTTACTTTTCCTTGGAACTCTGCAAATGCTTCAGGAGCAACGCTGAGGAAATTTGCGGTGCAATAAGAGTTGTTGAATTCTTATCGAATACAGAACATGTGCCTAGTACATCACCCTTGCTCACGAGTGCCAAGTTTCTCTAAACTGATCTTGTCTCAACCCAGGCTTTTCTTAAGCACATACTCGGCGCTGCACTACTTCTTCAACATCGTCTTGTCTACCGAGGCAGAATAACATCAATCAAGTGAGCCCACATCTCCACGGCTAACACAAGAAATTCAAGTCTAGAGTTATTTTCAACCATAGGTATGCTTCTTTATGATTTGCGCAACAAAAATGATACAGAAACACTAAATGCAAAAAAAGTATATTAGCATGAATGATCATATTTATCGTCTTTAGGTCATGGAGATAAAAATTTAGTGGCAGTTACTTGGTCTGGTATTGGCAGAGTAGCAGACTGCAGGCAGCACCGACAATTTAGATGGTTTAATATTAACATTTCCCAGATACACAATAGAACAATTTCAACTAATCATTACACTACCAGCATTGAATGGATTAAAAGTTGTAGACCAGTAGAATTTTAGTGATAAACTTCATGCTAAGTGAAAAACCTACGCACAATCCATAATTTGATCCATCCTAAAACATATGAACATGTAGCATTGCAAAAACACATCCTGGAACTTGTTTTTGTTAGGAGTTGCGTTGAAACTTCACCAGCCAGCAATGAATGGGTCTGATTGCTCAGCTATAGATCAGTTGGGTCATGCATGTGTTATAGAAGACAAAAATAGATTAGCCAAAAAGACACGAAGAACCACAGCTTGATGAGTAAAATACAACCATGGTACTGCAGTTTGACGAGAAAATTCAGAACTTATCTATCATCTAACCCCATAGATGCGAGTGAAGCACTCAATTAATCATAAATAAGTCAGGCTTACCATGTTCATCTCAAGTGGACGGGAAACAGGTACTTACAGGATGGTTGTCGTTGGGCTCCTTGGGTGGGCCCCACACGCCTATCAGGAGCTAGGTGTTTGCCTCAGGGTAGACTCAGCTTTGTAGTATTGTATTACACTACTTATTTGCAATCATGGCATACCATCTTAGACTTGAGAGCACTACTACCTCCTTATTCAAGAACGATAGGAACAGAACAAAATTGAAGGTGCTTAATGCTCCCTCACCAAAGATTCCCCAAAGTCGATAGGATTTGCAACCCCAGCAGCAGCCATACTCCGTGCTTCAAACCCAGAAAATAGCATTTATCTCAGAGTCATTTTATCGAACAGGTTGCCAGCAAGAGATACATAACAAATACATGAGAGAGAGGCGTGTGACACTAAGGACAACAACAGGACGGGAGCCAGCCAGAGGAGGTACAGGTTTGGATGACCAGCGCCCTGGTGAGGATAGGGATGAGATTCATGAATTCCTCACACAAGGGCCCGTGCTCTACAACCTCCTGACTTCCCCTCCAGAGACTGCCCCGTGCTCCTTACCACCCCATGGTACCAATTCCCATTCAAGACGTGTCTGCTGTCCTCTGCCTCGTGCCCGGAGCAAAGCGGCGTTGGCCTCAACTCGCCTTGTACACGCCAGTGGCCTTCCCTCTCTATCTTCACCGGGACATTAGCTACTCATCCAAGCCTGTACCTCCCCTGGCCGGCTCCCATCCCGCTGCTCTCCTTATTACCACAAGCCTCTCTCTCCCATGTATCTGCTACTCTCCTTAGGCACGAAATGTCACCCCATTTTCGTCCAGTAAGCTTTGAGAAAAGAATAATAAGCACTTCAGCAGAGACAAGCCTAAACTTATGAATCGTAAGATCTCCTTGCACTGATATAAAATATCCATGAGCACCTTGAGCCAGGTGTTAGAAAAAAGATAACTCGAGTGGAGACGAACACATTTAAACAGAGTTAACACACATGCAACCATGAGTAGATAAATCATTATCCAAGATTACTTTTGCATATTACAAATTAAGGTGATTGCTGATGGCACTAACATAACCAGCTGCCAGTGAAATAACTGGGGAGAAAGCAAACAACTTCTGCATTAAATAGGCTTGACAGATTAAACAAGTAAAATTATGCAAGTCATTTGCATCATACCTTGAATAAGGTCCTGCTCTTCATCTGATGTTGCAATGTTGCGCTCATGGAATAAATAAGACCATGCATGAAATGTCAAAACATCCAGCGACTCGAACCTACATCAGTTGGCGATGACGGCCAAACCTGGTGGATTGCAGGTGAACCCGGATGGCCATCTCGGGGGTAAACGCAACGCCGAAGACCATCTCCGTGACCCTCATGCTGATCGAGGACCAGCAATAGCCATCCCTCTCTGATCCCTCCTTTCCCCTGTAATAGTCGACGGTTTCAGAATGCAGAACAACGCGAATTGTTTCAGTTATATAGTACGACCTAATGCTGGAACTGGAATCATGGATAGGGACACGGAAATAAGCATCTTCTATGAAATGGAAATTATATCGCAGTGCTGCTAGAGGTTTCCACCAGCAGCCTCATTTCGCCATGTTCATTTGTTCAAGAATTCTCTGCAACCAAATAGTTTACTGAACAAATCATTGAACTGAAGAATTTAGCATTGCTAAAGAAGTAAGATCTATGAAGTTCGTGCATCTGCATTCTTGCAGCACATCAACAACGGTGAGATGAATTCATCACCTAGCAGACAAAATGGATACAACAGCAAGGAATTGGTGAGAGGCCAAAGGCCAAATAAACGTACAGCCAAAGAGATACCAACTATTTTACAAGCAACATACACAATTTAATCCAGCCTTGTGATTACTGCTTTTCCGCTGGGTGAACAAGCAAGACAATGAATCAACCACACCCAAATTTTGAAAGCTGGAAACTACAGGAACATTGAGCACGAAATTAAGAGAGGGGGTGAGAGAGGGAACCAGAATCACGAAACGAAGATGGGTCAGCTTTGGCGGTTCATCTGCTTCGACGCCGGCTGTACATCATGCTCTACCACCGGATCTGGCATCGTTGGTCCATCCAGGTCGTGCGCCCAGATCTCCTCCTACTGATTGCAGAGGCCGGCGGATCTCACCCAGATTCGAGGATATGGCAAACCTGCTTTAGAGGTCAAATTAATTAGCGACCAATGGAGCCAGAAAACGGATTCCTAATCCTGGCAAAGAACGAGCAGATCACGGTGTAGTCCTTGGGCGTCGATGACCTGGTGTGTGCCGGCGGCGTGATGCCGTGGTGGTGCGTGCCGGTGGCGGGACGCGGGCAGAGTTTCACCATCCGGCTGTTGCAGAAGTTCACGGCGGCGCCAACAATGCATCATCAGGGGAGAAAAAATTCCAGGATCGGGCGACGATACGGTTTCCTTTTTTGACAGTGCGGTTTCTTGTTCGCCCGAAGTAGCACCTCCCGCGCCGCCGCGGCTCTCTCGATCGAGGAATGTTTCGATTGTGGGGAGCGACGAGGGGTGAAGGGAAGAATCGCACAAGAGGGCCGCATCACAGATATGCGCGGAGGCGGCTTGGAGGTTGGTCGCGAGACGAATTGGGGAGGCAGCCTGGAGTCGTGAGTAGCGGTTTAGTATTTTCTTGTTTGCAGTTTTTTTCCGCACGATGAAGGACGGGGAATGGGGGACGCGGGCGATTTGTAGCACACGACGTACCATGGGACACCACCTCTAGCCATTTAATATAGTAGAGATATCTAAAATTTAACAGACCTCCGATATATTTCATGTGACGGAGGGGGTATTTTTGATTATGATGATACTTCAACTAATTCATGTTATAGACAAGTAGTACACGTTAACACTTGATATTTTCCCTAGTTTACGCGTTGGTATCACAACATAGCATGGAAAAAATAGCGCGCTGTTTCCATCATTTTAAAGGGCGCAATAGCATATATATAGAAGATGAATGCTATGTTATGCAGAATTTGCTCGCTGTGACACTAATCTCACTATTATCAGTCCTAAGTTCGCTATTTGACATAACAATATAGCGACCCTAAACAAGTAATGAAACTAGCAGGAGCCCACGAGGCCCCAAGTTCAACCTAGATAAAGTAAATCCCGGGTTGGCAATAACCGAGTCGCCATTTTCGACTCCCCATGCGCTGCGGAGGTGGCGGCAGTAGCAGTAGCAGCAGTGCCACTCTCCACCAGCTCCGAATGGACGCCTCTTCCTGGAGTATCTGGACCAGAAACACAAAGAGGTCGCGCGCCTCGACTAGGAGCTCGATCTCATGACGGTCTACTCCGCCAAGCCATCGCCTCTTACGCAACTCGCGATGTCGTATCTGGTTTCACCCCTGCAGGTTCTCCTCCAACTTGGATAGCACCGGAAGGTAGTTCAGTAGTGGTATCTGTAGCCCGTAGACACCATGGCTAAGCATTGTAGTTCTTAGTTCAGTTCAGTTCAATTATATACTTCTTACTAGTTCAGTTAAGTAGTTCTTGTCTTAGTTTTGCATATTTTCCTCCTACGAGAGGAAGGGAAAACGTGTTGATACCTTCCGGTCAATACTGGTTAATTAGCTATGCATCTACTACTCTCGACAATTTTTTAGTTGTTGAAAACCTTGATATAAATACTATACTTGTCTTCTTTTTGCGAAACGCTATTTTGAAAGTGGCTCCGTTGCTAAAAGAACCTATTGCAACAAATTTGGGCCTATTGCCACGATTTTTTTTTTGTTGCAATACACCGGAATCATTGTAGTGAATAGCACGTTGTTAGCACGCTATAACTTGCATAGCAATTTTGAGAAGGTTTGAGCTATTTGATTTAGACCTCCCACTTTTCATATGGAAGTACAAATATCTGAAGCATGTAAATTTAAAATTCGGATTAGTCATGGTTATCAATTGGACAACTGAAGTTAGACCCAAATTAATTGATGCATTAGTTGCATCAATTAATTTGGGCCAGATAGAGTATTATTTCTACGCGATTACTTGATACTTTAGAGTGCATATGTCTCTTTGAACAACTATATTTATAGTTGGAAATCCATATTTGTTGTTAGCCGACAACTTAGTTGAAATAGTTACTTCCTCAGATCCACAATAAGTATCGTGATTTTAGTTCAAATTTAAACTAAAATAGACATTCTTATTATGAATTGGAGCAAGTACTAATATTTCATATGAGACAAGACAGCTCGGTGATTTCCGTGTAAAAACAATATCATTCACAATTATTTCGTGTTTTGGGTTTGGTTAAAATCAAAAAAAATTAATTTGAACCAAATATTTACAAAAATATTAATATTTATGATATAAACTCTATTGTATTAGAAGGATCATAAAGAATATTTTCATATTATATGTATTTGGTATTATGAATGTTTATATTTGTTTTCGTACTCGATCTTTGTTCAACTTTGCAGAATTTGACTTCCACTGAACCTAGAACATGAATTAAATAAAAACGGAGAGAGTAGTGATGGATAGGAAGGAATTCAAATCAAGATACATAGTCAATGCAGCAATGACTTTTTTTATCTGGCGGCATGATGAAGCTAATTTTATTTTGGAACGTCAGCATTTTGATTATGCGATTGGTAATTATCAAGAGTGGTTCGATCAAATACAGTTGATTGTGATAGCTAGGTAGTCCAAGTCAAAATTGGTATTTCTTTAAGCAATGGTGTCACAACAAACCTGCAGCCCATTAAATTAGTGACTTTGTGTAAACGCAATTTGAATGAAAACTTACGAACTCGCCCTATTCATATGGGTATAAAATTCTCAGAAGCTTCAAATTTCAAATTATGTTTGGTCACGGGCTGCTAGTTAGATGTCTGGAAGTCCAAGCTTGTAGATAGCTCATGGTCGTATCGCATGGAAGAATAATCAAAAAGTGACTGATAGGAATTTATTAATATGCAATTCATGAGTGAAAATATTCTCAAAAGGTAGTCATAAATTATTTATAATTTCATGGTTTTCCTGAATTACTTTTTGCATGATACTCTATGAATTGATTGACGAATTTGTGATTAATATGACACTCAATTTGTCTGTACAAACATTATTATGAATACTTAGTCAACCCGAAAGTCTACATAGACAAGTATAAATAGATGACATATCACTAGTAGAAAAATGGCCTCCGTCCAGGCCTTTTGTTCCGGCCCAGTCTGGAGGCGGGACAAATGGCCAGGCCACGTCGCCCCGAAACCAGCTGGAGGGAACGGGGCCTTTTGTCCCGGTTCTTTAGGGACCTTTTGTCCCGGCTGGAGGCTTGGACCGTGACAAAAGGGTCTGAGGCCTTTTGCGGCCTGCTGGCACCCCTTTTGTCCCGGTTTGTGGCTCAAACCGGGATAAATGGTCTTTCTCCATACATCTTTTTCCTTGGTGGTGGAAGGTGGAGGTTTATGCTATCCTTTTTTTCTTCATGTGCACAAGAGGTGTTTGATGAAATGTTTGTGAGAACGATGCCACTTGAGTTCATTTTATAAGATTTCTCCTCTTTTTTGTCCTAAAAGGTTAGCAACTATTTTCTCGTATATATAGACCACACAATACTAATTTTAGCATGGTGATTGCATTTCATACATAATTGTACTTATGGTGAAAATGAGTCATCCATGGATGTACGGTAACCGATGTGATCCCGTCTGCAGAGAGGGCGTGAAATCTTTCCTGGTTGTGGCCGAGGCCGACAAGGGGAAGCATGGTTTTATTTATTGTCCATGTATGAAATGTCGGAATGAGAAGGATTACTCTTGCTCAAGAGACATTCAGGGCCACCTGACAGGGATTAACTTATCAATGCCTACAGGT
The DNA here is from genome assembly GCA_030979885.1 of Lolium multiflorum. Lineage (NCBI taxonomy): Eukaryota > Viridiplantae > Streptophyta > Magnoliopsida > Poales > Poaceae > Lolium > Lolium multiflorum. The sequence continues at coordinate 50,065,822 of CM061751.1, read as the reverse complement.
TGTAGACTAGGGTTTAGTTGGAAGTAGAGGGCAAGTAGATCTCGAAGGTTTCAAAAAAGTACTCGACGATTATGAAAACTAGGATTTGAGAGACAATGATTCGATCTTTCTTTGTCCCTCGACTCCCCCTTATATAGGAGGTGGAGCCGAGGGATTCGTGTACAAGTTACAGAGTCCGGGAGGGTTTACAACTCATCCCGCAAGATTACAAACATCATTTCTATTACAATTCTAACTTTCCTTAATATCAACTTGGGCTTCCGAATCTTCATATTCTTCGGGTCGTGGGCCTTCAGTAAACCCAGGGTACTATCTTCGGCAGGCCCATTGGGGATATGTCAGTAGCCCCCGAGATTTTGCTTGAATCGTAGAGTCAGGGAAAATCTCCACTGTTTATATTTACTCGACAACTTGAAACTTCTATATTTCTTCATATGAATTTCCATATTGTACAGGGATAATGGTAATTGGGGCTAGTTCATCTGACGGATCAGGTACTAGTTAACTGCTCTAGTGGCAATCCGCAAAAACCTACTTCAAGATCACGTCCCCGGACATGATCTCGGAATCTAGTGTAAGCAGGTGCCTCTTAAGGTCTTACCATTCTGTCGAGTCCCAGTCATATTTATCGGGTACCTAACGCGTCCGTTAGGATTTTTCTTCGTATCTGTTGATATGGATAGAAGTAGCAAACCGACGACAGAGACGGCACCACGCCACACAGAACGGATCTGGGGTCTTACCTTCACAAATTTTCGGCATTCAGAAATTGTTCGCAACCTTGGCGTTCTGAGAATATATTGTCGAGTGCTTATTCGGCTGTTGGAATGGCACATTTTATTGAGTCAACGGATGACCTATATTGCTCTCCCGATGGGAGTATATGTATAGTTACTTATAACTCGAAATATACTCTTTTGTTCTTCTATCTTTCTTTTTTTATAATTTCACCGGCACGCAATGCTCAATGGGAGTAGCCCCGAGGCTACAGCCAAGGACTTGTACTTGGGTGTAGGCTCCACGCCTTATGCCGCTATATTTTCTTTTTCTCCCGATATTTTCAAATCTCTCGGGTGCGCGACAGCGCCCGATGGGAGTAACCCCGAGGATATGAACAAATATTTGTATTTGATCATAGGCTCCCACCATTTCTATTTTGTCTTTCTCGAATTTTTCAATTTTCCAAAGCCCCCGAGCATTTGATCAAAAACTTGTATTTGATCAAAAGCTCTCCTATATTTTTTTACCGTCGCCACTTTTATGAAGCTGTTGAGTCGAATTTTTTTCCCTTGCTAAAGTGATGTCATTGCTGATGATAGCCACGACCTTAATTCCTGGAAATCGCGAGATGCTCCCTCTCGCTGCCTTGCGGGCCCAATTTTCGCATTGTATTGACACGTCGTGGAAGTGGGGGACACACGTTCTCCACTTTTCCTGGCGCACGCACTGTAACTCCATCAGGGTGAAATTACTTTTTACCCTGTTCCACGTGTACATCATCTGTCACAGACTTTTTCCATCCAACGGTGCGCCGCTTCGCCGCACCTCTATATAAGATCCCCTTCTTCTTCCTTGAGCACCTCCGCTCGCGCCGTTCTCTTGCTCTCCTCTGCAAAAACTCCTCTTGCGCCCCGGTTCCTGAGCTCATCTTCTTCCAAGTGCATTCCTGCGCCATTGTTAATGCCACCGCGTAGATTGACCGACACGATGCGCGAGAATCGACGATGGCTTCCGTGAATCTGGGAAGCGCCGAGTGGGAGAGATCCAAAATCTCCACCCAAGACATCAACCTCCTGAAGAAACTGGGAATCAGCAAGAAGCCCAAGCCATTGTGTTTCCCAGTGAAAAAGCTACCCAACCCCTCCAATGGAGTATCGGGTTAGTTTTGTCGACCATCTCATCCGCGGTCTTTCGCCCCCATTCACCCTTTCCTTCGAGGATTGCTTTTTGTTTACGGTCTGCAACTTCATCACCTCACGCCCAATTCTATCCTCCACATCTCCATTTTCATCACCCTCTGCGAAGCCTTCCTTGGCGTCCAGCCTAACTGGGCGCTATGGAAGCGCATTTTCTTTTGTCGCCGCAATGGTTCTCCCAATGTTGCCTATAATATAGGCGGCGTTGTTATCTGCGTTCGCCCCGATGTCGAGTATTTCGACGTCAAATTCCCTGACTCAGTTCAAGGGTGGCGCAAGAAGTGGTTGTACATCCATGAGGAGAACCATGGATGTGTTGAAGACAATATTCCTCCTTTTGACGGTGCCGAGAAAATCTATCGCCGCCGCTCCTGGGATGCAGAAGCTACGGAGAAGAAAAAATGTCGACGGAGGCATTGATGACTCGCATCCACGAGTTGCAAAATACTCGCGGCAAAGAACTATCAGGTATCCAAATCACAGCGTACTTCCTTAGAATCAGAGTGCAGCCTCTTCAGGCTCGCAAATACCCTCTCTGGAAATATGCTGGCGACAAGGATGCAGATCGGTTGTCGGTGGATTTAGAGGTCAAGGACTTAGAGAAACTTGTCCGAAAATTTCCTCTCAGCAAAAAAGATCCTGTCCCTTCTTCTTGTCGCGTAAAACCATACATCGCCACCAATGCACTTCCCGAGGTAATCTTTGTCGACTTTGCTCATTTTGATTTGCCATCCTTTGCATAACTCTTTTGCTGACATCCCCCCTTGTTTTCATATAGAACCATCCAAATCTTGTCTCGCTTCCTCCCCTTCCTGAAGGTGGAGAAGTCGAAGAACGTACTGTTGTCAATGAAGACAACCAAGATGCTGTTGTTCCTGATAGTGAACCCGCAGGTTCTCGAAAATCTGCGGGATCTTCTGAAAAGGAAGCTGAATCAGAGGGTACCACGTCGGCACAGTCTCCTCCTCCTGCTATTTCTCCAAAGAACAAAAGGAAAAGGACTGAAGTCGAAGATTCCGGCACTTCCAAAGCCGAAGAAGCTGCTCCTTCACGCCAGAAGGCAGCTTTTGATCCATACCTTGAAGCCCTCGTCAGCTCGTAAGTTATCTTTTTGTTTCTCCTTGTTTTGCTACTCGAAGATTTTTGTCTATCTTGCTTTTTTTTATCTGCCATTTAATCGCAGTGGTGACGAGGAAGAAATTCCAGCTACTGATGCGACTGCTCGAACGAGTACGTCGCATACTCTAGTTGTTTCCGAGGTGCAAATTGAAGGAGAAGAATCTTCGCCTCCTCAACAAAACCTCGACGCTCCTACTCCTCCTGCAAGCCCTCTTGTCCCTTCGCCAAAAAGGGCGAGAGTTGAATCAGTCATACAGCCTACCCTACAATTGGGTAGCTCTTCGACTCCTCTTCTGGATGATGTAAGTTCTTGAATACTTTCTGATGCTATCGATGTCTTTCTCTGTTTACTTCTTTTTATTTTGCGCTGTCGCACTTTTTGTTCCCTACCGACATTTTCTTTCTCTATCTTTCTTTTAACAGCCTTTGATTAAGGAGTTCATCTGCTTCGGTGCCCAATTTGTTGGGTACCGTGACTACGCTAGCAAAGCTGAAGGTAATGTCCTGCTGCTTCTCTTTACCCTTGCCTTCTCACTTGTTTTTTGTCGATGTTTTTAACTAGCTTCACCTTTCTTGATAGAAAAACTGGCGGAAACCAATGAACGTGCCAACACACTTGCTCAAAAATTAGAGCAAAGTGAAGAGGCTCGTAAAAGGCCGAATCAGATGCTGGCAAAGCTAGGGCGAGGCTGATAAGGCCAAGGCAGGTGTTGCTGGTGTCGAGAAGAGGACTTCATTGCCGAAACTTCCTTGGTCGAGCATAAAGCCGCGGTCTGCGATGGTGCGTTCACACGTTCGTTGGGTGAGGAAGGTAAGGATGGCCTGGGCAAGTTTTCTCGAAAGAAACCAAGGTTTATCGAACCGGAGGAGCCAAGAAGCACGTTGAAGGTTGATGGCGACGGGATGTATGCGCCAACACCAGCTTCCGGCGCAACGTGGAACCTCACAACACAAAGAAAGCTTTACTAACGAACCGTGAGGTTGTCAATCTCACCGCTGCATAAAGGATTAACCGGTGTGTGGAAGTGCGTGATCAAAAGAAGAAACAAGTATCAGCCTTTTGTATTTCGGTATAAGAATGGACCGGGTCCACAGTTCACTAGGGTGTCTCTCCCATAAGATAAAAGCATGTTGGGTGAACAAATTACGTCATGCAATTGACAAATAGAGAGGGCAACAATGCACATACATGTCATGATATAGTGAGATTTAATTGGGCATTACGACAAAGTACATAGACCGTATCCAATGCATCTATGCCTAAAGTCCACCTTCGGTTATCATCCGAACCCCTTCCATTAAGTTGCAAAGCAACATATAATTGCATTAAGTTGATGTAATCAACAGTCAACAGCATATTGACATAGCGGCAACGCACAACACAACCTTAGAACTTTCTCACTGTCCAGGCAATGGAGGCATGAACCCACTATCGAGCATAAATACTCCCTCTTGGAGTTAAGAGCAAAACTTGGCCAGAGCTACTAATAACGGGAGCATGCAAGATCATAAACAACACATAGGTAATAACTTGATAATTAACATAACATGGTATTCTCTATCCATCAGGATCCCGACATCAACATAGGCAGCTCACAAGATCCAACAATGAAGCCTGAGGAGAAGACAGCCATCTAGCACGTCACGGACATAGTCGGGGGTGAACTACTCACTCATCACTCGGCGACCATGGCGGTGAGAGTCGGAGATGATTCTCCGGTGGGTGCCGGGAGATCTCCAGAATCCCGAGATGGGATTGGCGGCGACGTCGGCAGCGTTTCCGTGGTGGTTTTCGTGCGGTTTATCGCGGTTTTACGGAATGGCGGCGGCGTAAAATGGGGGGGCCACACACAGGTCGGCGCGTGCGGTGGCCGGGGCTGGCGTGCGGCTCGGTCTCGCCCTTACGTCTCTTCGGTTCCGGTCTTAGCTTCGTGCAAAATAGGACCTAGGCGTTGATTTCGTCCAATTCCGAGAATATTTCGTTACTAGGATTTCTGAAACCAAAACGAGCGATTGGCCTTCGGTATCTTGTTAATAGGTTAGTTCGGTAATATGTACGACATGTGTGCATAAAACATGTAGATATCATCATAATGTGGCATGGAACATACAATTATCGATACGTCGGAGACGTATCAGCATCCTGAAAGGTACGCCGCGAGTGCGAGCGGCAACGGTCAACGGCGTGACATGCCATCATAACCTTGATCATACTATTTGTAAACATATGTAATGCGAAGAACGGCGCAATGGTAATGACATGAGTAAACAAGTGAATCATAAAGGACTTTTCATGAATAGTACTTCAAGACGGCATCAATAAGTCTTGCATAAGAGTTAACTCATAAAGCAATAAATCAAAGTAAAGGTATTGAGCCTGTAAAGGAGGATTAAGTTTAGGGTTGTCTTTCAACTTGTTATGTATATCTCATGGATAATTGTCAACATGAGTAATATAACAAGTGAAATATGCAAGTATGTAGGAATCAACAGTTCACACAAGTGTTTGCTTCTTGAGGTGGAGAGAATAGGTGTGACTCAACATAAAAGTGAATGGTCCTTCAAAGAGATCATCGGTGCTATATTTGTGCTAGAGCTTTTATTTTGAAAACATGAAACAGGTGCACAACGGTAGTAATAAAGCATATGAGTTATGTAAATTATATCTTACAAGTGTCCATGCATAGTATACTAATAGTGCCCGCACCTTGCCTAATTAGTTTGTGGATAACGCAATACACATGTTTTAACCAAGTGTCACAAAGGGGTACCTCCATGCCGCCTGTACAAAGGTCTAGGAGAAAGCTCGCATTTTGGATTTCTCGCTTTTGATTATTCTCAACTTAGACATCCATACCGGGACAACATGGACAACAGATAATGGACTCCTCTTTAATGCATAAGCATGTGGCAACAATTATTATTCTCATATGAGATTGAGGATATATGTCCAAAAAACTTCCACCATGAATCATGGCTTTAGTTAGCGGCCCAATGTTCTTCTCTAACAATATGTATGCTCCAACCATTAAGGTGGTAGATCTCTCTTACTTCGAGACAAGACGGACATGCATAGCAACTCACATGATATTCAACAAAGAATAGTTGATGGCGTCCCCCGAAAACATGGTTATCGCACAACAAGCAACTTAATAAGAGATAAAGTGCATAAGTACATATTCAATACCACAATAGTTTTTAAGCTATTTGTCCCATGAGCTATATATTGCAAAGGTGAATGATGGAATTTTAAAGGTAGCACTCAAGCAATTTACTTTGGAATGGCGGATAAATACCATGTATTAGGTAGGTATGGTGGACACAAATGGCATAGTGGTTGGCTCAAGGATTTTGGATGCATGAAGTATTCCCTCTCGATACAAGGTTTAGGCTAGCAAGGTTATTTGAAACAAACACAAGGATGTACGGTGCAGCAAAACTCACATAAAAGACATATTGTAAACATTATAAGACTCCACGACGTCTTCCTTGTTGTTCAAAACTCAATACTAGATGTTATCTAGACTCTAGAGAAACCAAATATGCAAACCAAATTAGCAAGCTCTAAGTGTTTCTTCATTAATGGGTGCAAAGTATATGATGAAAGAGCTTAAACATGAGCACAACAATTGCCAAGCATCAAATTATCCAAGACATTTTAGAGTTACTACATGTAGCATTTGAATTCCAACCATATAACAATTTAACGAAGAAGAAACTTCGCCATGAATACTATGAGTAGAGCCTAAGGACATACTTGTCCATATGCTGCAGAGCGTGTCTCTCTCCCACAAAGTGAATGCTAGGATCCATTTTATTCAAACAAAACAAAAACAAAAACAAACCGACGCTCCAAGCAAAGTGCATAAGATGTGACGGAATAAAAATATAGTTTCGGGGGAGGAACCTGATAATGTTGTCGATGAAGAAGGGGATGCCTTGGGCATCCCCAAGAAGGGGAGCTTCTTAGAATATGCAGGGGTGAACCCTTGGCATCCCCAAGCTTAGAGCTTTCACTCTCCTTGATCATATTGTATCATACTCCTCTCTTGATCCTTGAAAACTTCCTCCACACCAAACTCGAAACAACTCATTAGAGGGTTAGTGCACAATAAAAATTAACATGTTCAGAGGTGACACAATCATTCTTAACACTTCTGGACATTGCATAAAGCTACTGGACATTAATGGATCAAAGAAATTCATCCAACATAGCAAAAGAGGCAATGCGAAATAAAAGGCAGAATCTGTCAAAACAGAACAGTCCGTAAAGATGGATTTTATTAGGGCACAGACTTGCTCAAATGAAAATGCCCAAATTGAATGAAAGTTGCGTACATATCTGAGGATCACTCACGTAAATTGGCTTAATTTTCTGAGTTACCTACAGAGAATTAGACCCAGATTCGTGACAGCAAAGAAATCTGTTTCTGCGCAGTAATCCAAATCTAGTATTTACTTTACTATCAAAGACTTTACTTGGCACAACAAAACATAAAACTAAGATAAGGAGAGGTTGCTACAGTAGTAAACAACTTCCAAGACTCAAATATAAAACAAAGTACTGTAGTAAAAACATGGGTTGTCTCCCATAAGCGCTTTTCTTTAACGCCTTTCAGCTAGGCGCAGAAAGTGTATCTCAAGTGTTATCAAAGGGTGGTGCATCTACAGCGGGGTTTGGAGTTTTCTCAACCATGCATAGTATATTGGATACATAAGTTTCAGCGTCTCCCTTTTCATTAGTCTTGGGCTTGCTACTCTCATCGAACAAATTTTCAGAACAAGCCAAGCATAGTTATTTTCTAGTGCATCATTCATAGCTAGGAGTTTACATGGTATTGGTGCTTTGATTTCCCCACCATCATTAGTATTATTAGTGTACCTTATTCTATCCATGTCCATTTTTCAAGGAGACCAACAAAATTAGTATGAGAACCAAGCATATTAAATTTAGCAAAGACCTTTCTAGCCTCTCTTGCTAGACCACCAAATTCTCTAAGAAGGGTTTCTAAAACAAAATCTTTCTTTTCCCCCTCTTCCATATCAAAGTGTAAGAAACATGTGTTGGATTATAGGATTGAGATTAACAAATTTAGTTTCCAACATGTGAACTAAAGCAGCAGCAGCAATTTCATAAGTAGGAGCAAGTTCTACCAAGTGTCTATCTTCAAAATCTTCAACGGTACTAACATGACTGAAAAATTCTTCTATATTGTTTCTCCCAATTATAGACCCGCGTCCTACCGGTATGTCTTTTGTGGTAAAATTAAAAGGAAACATGATGAGTCAAGTAAAGTAAATGCAAGTAACTAATTTTGTTATGTTTTTGATATAGAGTGCAAGACAATAAATAAAGTAAAGCTAGCAACTTATTTTTTTGTGTTTTGATATAATGCAGCAAACAAAGTAGTAAATAAAATAAAGCAAGACAAAAACAAAGTAAAGAGGTTGGGAAGTGGAGACTCCCCTTGCGGCGTGTCTTGATCTCCCCGGCAACGGCGCGAGAAAAAGAGCTTGATGGCGTGTAACTCACACGTTCGTTGGGAACCCCAAGAGGAAGGTATGATGCGCACGGCAGCAAGTTTTCCCTCGAAAGAAACCAAGGTTTATCGAACCGGGAGGAGCCAAGAAGCACGTTGAAGGTTGATGGCGGCGGGATGTAGTGCGGCGCAACACCGGAGATTCCGGCGCCAACGTGGAACTGCACAACACAACCAAAGTACTTTGCCCCAACGCAGTGAGGTTGTCAATCTCACATAGGCTTGCTGTAACAAAGGATTAACCGTATTGTGTGGAAGATGATTGTTTGCAGAGAAAACGGTAAAAACAAGTATTGCAGCAGATTTGTATTTCAGTATAAAGAGATAGACCGGGGTCCACAGTTCACTAGAGTGTCTCTCCCATAAGACAAAAGCATGTTGGGTGAACAAATTACAGTCGGGCAATTGACAAATAGAGAGGGCATAACAATGCACATACATGTCATGATAAGTATAGTGAGATTTAATTGGGCATTACGACAAAGTACATAGACCGCCATCCAACATCTATGCCTAAAAGTCCACCTTCAGGTTATCATCCGAACCCCTTCCAGTATTAAGTTGCAAAGCAACAGACAATTGCATTAAGTATGGTGCGTCATGTAATCAACAACTACATCCTTAGACATAGCATCAATGTTTTATCTCTAGTGGCAACAGCACAACACAACCTTAGAACTTTCTGTCACTGTACCAGGTATCAATGGAGGCATGAACCCACTATCGAGCATAAATACTCCCTCTTGGAGTTAAGAGCAAAAACTTGGCCAGAGCCTCTACTAATAACGGAGAGCATGCAAGATCATAAAAAACACATAGGTAATAACTTGATAATTAACATAACATGGTATTCTCTATCCATCGGATCCCGACAAACACAACACAACATATAGCATTACGGATAGATGATCTTGATCATGTTAGGCAGCTCACAAGATCCAACAATGAAGCACAATGAGGAGACAACCATCTAGCTCTTGCTATGGACCCATAGTCCGGGTGAACTACTCACTCATCACTCCGGAGGGCGACCATGGCGGTGAAGAGTCCTCAGAGATGAATCCCCTCTCCGGGTGCCGGAGGAGATCTCGAAATCCCCGAGATGGGATTGGCGGCGGCGTCTGGAAGGTTTTCCGTATCGTGGTTCTCGGTACTAGGGTTTTCGCGACGGAGGCTTTAAGTAGGCGGAAGGGCAACGTGGGGGGCCACACGAGGGTCCTCTTCGGTGGCGGCTCCTCGTGGCCCCACTTCGACTCCTCTTCGGTCTTCCGGAAGCTTCGTGGCAAAATAGTATCCTGGGCGTTGATTTCGTCCAATTCCGAGAATATTTCGTTACTAGGATTTCTGAAACCAAAAACAGCAGAAAATAGCAACCGGCTCTTCGGCATCTTGTTAATAGGTTAGTTCCGAGAAAATGCACGAATATGACATAAAGTGTGCATAAAACATGTAGATATCATCAATAATGTGGCATGGAACATAAGAAATTATCGATACGTCGGAGACGTATCAGCTGCTCGTGAAAAAGCGATCCTCAAGCGCTTAAACTCACAGAATCGGCGATTTGTCAGTAAGTTTTTTGATCTATTTTGTCTTCTTTAGACTTGCTTTTCCTTACTTGCTTGTCGACCAACATATATTTTCCTCGACAGATAAAACGAACCAAGAATTTGAGCTTGAAGATCCCGACAACGATCCTCTTCTCGACGCACTCTCTGTCCTTGAGTTTCATGGAACAGAAACTCGTGAAGGCATTGAACAGGCCGAAACAGGATTGTCGCGGCTATTCCCTTACTTCTTCCCGAAGAAAAAGGAACCCGCTAATTTCCTTGCTCTTGCCAAGGAGTTCAATCCACCAGAAGATCTTGGACTGAAGATGCGCCAAGAGAATATGAAGATTGCTGTCGAAAGCACTGTCGCCTTAGTTGCAGACAGCCAGCAAACCATCTGGACTAAAGTGGGCGACACACAAGAGATGGAGACTACTAAGTGGCGATCACTGATCAAGGCTGCGAAGCCCAACACGAAGAAAATCCTTGCCTATCTTGGAATCAAGCCAACTTCAACTCCTAGCTCGTCGAAGCCGGAGGTCTAGTTGAATGCCCTGTCTTTTTTTTTTCTTTATTTTCTGTTTTGTAGACATTGTCGCCATAATAGTTTTGGCGGCAATAGTTCTTTTGAAGAACTCCTCCTGTAATATCCTTGTAAATTTCCTGAAGATCAATGGAATTCTTATCTTGCGCGATCATTTGATGTTGAAATTTTCTTTTCCAGTTGATATTTGATAACTACTCCGCCAATCCTTGTCCTGCCGATACTTCGCCTGCTTCTTCCTTCTCGAAGAAAATCCTTGTCAACGACGACCTTATCGAAGGTTCTTCAAACAAACATTTGTCGCCCGATTTGCAAGAACTTCGCCAACAACTTCAATCCATGAAAAAGCAAATGCTTGTACTAATGGAAAAGTCTCGAAGATCTTTGGAGGGAGAAAAAATTGCTCTTCAACAGGCTCAAGATGCTATTGCTGCAAAAGAGGCCGCGGTTGCTGAGGCCACCGAAGCTTCTTCTCGAGAAAATTATATGCTTCAACTAATGACTGACGCCAGCTTGGACATGACAGGTATGTTTCCTGTACATAACCATGCTTGATGTTGTTCTTGCTATTTTTCCTTCCTTAACAATTTCTTCGCTGGTCCAGGCTCATTTTTGGATACTGCTGCCGAAGATCAACGCATTGAAGCTCGAGCCAATGTTCTGCTCAGACTTGCTACACAGCATGGTTCTAACTTTTGGGTTACTCCTGAGCGTACCCGCCAAATTGTCAGATTCCAAGATCGCGCGGCTCAGGTCCGCGATTTCCTCAACTTCTGTACGAAGACTTTATTTTTAGTTTACGGAACCATGTTCCCACGCAACAAGATGCCAGAAACTCTTCCTGCTTTGATGGAAATTTTTTGAGATGCTCCTCGAATCCATGGCTTCGTTCGAGCTCTACTCTCTGTTGGCGCAAGATTTGCTATGATGATGATAAAAATTTGCTATCCAAAATTGCCCATGGATCAAATTGTTTCCAAGTGTCTGGCCAAGATGTCAAAAAGGAAGAGAAACATGGGCAAAATTGATGATCTTGTGACTCCTGTAGCAGAAGATATGATGGATGAACTTCTTCGGATGGATGTTGAGTTCTTCGTGAAGGGTAGCTATGCCGAGCATAGTACTCGTGCTTCCACTGAACGAATAACCATAGACCATGTGCTAGGCATCCGCTGAGGATTTTTCCTTTGCTGTATTTTCTCTCTTGGTGGGTCATGATCTATATTGTAAAGCTGCCAACTATGTATACATATATATTTTTCTATTTTTGATCGTCAAGCCCCCAAGTGTCTTGGTGGCGACGTTCTATATTTTTGTTGCGAGGTTTTTTGAACCAAAGCGATAGAATTTTGACGAGTATACTATATTTATGGCTATTGGCCCCTGATTTTCTATTTGGCGAGGTATTTTTGAACCAAGGCGAAATATTTTCGTGAGTCTAGTTCATCTATATTGTGTATATTTTGCAACTTTTAAAGGCATTTAGCCCCCAAGCAAGTCGAAGAACAAGAAGTATGTCTCCACTATCTTTATTATATTGCAGCACCGCGAGCCCGCCTCATTAAAAACCTTTCCAGCCCCACTCGGTGCCCCGAAAAAAAAGAGTGCGTCTCAAAACTCGCGGGCGTTTCAGTACATTGTATTTTTACAAAGGAGGACTATATTTCGACTCTAGGCGTAGAAACGCCTGAGCTGCGCCACGTTCCAGGGGTTTTTCTCGGGAACCCCTGTCTTCTTGTCCTTGATCCTGTACGCTCCTCCTTCGATTACTTCTGTGACGACGTAAGGGCCCAGCCATGGTGACTCGAGCTTTTCAGTACTTTGCTGATTGAGCCGTAAGACCAAATCGCCGACCTGGAAAGATCTTGGCCGCAACCGTCGACTGTGGTAGTTTTTCAGGTCCTGCTGGTATCGGGTGATAAAACTTCACTAATGAAGTATACCGGCCTTTGCACTCCATGGAGTTTTCCTTCTTCCTCTCTTTCAACGACTAGCGCCGTGCTAACCACCTGAGGTGTGGCTGCGATGTATAGCAGGAGAGGTTCCTTCTCTTTTGGTGCCACTAAGATTGGTGGTATCGAAATTCTGCGCTTTAAATCCTCGAAATCTCGCTCTGCCTCCTCATTCCATTGGGATTTCTCTCCTTGTTTGATTAGAGCGTAAAACGGTAGCGCTTTTTCTCCCAATCTGGCGACGAATCTTCTTAAAGCTGTGACCAGCCCAGTTAGCTGTTGTACTTCCTTCAACTTTGTTGGCTTTCCTCATTGTTACGATAGCCTGTATTTTTTCGGGATTTGCTTCAATCCCTCTCGCTGAAACAAGAAAACCGAGAAGTTCTCCTGCAGGGACGCCAAAGGAACACTTCGTTGGGTTCAATTTGAGACAGAACTTGTCGAGGTTGTCAAAGGTTTCCTTCAGATCTTCGATTAGCGTTGTCCCGTTTTTTGATGTTATGACGACATCGTCGATGTACACTTGTACGTTTTTCCCAATTTGTGTCGCCAAACACTTCTGCATCATCCTCTGGTATGTTAATCCCGCCTTTTTCAAACCAAAAGGTCATTGTTTTATAACAAAATACTCCATAAGGTGTGATGAACACTGTTTTGACCTCATCTTCTTCTTTTAATCTAATCTGGTTATAACCAGAGTATGCATCCAGGAAGGAAAGACGTTCGCACCCTGCCGTGGAGTCGATAATTTGGTCGATCCTTGGGAGGGGAAAGTGATCCTTTGGGCAATGTTTATTGAGACACGTAAAATCGACGCACATGCGAAGGACTTTAGTGTTTTTCTTCGGCACCAACACTGGATTTGCTACCCATGTGGCCTATGTATGCAGCTCCTTGATAAAACCAGCTTCTCTTAGTCGATCTATTTCTGACAGCATAGCTTTGCGGTTTGGCTCCGAAAAACGTCGCAAAGGTTGTTTGATTGGTCTCGCTAGTGGATCCAAGTTTAGGTGGTGCTCGGCAAGTTCCCTGGGTACTCCTGGCATGTCAGCTGGACACCATGCGAAGATTTTCCAGTGCTCACGGAGGAACTCGACGAGCGCGCTTTCCTATGCGAGGTCCATGTTTGCCGCAATGGACGTCGTCTTCTTTGGGTCTATCGGGTGAATCTGTACCTCCTTGGAATCCTTTGCAGTGTTAAAGGTTGTCTCTTTATTAGGCCTCCCTACATCTGGTAGCACATTATAATCAGTCGTAAGCCTTGACTCCATGTATTCTGCTTGCATCCCGAAAGTTTCTGATAGTCGATGAAAATCCTTGTCACATTTATCGGCTAAAGCGAAACTTCCTTTGACTGTAATTGGTCCCTTAGGTCCAGGTAACCTCCACAACAAATATGTATAATGTGGTACTGCCATAAATCTGCCATATGCTGGTCGTCCCAATAAGGCGTGATACTGCGACGGGAAATCCACGACTTCAAATTCCAGCTTCTCGATCCTGTAGTTTTCTCGGGTCCTGAACTGAACGTCGAGATTGATCTTCCCCGCGGATAACTTGGCTTCTCCGTGTGATACCGTGGAATCGTGTGTCGGTTGGTTTCAGGTTTGCTAGGGATATATTCATCTTCCTTAGTGTATCTGCATACATAAGGTTTAAACTGCTGCCGCCATCTATGAACACTCGAGATACATCAAATCCCGCAATTACTGCTGGTAAGATCAGTGCTGACTACCCTGGTCGAGGAACTTGTTGTGGATGATCAGCTATTGTGAAGCCAATATCTTGCCCTGACCAGTTAAGGTACTTTCATTGGTGGTGGCATCTTCTCTGCCATAAACACTGTCGCGAGATTACTTGAGCTCTATTAGATGGCCTGCCTTCCGGTCATCGAAACCGCTCCATTAGAGTTGGGATCAACATAAGGTGGTGGAGCAGGTCTGCGCTATTCGAGCTGATGTCGATTTTCGTTCGTAATCGCGGGAGGAGGTGGCAAGTGAATCTCACTCCTGGGTCCTTGAGGGTTTCTGTGCGCTGCCTGAGCATTTGCATGTCCTGCCCACCTTAACATTGCCTGGAAATTTCGGCAATCCTTCTGCAAGTGTCCTAACTGTCTTTTTCCATTGTTGTCGAGAAAAAAGTGCATCTGACACGACCCGTTCATCATCTCTTCAGGGGACACAAAAGGTCTCTGGAACCTTGGCCCGGTATTTTGCCTATTGTTTTGAAAGTCATCTCTATTGTCGCCTCGATGTACGTTGCTCCTCTGGTAATCATCTCTGTTGTTTCCTCCAGCGCTTGCTCGGAAGCCAGCCGAAATTTAACCGAGTATGCCGAGGAAATCGTCGCCTACTTTGATAATTTCGGCCGCGGTCCTCCTCTGGTGACCTATGCCGTTTGTTGTGAACGGCATCTTCTCCATCTGCCCATCTGTTTGCTATCTCCATTAATGCGGATACTGTCTTTGGATTGGTCCTGCCCAACCTCGACAAAATCTCTCGCCGGATTCCTGCGACAAACGGGTCTATTGCTCTCTCGTCAGATATATTCTCTGCCGAGTTTTTAATGATGTTCCATCTTTGGATATATTTTCTCATTGGTTCGTCTGGCTTTTGTCGACATGACCTCAATTCCTCTAGCGATGTAGGTTTTTTGCAGGTGGAACGGAAGTTCTTGACGAAAACGTCCTCAAAATTGTCCCAGCTGTCGATAGATCCTGGAGGAAGTTTCTTTATCCAGGATCGCGTGGCTCCACTCAGGTGTATCTGAATACTTTGCATAGCTGTTGCTCTGGTCCCTCCTGTGAGCTTCACCGTTTCTAGGTAATCGACTAAAATCCTCTGGATCTTGCAAGCCATCGAATTTCTTGAAACTATCGGGCAACTTGAATCCCGAAGGGACTCGAGTTTTTCGGACTCTCCTTGTAAAGCATGGTAAACCGCACATGTCCTCGTCGTTTATTTCTGGGGAATGCCGATGTTCTCTTCTACTTTGCCGTGCTCTGTCCACCCTTGCTTGTGCTGCTGTGTCTCTTGCTCCACTTGTCCCTTCAGGAGCTGCTGCTGCTGTGAGTCGTGGACTATTTTGCCTTGCTGTTCCTTCGGGAGGTGTTGGTGCAAACGCCGTTCCCATGGCTCCAACTCCTGCCATTGCCATGTTGTACAGTGCCTCCCTTGGATCTCCTAGAGGTGGCCTGGACGCAAGGATAAAGTCTTGTGTCGCTATATACCCAGCTTCTGGTGTCTTGGGAATAATATTTCCTCTCGTGTCTATCGACATAAAAGACATGTTGAGGTTTTGAACCAAGTGTTCTCTTTCTCCTTCAGGTATATGTTGCATCCTTGATCTTGCCCTGTTCCGAGCTTCCCTGTGGCTATCTCCCGAAGTTCTAGATTGTCGACTCTGTTCTGCTCTTCGCCTGCTTGACGCAGAGGCTGCCTCCTTTCTTCTGTTTAGAGACGCTGTCTGTTTTTCCAATTCTCTTGCAGCTCGTGCGAGCCTATATTGATATGCTTGCAACTCTTCTGGTGTGGCTGTTGTGGCCATTGGTTCTGAACCATCCATAGCTCTTGCGGCTCTATCCCATGCTGTTTGCGGGAGTTGAACCCTGACGCGAGGCGTAGGTCCGACATATTTGCTACCTAGACCTCGTCGTAAATCAGAGGGATCAACGTATGGATTTCCCAAATCGTCGAAAGCCTCAGATGTTTCCTCGTGATCACGACTTGGCTCTCTCGATGGCATAAATCTGATGGTATTTTGTATTCAGATCTGTGCTATGTTTGGTGACACCATCATAAAGATTGGCGAAAACCTTGCCCACTGTGGTGGATTTTTCGATGAAATCGAAGCTGTCGACGCTGCTCGAGTCATCGCTTATATAGGAGTCCGCGGATGACTCGAAGGACATGTCGATGAAGATCTTGGAGAGCTTTTCGCTTGCCCTGGTGCTGATGAAGCGTGGCGATGAAGTCTCTTCTTCGCCTGACTCGATTGATGATGTTGAGTTTGAAAAATCGGAATCGACCGCCGACAATCCCGACGAAATCGGAATTTCGAGACGATACGCTCCTTCTTTCCCGACGCGAAAGTGGAATCTTCCGAACGTCATCTCCATAGGCTCCTCCAGATACGCATATGCATCCAAACGGGAGGGCGGGTGAGGAACAAAATCGACAAGACCAGTTGCGATATGTTTACCTCGATCCATTGCGTTGCTTGCAGTTGACGAAGTCGACGATTTTGAACGTGCCATCGAGATCGGATCCTTGACACCTCTAATTCCCACAGACGACGCCAATTGACAAGGGATTAACTTATCAATGCCTACAGGTTGTAGACTAGGGTTTAGTTGGTAGTAGTGGGCAAGTAGATCTCGAAGGTTTCAGCCGAAAAGTACTCGACGATTATGAAAAATAGGGTTTGAGAGACAATGATTCGATCTTTTCTTTGTCCCTCGACTCCCCCTTATATAGGAGGTGGAGTCGAGAGATTCGTCTTGTACAAGTTACAGTCCGGGAGGGTTTACAACTCATCCCGCAAGATTACAAACATCATCTCTATTACAATTCTAACTTTCCTTAATATCAACTTGGGCTTCCGAATCTTCATATTCTTCGGGTCGTGGGCCTTCAAACCCAGGGTACTATCTTCGGCAGGCCCATTGGGGATGCCTATGTCACCACCTGCTTCAGCACGGATTCGTGTCCGGCTATAATGTTTGGACCAAGCATGGAAAAGAAGGGGTTATGATGGAAGACGACGATGAAGAAGATAACGATGACAACTACCGATCTATGTTCCCTGAATATGGTGATACCGCAATGGAAGACGATGAAGAAGAAGGAGGTGAAGAACGAGCACCAGATGAGCCTGTTGATGATGATCTTCATCGGGCCATTTCTGATGCAAGGAGAGACTGCGGCACAGATAAGGAGAGGTTGCAGTTCGACAAGATGTTAGAGGACCACCAAAAATTGTTGTAACCAAGTTGCGAAGATAGCCAGAAAAAGTTGGGTAGCATATTGGAATTGTTGAAATGGAAGGCAGAGGCCGGTGTGACTTACTTGGAATTTGAAAAGTTGCTGATATTATTAAAGAAGTTGCTTTCAAGAAAGAACGAATTGCCTGCCAGTACGTATGAAGCAAAGAAGCTTGTCTGCCCTCTAGGATTAGATGTGCATAAGATACATGCATGCCCTAATGACTGCATCCTCTACCGTGGTGAGAAGTACGAGAATGAGAATAAATGCTCGATATGCGGTAAATTGCGGTATAAGAACAGAAGAGATGACCCTGGTGATGTTGATGGCGAGCCACCCAGAAAGAGGGTTCCAAGGTGATGTGGTATGCTCCCATAATACCACGGTTGAAACGTTTGTTGAGAAACAAAGAACATGCCAAGTTATTGCGATGGCACATGGAAGAACTTAAGAAAGACGCGAGGTTGAGGCACCCCGCTGATGGTCTGGAGAAACATCGACAGAGAGTTCCCGGATTTTGCGGGTGAGGCAATGAACTTATGGTTTGTTCTAAGTACGGATGGCATGAATCCTTTTGGGGAGCAGAGCTGCAGTCACAACACCTAGCCCGTGACTCTCTGTATCTACAACCTTCCTCCTTGGTTGTGCATGAAGTGGAAGTTCATTATGATACCAGTGCTTATCCAAGGCCCAAAGCAACCCGACAACGACATTGATGTGTACCAAAGGCCATTAGTTGATGAGCACACCAAACAAGAATTTGACCTATGAGTGTTGTTGCTATTCGTAACCATCAATGATTGGCCTTGTAACATCCCAAATTTCAAATAAAGGAAGAAGAACATTTCCAAGTATCCAAAATTTAGAACCAACAAAAACTTTTACTTTGCATATAGTACCCTGCATAGGACTTGTGCATTTTGAGTGATATGCCATGATGGTTGTTACTTTGTGTATGTGATGAACTCCAAAACCCTAGAGTGATCAAGTGATCATCATAAATCAAATCCATTAAAAAGAGAAAGAAATCAAATATTAGAAAAACCCTAAAAACCCTAACATAAGGTCTATGTCATTTTTGTAAAATTGATCCTAGACCCCTTTGATCTTCACCAATAGTTGTAGTATGTTATTAAAGAGTAATTACAACTTTGGGAATCAAAGATTTACCTTTTAAACCAATTTCAAATTTGAAACTATGATCACATGAGATAATGGTCATTTCTGACTTTTATAGTCTGGTCACCACTTTGAGCCTCTCTATTTCAAAATTTCTGAACCAAACAAATTCAAGTCTTTGCATGTCATCCAAGTACACAACAAGGTGAACAACTTTTGTGAAGATCATCTTACCAAAAACTTTCTGGATCAAGAGATAGGAGCAAGCAAAGATGAGACATTGAAACAGATTCAACAATCTCCATTTTCAAATTGTGATCAAACCTTGCTGCCCCTTGACCATTTCTTGACTAAACCAAGTCCCCTGGACATCACTCAACCTAACCCATGCAAGAACACGCCATGGACACGACCAGATCATGGCCGGCCATGGCCATGCCGACCACGTCGCCCTCGACACGCCTCCCCTCTTTTCTCTCCACCATCGCCACGGCCACCATGTCCAATGCGTAGCCCACGACCTGCTGAGATCGTCCGTGCACGCCGTCGATCGCGAGGACGCCGACAAGCCCCAGACGACGCGCGCCCAGGTACGCCGCGAGCGGCATGGGCGACGTCACTGGCGCACGGACGCGCGCGACACGGCCACGCGGCGCTCGCCAAATCTCGTCGTACCCCGAACATATCCGCGCACCCTGGTACCCTCCTCGCCACGCGGAGCTCGCCGGACACGCTCGCGTCATGCCTTGGCGACCACGGCCGCCGGAGAGGACGAACGCGCCCGCCACGGCCGCGACAGTACACACGCCCGCCCGACCACCGTACGCCACCATTTACCGCGCCGTTGACGCTCCGAGGACCGCGGTGACGTCGTGAACATGACCCCGTCGTCGCCTAGCCCTCTAGCTCACCGGAGTGGCCGCGCCCTTGTCGACTTGCCACAGCACCCACGACACTCTCACGCGCCTATAAAAGGAGGCCTCCCCTCGACGATCCAAGCACACCACCATGATCACCACTCACCACCGCCTCGCCCAGCACCAGTAGCCACCTCAATCGTCGCCGGAGCAAGGCCAATCGACGCATCACCGCCGCGGAAGCTGCAGCAATCGCCGTCGATCCAGGCCTCCCCAAGCGACGCCACCTCTACAGCCGCTTCGCCGTCGTCCACAACGTCCCCAAGCACACGACCAACCCTAGCTGGAGCCAGGGTGATCCTCCGACCCCCTACCGCCGCCGTGCCAGAGCTCCCCTCTCTCGACGACGATGAACGTGCACCGTTAGATCCCGTTCTAATCCAACGCGTCTCATTGATCCATACCGCTTCGGGCGTTATGAGTCGCTGACGGGTGGAGCCCACTGTCAGGCGGCCCCCGCGTGCACAGATGCGTGGTGGGCTGGACTTGGGCTGTTTTATTCCGTTTCGGCCCAGTTAGCTTTCCCGCGTAGCCCAGTAATTCAAATTCGAATTTTCCAAATCCATTTAACTTCAATACTGGCTCCAACTTTGAAAATCCATAGAATCTGTTTGGTTTGGCCAAATTTAACAAACTTTATATTGTTAGAAAGCTATGGAAAAGTTCTACAACTTGCCACTGGTCTCACCTTGAGATCTGTTGTAGAAATAATGTGACAAAAAGATCAAGCCAGATACTTTTGCACATTCAATTAATTCTTAAAAATCAACCAAAATAGATATTAAGTTAATTCCAACTCCTATAGCTCACATTTGACTTACACTAATTGTTTATGCAAGAAAATGGTGTGGTCACTTTGCATGATCATGCCCTAGTTTGATTAATGGAAAATATGGCTAGTTTAGTTAAGTGATATTGTCCAAAACTATTATGTAAATCTTATGAAGTATTTTTACTTCATTTAAATCTTTGTCTCAAATGAATTCATGTGATGTTTGCACCCCTGGTCCAAACTCTCCTATATGAACATTTGGAGATTTAAATCATTTGTAGAGTATTTTAAATGGTATGAGGTGGTCTACCTCATTTAAATCATTTTCTCAAATAATAATGATGAATGTTTGACTTAGGTCAATATGAATTAATGTATGATTATTTGAGAAATTAAATCTTAAGAAGATTTCATTGAGAGGAAATTATTCCTCAAGAACCATATGGAAGTTACCTGTCACATATGAAAGAGGGGAATTATTTTCCTCAAGTCACCCAACCAATGCACCTACTTATTTTATGTGTGTGCTTAGTATAGTTTGTGTGAAGTAATGATGTGTTTAGTATAGCTTTTGAGCTTGTTTAGTGATTATACCTCGTATTCAGATTTAGACGCTAGCACCGGAGATTACCAAGAGGAAGAAGGATTCTACCCATAAGAAGAAGGAGAAAACCTAGAGAACTACCAAGGCAAGATAATACTCTTGCAAAGTGCAAAGCTCTCCTTGAGCAAGGCACCATGATTCTTACCCTTCTTCATACAAGCCTATCTTATATTTACACTATACAAGTTTTACTTGTTGTGTTTTCCAAGGATGGAATAAAATTGGTCTAGAGAACAAGATTACTAGATGAGTAAAGATAGCAAAGCAATGTAGCACCCCTCATGATTAGTGCTAGTGCTAAAATACTAAAACTTGACTAATATAGATGGGAACATGTGAATGGTTGAATTTGAAACCTTGGAATGATGAAGCATTCCATTGAAGGATTTGAAGTTGTATGTGAACAAGAGAAGATGGTGATTTTTGATAAAAACCTGATATTGGTTTGAATGCGATACCTTTCCAATTTTTGAGTACCCCCACAATACCTGATTATGGGTAGGGCTTAACTGGAAGTTTATAGATTTTAGTATGAGTTCCCTCTGAACACACATCATAGGGGTTATGCTGAGGCTGCCTCCGTTGTTGAGAAAGGATGTGAATTGAGGTGAAATTGTACGGCCAAGCCCTGTGCAGTTCCCGGGTTAACGCGGTTATCACGGGAGGCCAAGCTCATGGGGAGAGGTGCTCATACTAGAATGTGTAAGTGAAAGGTTATGGTTGATGATCCGCGTACTGTGTTACGGTGACTCGGAGTTATTCCGACGGATGAAATCAAATTGTGGCACAAGTGTGCAACCTCTGCAGTGTAAATCTATTCGAATAGCCGTGTCCACGGTTACGGACGGTTGGAAGGGCCATACAGTTTCCGGTGTCAGATTTTTGAAAGCTTTAGTAAATGTGAATGGTGACTTGGTGACTTTTTGGATATTGAACCAATGATGTGGGAATGACACTAATGTTCCCACTTAAGTTAGTTAGTACATGATCCAAGCTTGTGAACTAAAATTTGGCTTATGCAAGTTAAACCAGAGCTTAGTACCTTTAGTTGGCATTTTACAATAGTATTAGTTTGCAAGTACTTGAAGTACTTACGGCTTTGTCCCTGGCTATTCAAATGGCCAGAGTACGATGATGAACAGAACTATCACGAGGATGACCAGCAGGACGCCTACGACAACTAGGGGTTTCTGACGTCAAATGTTGGCCTGTGGACTAGAGAGTCCATTTACTATTACGCTTCCGCTATGTATGAACTTGTGTATGTTGTTGATTGAAAGATCAACTATTTGTGTAAGACGAATCATGTGATTCAAGATTGTAAGACATTATGGCTTGTAATAAATAATGACTGTGATATTCGACTATTATGCCTCGCAACAACATTATCCTGGGATTGCGATGAATGACATAATAGGCATCTGGACTTAAAAATCCGGGTGTTGACAAGTTGGTATCAGAGCCATTGTTTGACCTTAGAAAACCCTAGTTAGAATGGACGTTCATAAAAACTTAACTTCGAAATCAAATAAAGTGAATATTTATGAAAATTTACTCGCATTCTTGCCTTTGAGACTATTTCGAAATTTGATGAATAATGTACCTTTCTTAATTAAATGTACTTAAAAATTTGCCACACTTTTCACTCTCTAACTTACTCATCCTTTTCGCTTTCAGATGGAGCCCAATGAACCCATCAGCGCGAAGTTCTATCAGCTCGGGAACGGTGGGAGCCTCGTTTTCGAGCATGACCTCAACGCTGTCTCAGCTTTCCTTGGGCGACTTCACCCCGAGTTCCACGGAATTCAGGTGAACGATCAGCCCGGTGGAGAACTCCAGTGGATCATCACTGCAGATCTGCGAGGCACGATGGAGTCTCCCAACCAGGAGAGGATCCTGTTTTCGTTCCGTGAGAGCAACTGGCTCGACGGACTGGCGAGAGCTCTTCAGGAGGCATTGGCACGCCTCTGCGGGCAGAATGTGGTACGCCTGCTTGCGTCCCGCTTCGCTCACCTGGTGAGGCGTGACGCCTCAGGAGTGCCTATGACTCTGCAGTCCCACCCGGAGCTGCGGCACCACGCCGAGCACCTAGACTTCATGCTGTATCATACACAGCAGGATCTGGACAATGCTCGGGTGTACGCGAACCAGACGCACCTCGCCCTGGCCACCCATGGCGATGCTATCAAGATGCTGTCCAGGGACCGCAACAAGCTTCGCCTGCGGTGCGCGAAGAAGGATGCCACTATCACGCGCCTTCACGCTCAGATAGCGTCACTTGAGGCCACGGTGAAGGCTCAGGAGGAGCAGATCCAGGAGATGGAGGAGGACGAAGCCGGTATCGATATTCAGGGAGGAGGAGCCTTCCTGAGTGACGATGACGACTTCGAGGAGGACGAGTTCACTGAGGAGGAGGACTACGCTTTTCTGGAGCCGGGACCTGATGACGTCGTTCCTATCGACGTTGAGGACGAGGGTAGCTGCACTTGAGCACTGATGTAGGCATGAGTTGTATCCCGACCTTTGTATCGTAGCTTGTGAAATGGTTCTTAAAACCATTGGAGTGTTGAACTGTTAGTTTGTAATGTGTTATGTGGCATGAATGAATGAATGAATGTTTGTGTGTGTCATCCAAAGCATTCAAGTTTTTACAAGTTTTTGAACTTATTCAAAATAAACCATAGAATTTCCCTCTTATCTTATAATCTTATGTATATTCAGATGGCCCCACCCAATCGCAACAACAACGATGCCATGATGCAACTGTTGCAAACCCTGCTGGCAGACAGGGAGACTGAAAGAGCTGAACGTCAAGCGAACATCACCGCACTGCAGAACCTCGCAAACCAAGGCCATGGAAACCATGATCATCCCGGATCCAAGCTCAAGAACTTTCAGAATACCAACCCTCCGGTGTTCAGCAAGACGGAGGAACCCCTCGATGTCGATGACTGGCTTCAGACCATGGAGAACAACTTGGAGGTAGCTGGAGTGGAAGCCAACGAGATGGTCCTGTTTGCAACCCATTACCTCGCGGGACCTGCCCGAGCCTGGTGGACTAGCACTCGTGCCATGAACGGAGGTTCATGACTTGGGCAGATTTCAAGCTCAAGTTCAGCAAGTACCATGTACCCCGGGTCTTATCAAGAAGATGAGGGATGAGTTCCGTGAACTGAAGCAAGGTCGCATGACGGTGGTAGCATACCGCGACAGGTTCCTTACCCTGTCAAGGTACGCCCCGATGAGACCGACACCACTGAGAAGAGGCAGGAGAGATTCCTGAACGGACTGCATGATGAGATGCAGACTGTTCTCGTCAACATCCCCTTCACCGATCTTGAAGCCCTTGTTGACTCTGCCATCCAAATGGAGGGCAAGCTGAACCAAGCCAATGAGAACCGCAAACGTCGCATGATGCACCAGAGTGGGCCTAGCAATGCCCCGTATCGCCCAGCTCAAGCGGAGGTTTCACCCCGAGAAACAACAACAAGCCCCCTATGCAGAATTCGCGCCCCGGTTATCAGAACCGGAGTGGAGGAAACTCCAGGCCAGGAGGCCACAACAACAACTACAACAACGACAACAACAACAACTTCAACCGCGCTCCGCCCAGAACCCCCAACCTCAACAACAACAACACCAACACCGCTCCAAGGACTGGAAGCAACGCTATTCCTGTCGCAACCAAGGACAAGTCCACTATCACCTGCTATGAGTGCGGAGTGGTGGGACACTACTCCAACGAGTGCCCCAAGAGACTCGCCAAGCTCGCCGGCTGCACCTGCTCAGCACGGCATTCCACTGGAAAGAAGTTCGCCCCAACAACCCCAATAATCGCAACGGCCGTCTCTTCCACATGAACGCCGAAGAAGCTCAGGAAGCACCAGATGTTGTACTCGTATGTTTCCGTCAACTCGTACTGCCAGTGTTGTTTGATTCCGAGCATCTCATTCTTTTGTCACTGAAGACTTTGCATCAACAAGTAAAATTCAACCTCTCAGTTTGAAACATGTCATGATAGTTCAAATCCCCGGATCAACCACTAAAGCCAGAAAATTTTGTAAAAATGTACCCATCAGAATACATGAAGTAGAGTTCTATGCCAATCTGATAATTTTGGGAACCAAAGGTTTGGAAGTAGTACTGGGAATTGATTGGATGGAAAACACCATGGAATGATTGACTGTGCCAAGAAAGCCATCACCATGACCAGTAGCGCCGGTATCATAGTAGAACATGTCTCGGAACTGCTACCCAGAAAATTTACCTGTAACCAGAGCATAGCCAAGCCTACTCTGGATCAAATCAGGGTCGTTTGTCGATATCCTGATGTGTTCCGGATGGTTTACCCGGTATGCCCCCAGACCGGGATATCGAGTTTATCATCGAGTTAATCCCCGGCACCGGACCTATAGCCCAGAGAGCCTATAGCATGAACCCAGCAGAGCTTGTGGAACTGAAGAAGCAACTGGATGAACTGTTAGCCAAAGGCCTGATTCGACCAAGTGCGTCACCTTGGAGATCCCCCGTGTTGTTTGTGGATAATAAGGATGGTGCCAGTCGTTTATGTACGGACTATCGTAAACTCAACGATGTCACCATCAAGAACAAGTACCCCTTGCCAAAGATAGAAGATTTGTTTGACCAGCTGACCGGTGCCATAGTTTTCTCAAAGATTGACCTCAGGACTGGATACCACCAGCTGAAGATTCGAGCATCGGACATTCCTAAATCTGCCTTTACCACCAGATATGGATTGTACGAATACAATGTCATGTCATTTGGATTGACCAATGCCCCCGCTTATTTCATGAACCTCATGAATAAGATCTTCATGAACTTTCTGGATAAGTTTGTTGTCGTTTTCATCGACGACATTCTCATCTACTCCAAGTCTGAGGAAGAACATGAACAACACTTAGAAGCTGTCCTGGAGACCCTTAGAGAGCATAAGCTGTATGCTAAGTTCAACAAATGTGAGTTTTGGTTAAAGGAAGTTGGATTCCTGGGACATATCTTGTCTGCAGGAGGAATTGCTGTAGATCCCGCCAAGATCAAGACTGTTGCAGAATGGAAAGCCCCAACCCAGACCGAGGTCCGCGCTTTTCTTGGATTAGCCGGATATTACCGCAGATTCGTAGAAGGCTTTTCGAGCATCGCTCGACCAATGACCCAATTGCTGAAGAAGGATAAGAAGTTCGAATGGACGGACAAATGTGAAGAGAGTTTCCAACAACTCAAGCTTAGACTGACCTCAGCCCCAATTCTGATCATGCCGGACATCACCAAACCCTTTGACGTTTACTGCGATGCATCCACGATTGGTCTCGGATGTGTGCTTATGCAACAAGGCAAAGTGATCTCTTATTTGTCCCGGCAACTGAAGCAGCATGAGCAGAACTACCCCACCCATGACCCGTAGTCGTAGCTTTGAAGGTGTGGCGTCATTACCTCATGGGTAATCGCTGCGAGATCTATTCGGACCATAAGAGCCTGAAGTATATCTTTACCCAGAAGGAGCTGAACATGAGGCAAAGAAGATGGTTAGAACTGATCAAGGATTATGATATGGAGATCCACTACCACCCCGGCAAGGCCAACGTGGTAGCCGATGCGTTGAGTAGACTGCTGTGTCAGTTGAACTCAATGATAGCAGAAGAACAACCCAGCTTGTACCAGGAGTTTGAGCATTTATAATGGAGTTAGTCAGTGAAGGATTTCTAGCCAGCATGGAGCTACAACCCACCCTGATTGGTCAGATCAAGGAAGCTCAGAAGGGAAATGCCAGCATTGAAGGAATCAAGAACCAGATAGTCGCAGGAAAAGCACCAGGATTCACCGTAGATGAAGCCGGAGTTCTTTGGTATAAAGGACGTCTCTGCGTACCCTCGGACTCCGACTTGAAGCAAGTCATTCTGAAGGAAGCCCATGACACCCTATACTCTATTCACCCCGGAGGTACCAAGATGTATCAAGATCTGAAGGAACAATTTTGGTGGCATGGAATGAAGAGGGAGATCGGAAGCTACATCGCCAAGTGTGATATCTGTCAGCGAGTCAAGGCAGAACATCAGCGACCGCAGGACTGCTGCAACCCCTACAGATTCCGGAATGGAAGTGGGACTCTGTAGGAATGGACTTTATCACAGGTTTGCCCAAATCCAGCAAAGGCAACGATTCTATATGGGTAGTGGTGGATAGGTTGACCAAGGTAGCCCATTTCATCGTTGTCAAAACCACCTACCAAGGACCAAAGCTAGCTGTTGTACATCTCCGAATAGTCGCCACACGAACCCCGAAGTCAATAATGTCAGATAGAGGATCACAGTTCACCTCAAGATTCTGGCAGAAGGTGCATGAAGGACTGGGGACCCGTCTGAATTTTAGCACCGCCTATCACCCGCAGACCGATGGACAGACCGAGAAAGTCAACCAGATATTGGAGGACATGTTGAGAGCATGTGTACTGGAGTACGGATCCAAGTGGGAAGATTGCCTGCCTTACGCAGAATTCTCCTACAACAACAGTTACCATGCCAGCTTGCAGATGGCCCCCTTTGAAGCTTTGTACGGAAGGAAGTGCCGTACCCCCTGAACTGGTCGGAAGTCGGAGAAAGCCAAGTCTTTGGACCTGATGTTCTTCGTGAAGCCGAAGAGAAAGTGCACAAGATTCGCGAGTACCTCAAGACGGCGCAATCAAGGCAGAAGAGTTACGCCGACAAGAGACGCCGAGAGATGACCTTCGAGATCGGAGATTTTGTCTATCTCAAGGTATCCCCCCTGAAAGGAATGCAGAGATTCCAGCTGAAAGGAAAGCTTGCACCCCGATATGTCGGACCCTTCAAAGTTCTCAGTCGCCGAGGGGAAGTGTCCTATCAACTGGAGTTACCTGAAGAACTGTCGGCTGTGCACGACGTGTTTCACATCTCACTCCTTCGGAAGTGTCTGGAAGTCCCCGAGAAGACGGAAGTGTTCAAGAACATCGATCACCGTTCGGTGGATATCAACCAAGACCTGACGTACCGTGAAGTGCCGATTCGCATCTTGGAAGAAGCATACAGAACCACCCGCACCCGAAGCATCAAGTTTCTGAAGATACAGTGGAGCAATCATACCGAAGATGAAGCCACCTGGGAGCGAGAAGAAGACATGAAGAAGGAGTACCCAGATCTCTTTAGTACCTAATTTTCTTTAAGATCTCGGGACGAGATCTTTTGTAAGGGGGAAGGGTTTGTAACATCCCAAATTTCAAATAAAGGAAGAAGAACATTTCCAAGTATCCAAAATTTAGAACCAACAAAAACTTTTACTTTGCATATAGTACCCTGCATAGGACTTGTGCATTTTGAGTGATATGCCATGATGGTTGTTACTTTGTGTATGTGATGAACTCCAAAACCCTAGAGTGATCAAGTGATCATCATAAATCAAATCCATTAAAAAGAGAAAGAAATCAAATATTAGAAAAACCCTAAAAACCCTAACATAAGGTCTATGTCATTTTTGTAAAATTGATCCTAGACCCCTTTGATCTTCACCAATAGTTGTAGTATGTTATTAAAGAGTAATTACAACTTTGGGAATCAAAGATTTACCTTTTAAACCAATTTCAAATTTGAAATTATGATCACATGAGATAATGGTCATTTCTGACTTTTATAGTCTGGTCACCACTTTGAGCCTCTCTATTTCAAAATTTCTAAACCAAACAAATTCAAGTCTTTGCATGTCATCCAAGTACACAACAAGGTGAACAACTTTTGTGAAGATCATCTTACCAAAAACTTTCTGGATCAAGAGATAGGAGCAAGCAAAGATGAGACATTGAAACAGATTCAACAATCTCCATTTTCAAATTGTGATCAAACCTTGCTGCCCCTTGACCATTTCTTGACTAAAACAAGTCCCCTGGACATCACTCAACCTAACCCATGCAAGAACACGCCATGGACACGACCAGATCATGGCCGGCCATGGCCATGCCGACCACGTCGCCCTCGACACGCCTCCCCTCTTTTCTCTCCACCATCGCCACGGCCACCATGTCCAATGCGTAGCCCACGACCTGCTGAGATCGTCCGTGCACGCCGTCGATCGCGAGGACGCCGACAAGCCCCAGACGACGCGCGCCCAGGTACGCCGCGAGCGGCATGGGCGACGTCACTGGCGCACGGACGCGCGCGACACGGCCACGCGGCGCTCGCCAAATCTCGCCGTACCCCGACCATATCCGCGCACCCTGGTACCCTCCTCGCCACGCGGAGCTCGCCGGACACGCTCGCGTCATGCCTTGGCGACCACGGCCGCCGGAGAGGACGAACGCGCCCGCCACGGCCGCGACAGTACACACGCCCGCGACCACCGTACGCCACCATTTACCGCGCCGTTGACGCTCCGAGGACCGCGGTGACGTCGTGAACATGACCCCGTCGTCGCCTAGCCCTCTAGCTCACCGGAGCGGCCGCGCCCTTGTCGACTTGCCACAGCACCCACGGCACTCTCACGCGCCTATAAAAGGAGGCCTCCCCTCGACGATCCAAGCACACCACCATGATCACCACTCACCACCGCCTCGCTCAGCACCAGTAGCCACCTCAATCGTCGCCGGAGCAAGGCCAATCGACGCATCACTGCGAAGCTCTGCAGCAATCGCCATCGATCCAGGCCTCCCCAAGCGACGCCACTGCTACAGGCTGCTTCGCCGTCGTCCACAACGTCCCCAAGCACACTGACCAACCCTAGCTGGAGCCACGGTGAGCCTCCGACCCCCTACCGCCGCCGTGCCAGAGCTCCCCTCTCGCCGTCGACGACGATGAACGTGCACCGTTAGATCCTGTTCTAATCCAACGCGTCTCATTGATCCATACCGCTTCGGGCGTTATGAGTCGCTGACGGGTGGAGCCCACTGTCAGGCGGCCCGCGCGTGCACAGATGCGTGGTGGGCTGGACTTGGGCTGTTTTATTCCGTTTCGGCCCAGTTAGCTTTCCCGCGTAGCCCAGTAATTCAAATTCGAATTTTCCAAATCCATTTAACTTCAATACTGGCTCCAACTTTGAAAATCCATAGAATCTGTTTGGTTTGGCCAAATTTAACAAACTTTATATTGTTAGAAAGCTATGGAAAAGTTCTACAACTTGCCACTGGTCTCACCTTGAGATCTGTTGTAGAAATAATGTGACAAAAAGATCAAGCCGGAGACTTTTGCACATTCAATTAATTCTTAAAAATCAACCAAAATAGATATTAATTTAATTCCAACTCCTATAGCTCACATTTGACTTACACTAATTGTTTCTGCAAGAAAATGGTGTGGTCACTTTGCATGATCATGCCCTAGTTTGATTAATGGACAATATGGCTAGTTTAGTTAAGTGATATTGTCCAAAACTATTATGTAAATCTTATGAAGTATTTTTACTTCATTTAAATCTTTGTCTCAAATGAATTCATGTGATGTTTTCACCCCTGGTCCAAACTCTCCCATATGAACATTTGGAGATTTAAATCATTTGTAGAGTATTTTAAATGGTATGAGGTGGTCTACCTCATTTAAATCATTTTCTCAAATAATGATGATGAATGTTTGACTTAGGTCAATATGAATTCATGTATGATTATTTGAGAAATTAAATCTTAAGAAGATTTCATTGAGAGGAAATTATTCCTCAAGAACCATATGGAAGTTACATGTCACATATGAAAGAGGGGAATTATTTTCCTCAAGTCACCCAACCAATGCACCTACTTATTTTATGTGTGTGCTTAGTATAGTTTGTGTGAAGTAATGATGTGATTAGTATAGCTTTTGAGCTTGTTTAGTGATTATACCTCGTATTCAAATTTAGACGCTAGCACCGGAGATTACCAAGAGGAAGAAGGATTCTACCCAGAAGAAGAAGGAGAAAACCTAGAGAACTACCAAGGCAAGATAATACTCTTGCAAAGTGCAAAGCTCTCCTTGAGCAAGGCACCATGATTCTTACCCTTCTTCATACAAGCCTATCTTATATTTACACTATACAAGTTTTACTTGTTGTGTTTTCCAAGGATGGAATAAAATTGGTCTAGAGAACAAGATTACTAGATGAGTAGAGATAGAAAAGCAATGTAGCACCCCTCATGATTAGTGCTAGTGCTAAAATACTAAAACTTGACTACTATAGATGGGAACATTTTTTTTTGACACATATAGATGGGAACATGTGAATGGTTGAATTTGAAACCTTGGAATGATGAAGCATTCCATTGAAGGATTTGAAGTTGAATGTGAACAAGAGAAGATGGTGATTTTTGATAAAAACCTGATATTGGTTTGAATGCGATACCTTTCCAATTTTGAGTACCCCCACAATACCTGATTATGGGTAGGGCTTAACTGGAAGTTTATAGATTTTAGTATGAGTTCCTCCGAACACACATCATAGGGGTTATGCTGAGGCTGCCTCCGTTGTTGAGAAAGGATGTGAATTGAGGTGAAATTGTACGGCCAAGCCTGTGCAGTTCCCAGGTTAACAGTTGGTTATCACTGGGAGGCCAAGCTCATGGGGAGAGGTGCTCATACTAGGATGTAAGTGAAAGGTTATGGTTGATGATCCGCGTACTGTGTTACGGTGACTCGGAGTTATTCCGACGGATGAAATCAAATGTTGTGGCACAAGTGTGCAACCTCCAGTGTAAATCTATTCGAATAGCCGTGTCCACGGTTACGGACGGTTGGAAGGGCCATACAGTTTCCGGTGTCAGATTTTTGAAAGCTTTAGTAAATGTGAATGGTGACTTGGTGACTTTTTGGATATTGAACCAATGATGTGGGAATGACACTAATGTTCCCACTTAAGTTAGTTAGTACATGATCCAAGCTTGTGAACTAAAATTTGGCTTATGCAAGTTAAACCAGAGCTTAGTACCTTTAGTTGGCATTTTACAATAGTATTAGTTTGCAAGTACTTGAAGTACTTACGGCTTTGTCCCTGGCTATTCAAATGGCCAGAGTACGATGATGAACAGAACTATCACGAGGATGACCAGCAGGACGCCTACGACAACTAGGGGTTTCTGATGTCAAATGTTGGCCTGTGGACTAGAGAGTCCATTTACTATTACGCTTCCGCTATGTATGAACTTGTGTATGTTGTTGATTGAAAGATCAACTATTTGTGTAAGATGAATCATGTGATTCAAGATTGTAAGACATTATGGCTTGTAATAAATAATGACTGTGATATTCGACTATTATGCCTCGCAACAACATTATCCTGGGATTGCGATGAATGACATAATAGGCATCTGGACTTAAAAATCCGGGTGTTGACAGGCCTGCTCTTAGTAACATTTCAGGATAGACGAACAAGGGATACAATGCATGCACACACTGTTTAGATGGGACTGAAAGTAAATATTTGAAAAAAGTAGGAAAAATGAGTACCCGTACAATCGCCATTTTCTTCCGCGCGGGCATGCCTTAAGGAAAAAAAAGGAAAGCATTTCAATGGCGAGGCAGAACACCGCTCAAAGCCTATCCCCCGTAGTGTTGGTGATGTATTTGAGATTGTCAAGGATATAAATGTAATCTTTGGAAAGGGTATAGGCAGACGACCTGTTCTGAATGACGCTGACGGACACGCGCCCATGTGGAAGGAGAAATCTATATTTTTGGAGCTAGAATATTGGAAAGTCATGGAAGTCCGCTCAGCAATCGACGTGTTGCACCCGACGAAGAATCTTTGTATGAATATTCTAGGTTTCCTGGGCATGTATGGGAAGACAAAGGATACAACAGAAGCACGGGAGGACCAGCAACGTCCTAAAGGACGAGACGGCAATCATCCAGGGAAGTTTCAAGGACCTGCCAGCTACACTCTTACCAAAGAAGAGAAGGAAATATTTTTGAAGCCCTATTCAGTATCAAGGTTCCGTATGGTTTCTCGTCGAATATAAAGAGAATACTAAATATGAAGGAGAAAAAATTCTATAACCTAAAGTCTCATGACTGCCATGTGCTTATGACACGATTGCTTCCAGTTGCATTAAGGGGACTTCTACCAGAAAATGTTCGACTAGCCATTGTGAAGGTATATGCATTCCTCAATGCAATTTCTCAGAAGGTAATGGATCCAGAAAGTTTGTCAGGGTTACAGGTTGATGTGGTCGAATGTCTTGTGAGCTTCGAGTTGTTGTTCCCACCATCCTTCTTCAATATTATGATGCACCCGTAGTTCACCTAGTCGGTGAGATTAGAATTCTCGGTCATGTATTTCTACAAAATATGTTCCCCTTCGAGAAGTTCATGGGAGTCTTAAATAAATATGTTCATAACCGTGCTAGGCCAGAAGGAAGCATCTCAAAGGGCTACGGAACAGAGGAGGTCATTGAGTTTTGTGTTGACTTTCTTCCTGACCTTAAGGCGATTGGTGTTCCTTAATCTCGGTATGAGGGGAGGCTGACTGGAAAAGGCACACTAGGAAGGAAAGTAACAGTGTGAAGGGACAAGCTTTATTTCAATCAGGAACATTACACTGTTCTATAAAGATCAACTGCGAAAGTTTGAATATTTTAACACTGCCAAAACAGATTTCTGACTTGGCCTCAAAACCATCAAGGATAAGTTGGTAGATGGGTGATCTGGTCCAGGGCATTGGTAAGGGTGGGAAGTGCTCAAGACAAGGTAGGTTGAGGGCCAAGTGCATTGCATTAGATGGAAAGGGGTAGCTTAATCCAGAGGCTCCAAAATGGAACCTGATAACAGTTCTAGGACTTAGTCAAATTTTGGAGTTATGGCAAGGTTGATATGAAAGGTACAAAAGAAGGATAATAAGGAGTAGATGATCTTCCCAACTAGAATAAGGGATAGGGTGAGCTAAGTGCATCACCAGGAGGATCTCAAGGTAGGTGCAATCATGGTTCCACAAATGGGAAGATTTTAGCTAGGGAGTTGCTAGATGGTTTTACCCCTAGAAGGTTATGCTGTGAGGTAACTCAAGACACATTTATCTGAACCAACAGGTCAAGGAAAAACATCTACAAGCAGACCAAAGCAATTCATAAGCACATCAAGGCAATTCATCTGCAAGCAGATCAAGGCAATTCATCTTAATTAGTCGTTAGAAAAAGTTTTTGTTCCCCCTAATTTTTGCACTCTGTACACTTAACAAGGTTTCAAAAGTTGGGTGTTACAACATGCGGGTCCCATTTTGCAGCAGCGTTCTCAACAGTTCAAAGTTGGCATGAGATCGAAAGAAAAAAGGAAAGTGACAAATATGAGTAGCCAAAAATAATCCACGAAAGAAACTTTTATTGTACATAGAGGATGACATGCGGGTCCCATTTTGCAGCAGCGGTCTCAATGTTTCCAAGGCACAATGACCAAAAGTAAAAGAAATCATGGGGTCAAAAAAAACAATCAAAGAAATATTTTAATTGGGTTGCATCTGGCCATATGGGCCTTCGAACTATCCGGCTGGATGCCTTTTGACTCATACGATTTCACCCACTCCAAAACAGGAAAGTCCTATGTTTCAAAAAAATAAAAAATAAACAAGGAGATTCAACATATGAGTTTGTTTATGTAAAAATAAAGATCTAATTTATCCGTTTTCTATCTCAGAGCGAAATACACAGTTTATTGTCTGCAAAATAATTAAGATATCACATGTTTCTTGTACGGGGAGGCTGACATCGGGGACCCAGCCAGCGCAACGTTTCAAAGGCGGGGGATCGAAGAAAAAATAAACCAAAAATCAGTTGGTAAAAAAATCCATGAAAGAAACATTTATCTTCTGAGGCTGACATGTGGGACCATGAGGCAGCATCCTCAACGTTCAAAGGCAATGGGGATCAAAAGAAAAATGAGGTAGCCAGAAATTAGGGGTCAAAAATAACTCCAAGAAAGGAAACTTTTATTGTTCGTAGAGGATGACATGGGACCCATGAGCCAGCAGCTTACTCAACGTTTCAAAGGCGGCATGAGATCGAAAGAAAAGGCAAGTGACCAAATATCAGAGCCAAAATAATCCAGGAAGAGAAACTTTATTGTACATAGCGGATGACATGCGGGTCCCATTTTGCAGCAGCGGTCTCAACGTTTCAAATGCGGCTTGAGATCAAAAGAAAAAAAAAAGTAGCCAGAAATTAGGGGGTCAAAAAAAACTCCAAAAAAGGAAGTTGATTGTACATAGAGGATGACATGCGGGTCCCATGAGTCAGCAACTTACTCAACGTTTCCAAGGCGGCAGGGGATCAAAAGAAAAAGGAAATCGCCAAAAATCAGAGGGTGAAAAAAATCCAAGAAAAGAAACTTTTATAGTACATAGAGGATGACATGCGAGTCCCATGAGCCAGCAGGTTCCTCAACGTTTTCAAGGCGGCAGGAGATCGAAAGAAAAAGGCAAGTGACCAAAAATTAGAGGTGAAAAATAATCCAAAAAGAAACTTTTATTGTACATAGAGGATGATATGCGGGTCCTATTTTGCAGCAGCGGTCCCAACGTTTCAAATGCGGCTTGAGATCAAAAGAAAAAGAAAGTAGCCAGAAATTAGGGGGTCAAAGAAAACTTCAAGAAAGGAAAGCTTTATCGTCATACAGGCTGACATGTGGGACCTATAAGCCAGCAGAGTCCTCAACGTTTCAAAGGGGCAGGGGATCAAAAGAAAAGGGAAATAGCCAAAAATCTGAGGGTGAAAAAAATCCAAGAAAAGAAACTTTTATTGTACAAAGAGGATGACATGCGGGTCCCATTTAGCAGCAGCGGTATCACCGTTTGAGAGGCAGCACGGGATCAAAAGAAAAAGGCAAGTGACCAAATATCAGGTGCCAAAATAACTCCAAGAAAAGAAAGTTGATTGTACATAGAGGATGCCATGTGGGTCCCATTTAGCAGCAGCGGTATCACCGTTTGAGAGGCGGCACGGGATCGAAAGAAAAAGGCAAGTGACCAAATATCAGGTGCCTAAAATAACTTCAAGAAAAGAAAGTTGATTGCACATAGAGGATGACATGCGGGTCCCATTTAGCAGCAGCGGTATCACCGTTTGAGAGGCGGCACGGGACCGAAAGAAAAAGGCAAGTGACCAAATATGAGGTCCCAAAAATAACTCCAAGAAAAGAAACTTGATTACACATAGAGGATGACATGCGGGTCCCATTTAGCGGCGGTATCACCGTTTGAGAGGCGGCACGGGATCGAAAGAAAAAGGCAAGTGACCAAATATGAGGTGCCAAAAATAACTCAAGAAAAGAAACTTGATTGCACATATAGGATAACATGCGGGTCCCATTTAGCAGCAGCGGACTCAACGTTTCCAAGGCAACACGGGATCAAAAGCAACTCCTTCTCTGCCCTACCCATAGAAAATGTCTTGGAAAGAGTGGCATCCCTAGAGCCAGAGGCACCACTTGAGCCAGTGCTCCTCCTCTTTGCACTCCAGGACAGGTTGTCCATGTTTGATGTGGTTTTCTGGTTCACTACACTAGGCATTTATATAGGATGGAGGGCATGCACAGAGGGTATGAGAACACAAGCTGAACAATTGTGTTACATAGGACAATGCCATCAGTTTCTTTTTTTGAATTGTGATGTCAATCCACAAGAGGGAGAATATTCTCCAAAATGGGTCAGAGACAAGCCATTGGGAATATTCCCCAAAATGGGTCAGGAGAGACTGTCCATTTTTGGTTCAGGAATATTCTTCAAAATCTGTCATATTTGGTCAGGATCAGAGACAATGTACTGATGGTTCTTGCTAGGCAGAGGCATTTTTGGTTCAGAGGAATATTCTTGCTAGGGCAGAGGTGGCCAGAGGTGAACTAAAACCATCTATGCATTCTCATCTTGCAACCAGGGAGCATGAGCATGATCATTTCAAACTACCAATATAATGGACAAGCATACTGCAATAAAGCATCTGCCAATTCAAACCATCTCCTAGCAATTTTTATATATGAACCATTTGCAACCAATTTTTATGAACTATTTCATGGGTATTGCATTTTAATTACCTTAGTAGGCAGTAGCGTGTTCATTAAAATAGTAGGCAGTAGCTTTTATCTCTACTTTACACTAGTTCATTTGCTACTGCCAACTTAGCAACATTTTCTAAATTGTGCTCCATTTTCTATTGAACACTAGGCAGTAGCATGTCAACTAGGCAGTAACATTGCATTGGACTAAATTAACTAGGCAGTGGCATTGCATTGGACTAAATTACCTAGGCAGTGGCATTGCATTGGACTCATTGGACTTAATCTCACACTACTTTAAGATTATCCAAACATGGCGCTGATGATGATCAAATGGATCATACACCATTTTTTTTATATCAATGATAAAATTAGCCACTGCATAAATTAGCCACTTAACTAAATTAGCCACTGCATAAATTAGCCACTTTATTCATGAAAGCATCATCCACTGCATTATTTTGGTGAAGAACCAGAGAAGAAGAAACACTGAACAAACACTGAATTGGCAAAATTGTACTGCTATAGGAATTCATAGGCAAGCATTCATAGGCAAGCAAAATTGTACTGCTATAGGCATTCATAGGCAAGCAAAATTGGGCATCCTAGCATCACCAAGCTATTAAACCACAACCAAAGCATCAATCATCATAATCTTCTAAGATTCAGATTATAATGGATATTTACCAACAATTACTTGGCATCCATTCATTCTATGCAAACAAATTGAATCATTATGAATACACAGTAATGATCCTTACACCTGCAAGCAAGGGAGCACAGCGAATTGGGGACGGGCCGGGCACAGGACAGTGTGGGGAGGGGGACAAGGGAGTGGGGAGGGGGAGAGGGGCTCTCACCGAACGGCGGCGGTGGCAGGGCTACGGTGGTGATGGCGTTGTCCTCCTCCTCCTCGGCGGCGGCTCGGGCTCGCGCGTCCTCCTCCTCAATACGGCGGCGGCTCGGGCGGGCGTCCTGCTCGGCGGCGGCATGGCGGTCCTCCTCCTCCTCTGCGGCGGCGCTCGGCGGCTCGCGGCGTCCTCCTCCTCGATCTGCGGCGATGGCTCGGGCTTGGGCGTCTCGGCGGTGGTGTGGCGGTCCTCCTCCTCCTCCTCGGCGGCAGGCTGCGCTAGGTGGCGGCGCTTGGCGGTGGTGGTGGTTGCGAGAGCAGTGGCGCTAGGGTTGTGAGTGGGGAAGAAACTGCTGTTGAGTGGGGAAGAAAGGGTCGATCGAGTTATTTCACCAAGTGTCTAAATTCTGTGGCGCACCCCTCTGCGTGCGCCACATAATTAAGCTTTCTGTGGCGCATCAGCTCTGACATGCGCCACATAATTCCTTAATTTTGTGGCGCACCTAAAGGGGCGTGCGCCACAGAATTTAGACACTTAGCAAAACAAAACGGGTTACTGCTGTGTCCTGACAGATACATAGCACTAGTCTAGTGGTTAAGGCCAATGTTAGGCAGTTAGTAGCCAGGTTCGAACCCTGGCTACACAATTTTTCTTCCTTTTTTTCATATTTTAGTTACATTTCAATAAATAACACAACATTATTTAGTAATTAGTAGGGAATTATAAATTACTTGTCTCATACAAACATGTTCTTGTTTCTCTCACACACACATGCATGTACTTGTCTAACACACACACTCACACACATGTGATAGACCAAAAAAAGATCTTCTTCGTCCCGGCTTCGAGCTCTAGCGTCTCTTCGCAATCTTCTTGCCCTTTCGGTTGTTGGCGGTTGAATACTTTATGTCGGCCACCTTGAGATTTCTTCGCGTGAACGGACAACCTTTAGAGGGTAGGGAGGTCTTCCTTCTTACTTTACTAGTAGTAGGCATGTCGAAGTGCTTGTCGAATTCCTCCTCGATCTTCGGGTCACCGTTCTTGTCCAAGTCTTCCTCGTTGGTGTCTCCTTGCATTCCTATGATGCTCCTCTTGCCCCTCCTCACGACAACACGGCTAGGCCTCGACGGATCGGTGATGAAGAAGCATTGGTCAACTTGGCTACCGAGTACCCATGGCTCATTTTTCGCGGATGCGTTCTTCGATTTTGCATCGGGTATAACCATGGTGGTGAAATATCGGCCTTCTTTTTCGACCTTCTTGGCCCATCTCACACGAAACATTGGCACCGTCTCTCCACAGTAATTGAGCTCCCATATCTCCTCGATCCTTCCAAAAAATCTTTCCTTGACATTAGTCTCGTCATCGGCGTATGACAGCATAGTTACTCCTGAGTTTTGATTTTCACTATTTCTGTCCTTTTCCTCGGTGTAGAATCTGTAACCGTTGATGTCGTACCCCTGATAGGTCCTTACGTTATGCCCGGGCCCTGTGATAAGGTGTATATGAGTTTTTCATCTTCGGTAGAAGGCCTTTTTCTCTGTGCTTCAACCAGTTGAGTTTGCTTGAACCAACGCGTGAAGCTGGAGTTGTGCTCTTTGGTTACGTCACCCATCTTCCTCGGCCGGCCCATATCGATGTAATTCTGCTCGATCATGCTTTTGTGCTCTTGCACGAAAGGTTCGATCAGTTTTAAGTGTTGTAGCGCGACCCGGTGAGCCCTGTCAAAGTCGTCGCGTCGATTGGCAATGCCGACATGGACTGAGCGGTAGCCCTCGCGGTGACCGACTCCAGCCAGCCGAGGTGCGTCCTGGGGGTAGACCAACATGATCCTCGTCGTCCTCGGTGCTTAGATAATTCTGGCAGAAGGAGATGCACTCGTAGGTTAGAAACCCCTTGGCCATGCTTGCGTCTGGACGGGCCCTATTGCGAACGTATCCTTTCATGACACCGTTCTGCCTTTCGAAAGGCATCATGTTGTGGAGGAACGTCGGGCCGAGCTGCTTGATGTCTTCAACGACATGGAGAAGGAGATGGACACATATATCACAGAATGCGGGCGGGAAGTAAATCTCGAGCTCACATAGTATCACCACGATCTCATCCTGTAGCATCTTGAGCTGCCTCACGCCGATCGACTTCCTGGTGATAACGTCAAAAAAGTTGCAAAGGCCAAACAGCGTATCACGGACGTGCTCGTCCATTATGCCTCGGATCGCAACGGGAAGTATCTGCGTCATGAGCACGTGGCAATCGTGATACTTCATCCCGGTGAACCTCTTCTTCGCTACGTCCAGATATCTGCTTATATTCCCCGAGTAACCGTGAGGAACTTTCACTCCTAGGAGGCACCTGAAAAACTGCTCGAGCTCCTCCGGACTCGTTGTGAAGCAGGCAGCGGGAAGCAGCACCGCGTTCTTCTTAGCCCTTTTGCGGAGACGTTGAGTCCCTTCCGTCTGATCATCATCATCATCATCATCTTCGTCGTCAGTATCGGGGGCTTGAAGATCTTTCCTGATGCCAAAATGTTTCAGATCGTATCTTGCTTTCGGTCCATCCTTGGACTTTTCTGAGTTGCAAAGAGTGCCAAGCAGACTCTCGGTAACGTTCTTCGTAATGTGCATGACATCGAGGTTGTGGGGCGTGTGGAGGACCTTCCAGTACTCCAAGTCGTGGAAAACAGACCTCGTTTTCCATACACCGAGCAGCGGCTCTGCTTCGGTCGCTTCTTTCCGTGGGGCACTCCTTCCAATTTTTCAGAAGATCATCGATTTCGCACCGCTCCTCGGGCGTGGGGGTCCATCGGGCTCATCTTTACCATTGAACAGATCACCGCGTTTTCTCCACGGGTGATCCAAGCGAAGCCAACTTCGAGCACCTGGGTACACGGTTTCGAGGACCCGGGATCCCTTGGTAGCTGTAGATGCGGGGTCTCGTCCATGCACTTCACACAGCCGTTGAACCCGTGGCCGACCTGGGCAGATACATATGCGTAACCAGGATAGTCCGTGACCGTCGTGATCAACGCGGCTCTCATATCGAAATAAGTTCTAGTGTAGGCGTCCCACGTACGGGGTGGCGTCTTCCACAACGTGTCTAACTCCTCTTTCAGCAGCCCGAGATACAAATGCATGTCGACACCTGGTTGTTTCGGCCCCTGAATGAGAATACTCAGGTGTATGTACCTTTGCTTGGTGCACAGCCAGGGGGTAGGTTGTAAGGCCATACAAACACAGGCCAGGTGCTATGCGTGCTACTCTGGTTGCCGAACGGATTGAGTCCATCGGTGCTCATACCCAGCCTGATGTTCCTTGCGTCGCCCCCGAACCTAGCAGGGAAGGCGATGTCCAATGCTTCCCACTGTCCAGCGTCTGAAGGGTGTGTCAGCACATAGCCCATCTCCGGATCTTCTTCGGGCTTCTGCCTTTCCGCGTGCCATTGCATGAGCTTTGCTTCCTTAGGGTCCATGAAATACCGCTGCAGACGGGGAGTGATAGGAAAGTACCATACCACTTTTCGAGGTACCTTCTTGTTCCCAACCTTGTACCGTCCGTGGCCGCACACCGGACATGTGGTTCTGTCCTTGTACTCGCACCTATAAATCACACAATCATTAATGCAGGCGTGGTATTTTTCGTGCGGTAGGTCAAGGGGGCACACGACTTTCTTGGCCTCCTCGATACTACTTGGCAATGTGTTCCCCTCCGGGAGACGATCGTGCCAGAATTTCAAGTTCTTGCTGAAGCTGGAATCGGTCCACTTGTTCTGCGTCTTCATCTGCAGGTAATCAAGCGTTACATGCAAGCGCGTATCTTGCGGACGGCACCCAGGAAAGATCGGAGTCATCCCGTCTTTCTCCATTTGCGACAGCTTGGCTCTCTCTCTAGCTGCAACTCTATCGTTGCTCGTCTCCTGGAGGAGCAGATCTTGAACATGAGAGTCCCGCAAGGCCGAAATTAGCGGGGTCGCGCCGGAATCTTCTTCTTCATCATGATGATCTTCTCCGCCGGCATCTTCTTCTTCATGATGATCTTCTCCGTCGACTTCTTCTTCATGATGATAGTCCCCGTCGACATGATGATAGTCTTCTTCATGATGATAGTCATGTCGCTCGACATGGTATTCATGTTGGAGATATGCCCAAGAGGCAATAATAAAAGTGGTTATTATATATCTTTATGTTTATGATAAATGTTTATATACCATGCTATAATTGTATTAACTGAAACATTGATACATGTGTGATATGTAAACAAC
This sequence comes from Lolium multiflorum, assembly GCA_030979885.1. Classification (NCBI taxonomy): domain Eukaryota; kingdom Viridiplantae; phylum Streptophyta; class Magnoliopsida; order Poales; family Poaceae; genus Lolium; species Lolium multiflorum. The sequence continues at coordinate 50,023,743 of CM061751.1, read as the reverse complement.
AAAGAGTCCCTAGTAAGCCTCTTAACTAGCTTGTTGATTAATAGATGATTAGTTTCATAATCATGAACATTGGATGTTATTAATAACAAGGTTATATCATCTATTATATACTAAAAGCAAAATACGGATGTTCAAAATAGAGACACTACATTAACCCACATCATTAAAATTATTTTAGCTGTTAGATCTGTAATTTTAATGGTCAAGATTTAAAGATCTTATGTAACAGTATAATCACATATTTTGGACTACACGTGTTGACACGTCCATGCCATCATCTGTAGGAAAGAAAAATAAATAAAAGAGTCCAAAGGAGATATTTTAGCTACGGTACTAGATCTACAATTTACGGATTTGATTTTACCAGAAAAAATATATGTGGCCAACTTGCCCTCTTTGTTTCGAGCTGCCGTCCAGACGCACGCACGCTGCAGCAATTAGCATCCATGCACTGGCCGACCGGCCCTCTTTGGCTCTTTCCATGTTTGAGCAGGTGAAGTTTCAATCCTGCCTCGCGTGTAATATAATATGATCATGCCAGATTAATTCATGGTCCGTCTCATCCACACATCACAAAACTAGGCGCATTTGATTAGTATCCTTATTTTTACCGTTTCATTTCTTAATTTCTGTAACATACTCATTCTGTCCGTGAATAAAGGTATCCTTTTCTTTTATGGAAGAAAAATATTTTCAAATTTATGAAATTTTTACACAAAAATAGCGCATATGTTACATCAAATTACTAATATTATCTATTCTTTTGTATACCAAAAGCAATATACCGATTCACGAATTAGCTACAATCCAAGACGACGTTCCAAAAATAGAAGATAGGACTCCAAGGCATTCAAAAATGGCCTCACATAATGGACCAGAAGGAGGCACACACATATATGTATGGCATATCAATTAATTTAGAAAATATACTAAGCGATGTGACTTCTGATTCAACAACTATTTGGTTTCGGGCAGGTCAGCTAGAGAGAAAAAACAACGCCATCCAACAATCAGAGCACCTAGCTAGAGATGTATGCTAAGATGAGAAAACAACCATTAACTGATATGGGAGTACATGAAAATATTCGTTTTTGTGTGTCAAAGTTTGCACAGCCTGTCCAGCTGGAAATGCATAGCATATTGATGTGAAAAAATTAAATAGAAATGGTGCACTGATGCCAATGAGTTATGTTTGCAAACAAACCAAGCCAGAAATAAGTAGGAACAAAAATAATTCTATGCACAAAATAGCAAATATTAAGTATAAGGCTTAAGTTTTCATAGACCCCAAGGCTGAAAGGTTTTATTGAGTGGAACATAAGGACAACTCAGATTAAACGATACATCTTCATAATTAAAGGTAGGATGGCGGAGATTAAATGATACCATGATACCCTATCAAGGGTTTACACTGTTTTGAGGCTTGGAGGTCTACGGATGCACAAGCCTAAGTGAAAAATCTAGAGACAGCTGGTTCCATCATAACTTTTAAAAACTGATTCTAGCATCCATGGACGATTAGTCGAAGACGAGAAAGGGAGCGAAGTAGCAACTTAAAATAGTACTAGATTTTATATAAATAACTAAATATTTAAAACTTACCTGGAATTATCCCCAATAATGGTATATCATGGTTAATGTAAATTTTGTTACTATTCCTATTTTCTCATGAGTAGTTTAAGAAAAGAGATGATCATTGGACTATAACCTATAGAAATTACAATAAAGCACAAAACGAGAGAGAAATGGCAAGCCAACTATAGCCATTTTGACATTATTGAGTAGGCAAACCGAGAATATACGAATATTAACTTACTTTGTCTGGTATATGACTATTTTTTGAAGTATAATTCCATCTCCAAACAATAAGTACATTCTTGGCACACAAAAATTGGTAACAACTACGAGTGAATACAATACAATTAATTAATCTTGACAAATCATATTGTGTCAATGATCCGTTAAAATCCATGGAAATTGGGAAAAACATGCATACACCATTTTACAGTAAAAGTTAGTGACATATACTATATATTTTTAATTAATATGATATTTATAAGATATTAGTCCTAAGTAATAAATTAAGTAACACAACTTATTATAGTAAAATATTATTAATAGTCTATATCGTATTGACATGCTTGAATTTATAAGTAACTTCTATTGGGACCTCTTAGATTTGTATGATTTTCATCACAATAGGAAACAATATAATACCAGTTCCATAATTTAATCGCTTCTTTCCAAAATATATACATGCCATTTTGATATGAACATGCAACTTGAAATATATTTTGTATGTATATTCTAGGAAAATACAAAATATTTGAAGCTATTTTTGATGATAAATCTAATGGTTTAGCAACGAGATAAATCCAGATGCCTTAGTGTATGCTTGAAGTTACTAAAAAATAGATGAGTTCAATTGCACACTCTTAGGACGCCATGTAATATTATGATGGGTGTAATAATGAATAAAAGGTAAGAAATCTTAATGCAGCTCAAATTTTTTTTTATTATACTTTAGTAATAGAGTGAATTAGACGAGAATATAATATTTTGGATAGTAACAATAATTTTGTTTGGAACTTTAGCATCAATAAATATTATGAGGAACCAGCAGGCCACTAAGCTAATATCGATGAAATTTAATCTTATTCTTAACCGTGCACTAATGTAACAACACACAAAATCTACATGCTAGCTCGCTATATGATTTAGTGCCATAAACAAATATAATATCACCATGTACTAAGCGTCATGTATAGCTAATGATATGGGATTTTTAACCCAATAGGTAAAGTAAAATTTCACCCAGAAACTAAAGATTATAAAAACTTTTTTCAAACGAAGGATTATAAAGATATTTTTGCGTACGTAGCATAGTATTTATCAAGACTATAGAATTCTAAAAGTATGCAGACATTTTTAGATGTTGCCCTCGCAAGTGCGAGGGCCACTGTGCTAGTTATATGGATGATGTAATGGACACACCCAATTAAGCGTAGCATAAGATCACGTCATTAAGTTATTTGCTATAAGCTTTCGATACATAGTTACCTAGTCCTTTCGACCATGAGATCATGTAAATCACTTATACCGGAAAGGTACTTTGATTACATCAAACGCCACTACGTAAATGAGTGGTTATAAAGGTGGGATTAAGTATCCGGAAAGTATGAGTTGAGGCATATGGATCAACAATGGGATTTGTCCATCCCGATGACGGATAGATATACTCTGGGCCCTCTCGGTAGAATGTCGTCTAATGTCTTGCAAGCATATGAATAAGTTCATAAGAGACCACATACCACGGTACGAGTAAAGAGTACTTGTCAGGAGACGAGGTTGAACAAGGTATAGAGTGATACCGATGATCAAACCTCGGACAAGTAAAATATCGCGTGACAAAGGGAATTGGTATCGTATGTTAATGGTTCATTCGATCACTAAGTCATCGTTGAATATGTGGGAGCCATTATGGATCTCCGGATCCCGCTATTGGTTATTGGTCGGAGAGAGTTCTCACCCATGTCCACATAGTTCACGAACCGTAGGGTGACACACTTAAGGTTTGATGTTGTAATAGTAGAACTTGAATATGGAATGGAGTTCGAAATATTATTCGGAGTCTCGGATGGGATCCCGGACATCACGAGGAGTTCCGGAATGGTCCGGAGAATAAGATTCATATATAGGAAGTCATATTCCAAGTTTGGAAATGATCGGTGCATTTATGGAAGGTTCTAGAAGGTTCTAGAAAAGTCAGGAAGAAATCACTTTGGAAGGCGGAGTCCCGAAGGGACTCCACCACCATGCCGGCCAACCCTAGAGGGTGGAGTCCCAGGTGGACTCCACCTAAGGTGGCCGGCCACCCCCAAGGAAAGGTGGGAGTCCCACCTCAAGTGGGAATCCCACCTTGGGTAGGTTTCATGTCATATGGAAGGTTTTGGTTTGGGGTCTTATTCGAAGACTTGTAGACCAACTCTTGGGTGTTCCACCTATATAATGAGGGACAAGGGGAGGGGGCCGGCTACCCCAACACCACAAGGTGGCCGCACCCCATAGTGGCCGGCGCCCCCTCTCCCAAACCCTAGCCGCCCCACCTCCTCCACCTCTCCCGCAACGCTTAGCGAAGCTCCGCCGGAGTTCTCCATCGCCACCGCCACCACGCCGTTGTGCTGCTGGATTCAAGGAGGAGCTACTACTTCCGCTGCCCGCTGGAACGGGGAGAAGGACGTCGTCTTCATCAACACCGAACGTGTGACCGAGTACGGAGGTGCTGCCCGATCGTGGCACCGTGATCAAGATCTTCTACGCGCTTTGCAAGCGGCAAGTGATCGTCTACCGCAGCAACAAGAGCCTCATCTTGTAGGCTTTGGAAATCTTCAAGGGTGAGTCTCGATCATCTCCTCGTTGCTCCCATCTTCTAGATTGCATCTTGGCTTGGTTTGCGTTCTCGCGGTAGGAAAATTTTGTTTTCTATGCATTAGTGGTATCAGAGTCGTGTCTATGCATAGATGGTTGCACGAGTAGAACACAATGATTTTGTGGGCGTTGATGCTTATGTTGTCTTTAGTTTGAGTACTTTGCATCTTTGTGGCATAGTGGGATGAAGCGGCTCGGGCTAACTTTACATGACCGCGTTCATGAGATTTGCTCCACGCTCGACATGCAACTTGTATTGCATAAGTGGCTTTGCGGGTGTCTGTCTCTCCTACTATATTGAAGATTCAATTTACTCTTCTATTGACAACACTAGTATCACCGTTGTGGTTCATGTTCGTAGGTAGATTAGATCTTACTCAAAAACCCTAAACCACGTAAAATATGCAAACCAAATTAGAGACGTCTAACTTGTTTTTGCAGGGTTTGGTGATGTGATATGGCCATAATTTTATGATGAATATGTATGAGATGCTCATTATTGTATGGTGGCAACCGGCAGGAGCCTTATGGTTGTCTTTAAATTTCATGTTGAGTAGTATTTCAAAGAAGTTGTAATAGTTGCTACATGGGAGAACAATCATGAAGACGACGCCATTGACATTGACGCTACGCCGACGATGATGGAGATCATGTCCGTGCTTTGGAGATGAAGATCAAAGGCGCAAAGACAAAGGGGCCATATCATATCACATATGTGATGTTATCCTTTTATGCATCTTATTTTGCTTAGATCGCGACGGTAGCATTATAAGATGATCCCTCTCACTAATATATCAAGATAATAAAGTGTTCATCCTTAGTAGCACCGTTGCCAAGACTTGTCGTTTGAAGCATCTCGTGATGATCGGGTGTGATAGAATCAACAAGTGCATACAACGGGTGCAAGCCGGTTTTGCACATGCGGATACTAAGGTGGCCTTGACGAGCCTAGCATGTACAGACATGGTCTCGAAACACGTGATACCGAAAGGTAGAGCATGAATCATATGATTGATATGATGAACACTTTGAGTGTTCGCCATTGAAATTACATCTTGTCTCGTGATGATCGGACTTGATGTAGTGGATTTGGTTTGTGTGATCACTAAGACAATGCGAGGGATATTGTTTTGAGTGGGAGTTCACCTAGTTTTTAATTTTGTTGAATTAAAATTTGAACTCAATTTGTCATAAACATTAGTCTAAACTATTGCAAATATATGTTGTAGATATGGCGTCCTCAATCAATTTTAACCAGTTCCTAGAGAAATAAAAGCTTAAGAGCAACGGTAGCAACTTCACCGACTGGTTCCGTCATGTGAGGATTTTCCTCAATGGTGGAAGCCTGCAATATGTGCTTGATGCACCGCTAGGTGACCCTCCTGCAGAAACTGAAACCGATGAAGTAAAGAATGTTTACGAGACTCGGAAAACTCGGTACTCTCAAGTTAAGTGTGCCACCCTATGCAGTCTGGAAGCCGATCTTCAGAAAGATTTAAACAAGTTTAAAAAATGAAGATGAAAAGGTAAGCATGGATCCTTCTTATTAGTCACTGTAAAGTGAAGCTTTTGGGAGGTTTGTGAAATTCCCATGTTTGAAACCAGAATCACTTCTCTTCATGCTTTTACTTCATAAGACAAAGTTTAGGGTTAGGGGGTAGATACATGATTTGTCTGGTTTGAATATGTATAGACCTTGTTTATCAACTTGGATGCTTACTATATGACATGAGAATACTATGTGCTTTGGTTTATCATTTTTCTGATTTTTTTAATTGTTATACTATATTCAAGCCCACAAATACAAGGTTTAGGGTTAGGGTGTAGATACATGATTTTTCTAGTTTGAATATGTCTAGACCTTGTTTATCAACTAGAATGCTTACTATATGACATAAGAAGACTATGTGCTTTGGTTTTTCATTTTTTCGAATTTTTTGAATTTTGTATGCCCATTTGAATCTTAGTCAAATCCTAGGTTTGACAAGATTTAAACAAGTTTAAAACATGAAAAAGAAAGAGTAAGCCTCGATCTTTCTTAGTCACTCCAAAATTTACCAATTGATAGATGAGTTAACTTGGCTTCATGGGAAAAATAATTTCATGTAATTGAGTTAACTTGGCTTTCCTACCTTGAATCCATAGGAAACTTTGTACCAATACTGTATAATAATCACCCGAGTTTTTACACCAACAGGTATGTCACTTACGTGACCATGCATGAGGTCCCACACATCAGTGAGCACAAGTCACATGCAGTAAGTACGCAAACTCCCAGCCATCTTCTTTGTCAAGAGAAGACACACCAGGATGCGTACTGGAAGTCTCTGGTTCTTTCGGTTGTCCTCTCACGAAAAAAAATCTCTCATTCTCTTCTAGGCCTCCTCGCACCACCTCGCCCCCGTGACTGCTCCCTTCTTCTCCTTCCGAGTGATCCCTCTTCCTCCGAGTTTCACTAGACGGGCAAACACACATGTGATGCATAGTAATAATAAAAAAGTAAAAAATCGACCTATGAATCTATGATTAAATAGGTCTCAAATCCTGGGTTTGACCAAGGTTTAAACAAGTTTAAAACATGAAAATGAATAGGTAAGCATGGATCCTTCTTAGTCACTCTAAAATGAAGCTTTCGGAGGTTTTTGAAATTTCCATGTTTGAAACCCAAAACCACTTCTCTTCATGCTTGACTTTGTAAGACAGAGTTTAGGGTTAGGGTAGATACATGCTTTTTCTGGTTTGAATATGTATAGACCTTGTTTATCAACTTGAATGCTTACTATATGACATAAGAAGGTTATATATGTGCTTTGGTTTTTCATTTTTATTTTTTTTGAATTTTTATCCCATTAAAATCTTGGTCAAATCCTATGTTTGACCAAGATTTAAATAAGTTTAGAACATGAAAATGAAAAGGTAATCATGGATCTTTCTTAGTCACACTCTAGAATGGAGCTTTTGGGAGGTTTTTGAAATTTCCATGTTTGAAACCCAAAACCACTTATTTTCATGCTTGACTTCATAAGACAAAGAGTTTCGGGTTAGGGGTAGAGATACATGATTTTTTTGGTTTGAATATGTCTAGACCTTGTTTATCAACTAATGCTTACTATGTTACATAAGAAGGCTATGTTATTTGTTTTTTCATTTTTTTCTGTTTATTTCTAATTTTTTATGCCCATTTGAATCTTGGTCAAATCCTAGGTTAATTTGACCAAGATTTAAACAAGTATAAAACATGAAAATGAGAAGGTAAGCCTGGATCCTTCTTAATCACACTAAAATGAAGCTTTTTGTGAGGTTTTTGAAATTTCCATGTTTGAAACCCAAACCACTTCTCTTCATGCTTGACTTCATAAGACAAATTTAGGGTTAGGAGTAGATACATATGATTTTTCTTGTTTGATATGTCTAGATATTGTTTATCAAATTGAATGCTTACTATATATGTGACGTAAGAAGACTATATATGTCCTTTGGTTTTTCATTTTTTGGGGTTTTTTCGAATTTTTTATGCACACTTGAATCTTGGTCAAATCCTAGGTTTGACCAAGCTTTAAACAAGTTTAAAACATGAAAATGAAAAAGTAAGCATGGATCCTTCTTAGTCACTCCAAAATAAAGCTTTTGGGAGGATTTTGCAATTTCCATGTTGTAAACCCAAAACCACGTATCTTCATGTTCGACTTCATAAGACAGAGTTTAGGGTTAGGGGTACATACATGATTTTTCTTGTTTGAATATGTTTAGACTTTGTTTATCAACTTTAATCTTTACCGTATTACATAAGAAGACAATGTTTTTGAATTTTTTATGTCCATTTGAATCTTAGTCAAATCCTAGGTTTGACCAAGATTTAAACAAGTTTAAAACATGAAAATGAAAAGGTAAGCTTGGATCCTTCTTAGTCATTCTAAAATGAAGTATTTGGGGGGTTCTTGAAATCTCAATGGTTGAAACCCAAATTAAACATCTTCTCTTCATGGTTGACTTCATAAGACAGAGTTTAGGGTTAGGGGTAGATACATGATTTGTCAGGTTTGAATATGTCTAGATCACATGCTTGTTTATCAACTTGAATGCTTACTATATGATCGACATAAGAAGACTATATATATGTGTATTGGTCAAATCCTATGTTTGACCAAGATTTAAACAAGCATAAATCCTGAAAATGAAAAGGTAAGCTTGGATCCTTCTTATTCACTCTAAAATTAATCTTTTGGGAAGTTTTTGAAATTTCCATGTTTGAAACCCAAAACCACGACTTCTCTTCATGCTTGACTTCATTAGACATAGTTAAGGGTTAGGGGTAGATACATGCTTTTTCTGTTTTGAATATGTCTAGACCTTGTTTATCAACTTGAATGCTTACTTATATATGACATAAGAAGGCTATGTGCTTTGGTTTTTCATTTTCTGTTTTTAATTTTATGCCCATTTGAATCTTGGTCAAATACTAGCTAGGTTTGAACAAGATTTAAAAAAGTTAATTTAAAACATGAAAATGAAAAGGTAAGCATGGATCCTTCTTAGTCACTCTAAGGTGAAGTTTTTGGGAGGTTTTGAAATTTCCATGTTTGAAACCCAAAACCACTTCTCTTCATGCTTGACTTCATAATACAGAGTTTAGGGTACGTTAGGGCCAGGGTAGATACATGATTTTTCAAGTTTGAATATGTCTAGACCATGTTTATCAACTTGAATGCTCATTATATGACATAAAAAGGCTATGTGCGTTTTTTTAATTTTTTATACCCATTTGAGTCTTGGTCAAATCCTAGTTTTGACCAGGATTTAAACAAGTTTAAAACATGAAAATGAAAAGGTAAGCATGTATCCTTCTTAGTCACTCTAAAATGAAGTTTTTGGGAGGTTTTGAAATTTCCATGTTTGAAACCCAAAACCATTTCTCTTCATGCTTGACTTCATAAGATAAAGTTTAGGGTTAGGTGTAGATACATGATTTGACTGGTTTGAATATGTCTAGACCTTTTTTATCAACTTCAATTCTTACTATATGACATAAGAAGACTATGTGCTTTGGTTTTTCATTTTTTGATTTTTTCTGAATGTTTATGCACATTTGAATCTAAAGGTGAGAGAACACGTTAAAGGTTATTCTAACAAAGGTCATGCTTGGAATCTTACCTATGTATTATTGTACATCACAAATGTGAAATGAAAATATGTGCATCTCTATAAACCATAAACCCTAACCCTAACTATATAGAAAAATATGAACAATCCGGCCATGCTTTTCGATTGCCTTTTTTGATCCACCTTTGGCTGGATTTGAAATTTAGGGAGGGGGGTAGGGGACGAGTGTGTTTCTTTGGATGCATCTCTCGTATTTGCTAGTTTTGGGGGGTCACACAAATTCAGGGTAGCATCATGCCCACCCCCTCCCTTCACGCGCGGAAAAAGTGTTAGGCGAGTAGTAAAATGGCATGAACAACAAGTTTCAAGTAAAATTTCAAATATAACCAGAATGTACCAATTGATAGATGAGTTAACTTGGCTTCATGGAAAAAATAAGGTCATATGAGTTAACTTGGCTTTCCTACCCTTGAATCCATAGGAAACTTTGTACTAATACAGTATAATGATCACCCGAGTTATTACAGGTCTGTCACTTACGTGTGGTTCCCATGCGTGAGGTCCCACACTTCAGTGAGCACAAGTCATGTGCGGTCGGTAGGCAAACTCCCATCTTCTTTGTCAAGAGAATATGCATCAAAACTCCCCCTCTCTCTCTCTCTCTCTCTCCACCTCCGCTGGCTGCCGGTTTTGGCATTGCGTTTCTAGCTCAGCTCGGAGGCCATGGTGTGCATGCACTGTAGCCATGGCGATTTGGTCGCGCTAAGTGGTTCGTCCCCGGCTGCGACGAGGATCAATCTGGGCGGTGGCTGTTAAGGACCCGATCGCATTTCTTGCTTTCAGCGTGGGGTCTTCCATGTAAAAGTTAGGGATTTAGATGAAATTTCCTGTTTATTCTGTGTCTTGTTGTAAACTGTGCTCTGGTGCGTATTGGAAGTCGAGTCCTTCAGGATCCTTCGGTTGTCCCTCTCTCTCAAAAAAAGAAAAAACATCTCTCTCATTATCGGCCTCGCTCGCTCGCTCGCACCTCCTGCGCGACAATCCAAAAATGGTCAGACACCATAAATAAAAGGGCCCCCCTCACTTCTCTCCCTTCGTCTCCTTCCGTGTGATCCCTCTTCCTCCGAGTTTCACTGGACGGGCAAACACATGTGCTGCCTACAAATATTCGACCCCTTTGCATGGATAATGATGTCGACCATTTTTACCTGGTTTTGAAATAAATAAATGAAAATGAAGAAAACATCAAAAATGAAACCCTTCCGCATTGAGTGCTTATAGGTGTACTAGTTGATAGGGAAAATAAGAAACCTATGATAGGGTAGTAAAAAACAAAATGTCTTCACAAAACGGACTATCGTGTATGAAGATTCATGGGTTTCAAGCCAACAAATGGCGTAGTTATGGCCATATTTGTGGCATAGTTTGTTATAATGTGCCCAAATTGGGCATGGTGGTGCATCTTGCCATTCCCAACAATGTTGCTGACTAGACTTTTCAACTTTTCGGTATATAAAAACTCATTTTTCATTTTCTAGATGTCAAAATAGGTTTATTTTGTGAATGGGGTACATAAGATACAGCTCAAAATGGCGCCTCTACATTTTTAAGATAAATTAGGCCACATATTAGTGAAAATTCCCAACTCTTTACATTTTTTAGTGCTTTCTAGCTAGTTTCACACATTTAAATGACTTTATGCTGATTTATTGAAAGTAATTCCAATTTGAAATGTAGGTGTGTTATAACTTCGTCCTATAAATCCCCAAAAATCATTTTTAGATACATATTACTTACTATATGTCTAGACCTTGTTTATCTACTTGAATATGCTTACTATATATATATGACGTAAGAAGACTATGTGCTTTGGTTTTTTATTTTTTATTTTTCCTGAATTTTTATGCCCATTTGAATCTTGGTCAAATCCTATGTTTGACCAATATTTAAACAAGCTTAAAACATGGAAATGAAAAGGTAAGCTTGGATCCTTCTTAGTCCCTCTAAAATTAAGCTTTTGGGAAGTTTTTGAAATTTCCATGTCTGAAACCCAAAACCACTTCTCTTCATGCTTGACTTCATAATTAAGACAAAGTTAAGCGTTAGGGGGTAGATACATGCTTTTTATGTTATGAATATGTCTAGACCGGCCATGTTCATCAAGTTGAATGCTTTACTATATATGAAATTAGAAGGCTATGTGCTTTGGTTTTTTTTTGATTTTTTTGAATTTTTATGCCCATTTGAGTCTTGGTCAAATCCTAGGTTTGACCAAGATTTAAACAAGTTTAAAACATGAAAATGAAAAGGTAAGCCTGGATCCTTCGTAGTCACTCTAAAATGAAGATTTGGGGGGGGGGGGTTCTTGAAATTTCCATGTTTGAAACCAAAACCATTTCTCTTCATGCTTGACTTCATAAGACATAGTTAAGGGTTATGGGGTAGATACATGCTTTTATGTTTTGAATCTGTCTAGACCTTGTTCATCAACTTGAATGCTTACTATATATATATATATATATGACATAAGAAGCTAGGCTATGTGCTTTGGTTTTCATTTTTTGATTTTTTATGAAAGTTTATGCCCATTTGAATCTTGGTCAAATCCTAGGTTTGACCAAGATTTAAGAAAGTTTAAAACACATGAAAATGAAAAGGTAAGCATGGATCCTTCTTAGTCATTCTAAAATGAAGCTTTTGGGGGTTCTTGAAATCTCAATGTTTGAAACCCAAAACCACTTCTCTTCATGGTTGACTTCATAAGACAAAGTTTAGGGTTAGGGGTAGATACATGATTTGCCAGGTTTGAATATGTCTAGACCTTGTTTATCAACTTGAATGCTTACTATATATATGACGTCAGAATACTATGTGCTTTGGTTTTTCTTTTATTTTTTTTGATTTTTTTCTAAATTTTTATGCTCATTTGAATCTTGTTGATAAAATCCTAGGTTTGACCAAGATTTAAACAAACTTAAAACATGAAAATGAAAAGGTAAGCCTGGATCCTCCTACACTCTAAAATTAAGCTTTTGGGAAGTTTTTGAAATTTCCATGTTTGAAACCCAAAACCACTTCTCTTCATGCTTGACTTCATAAGACATAGTTAAGGGTTAGGGGTAGATACATGCTTTTTCTATTTTGAATATGTCTAGACCTTGTTTATCAACTTGAATTCTTACTATATATGACATAAGAAGGCTATGTGCTTTGGTTTTCCATTTTTCTGGTTTTTTTGAATTTATGCCCATTTGAATCTTGGTCAAATACTAGCTAGGTTTGACCAAGATTTAAACAATTTTAAAACATGAAAATGAAAAGGCAAGCTTGGATCTTTTTTAGTCACTCTAAAATGAAGCTTTTGGGAGGTTCTTGAAATTTCCATGTTTGAAACCAATACGACTTCTCTTCATGCTAGACTTCATAAGATCGACCGAGTTTATGGTTAGGGGGTAGATCGATACATGATTTGTCTGGTTTGAACACATGTCTAAACCTTGTTTATAAACTTGAATGCTTACTATATATATGACATAAGAAGACTATGTGCTTTTGTTTTTCATTCTTTTATTTTTTTTGAATTTTATGCCCATTTGAATCTTGGTCAAATCCTAGGTTTGACCAGGATTTAAACAAGTATAAAATATGAAAATGAAAAGGTAAGCCTGGATCCTTTTTAGTCACTCTAAAATGGAGCAGCTTTTGGGATGTTCTTGAAATTTTCATGTTTGAAACCCAAAACCACTTCTCTTCATGATTGACTTCATAATTAAGACAGAGTTTAAGGTTAGGGGCAGATATATACATGATTTTCTGGTTTGAATATGTCTAGACCTTGTTTATCAACTTTAATGCCTTACTATATGACATAAAGAATGCTATGTGCTTTGGTTTATCATTCTTTTGGTTTTTTCCTGAATTTTTATGCCCATTTGAATCTTGGTCAAATGCTAGGTTTGACAAAGATTTAAACAAGTTTAAAATATGAAAATGAAAAGGTAACCATGGATCATTATTAGTCACTCTAAAATGAATCTTTTGGGAGGTTCTTGAATTTCCATGTTTGAAACCCAAAACCACTTCTCTTCATGATTGACTTCATAAGACAGAGTTTAGTGTTAGGGGTAGATACATGATTTGTCTAGTTTGAATAAGTCTAGACCTTGTTTATCAACCTGAATTCTCACTTTATGACATAAGAAGGCTATGTGCTTTAGTTTTTCATTTTTATGATTTTTTTTGAATTTTACGCCCATTAGAATCTAGGTCAAATACTAGCTAGGTTTGACCAAGATTTAAACAAGTTTAAAACATGAAAATGAAAAGGTAAGCCTCGATCCTTCTTAGTCACTCTAAAATGAAGCTTTTGGGAGGTTTTGGAAATTTCCATGTTTGAAACCCAAAACCACTTCTCTTCATGCCTTACTTCATAAGACGTAGTTTAGGGTCATTAGGGAGTAGATACATGATTTGCCTGGTTTGAATATGTCTAGACCTTGTTTATCATCTTGAATGCTTACTGACATAAGAAGACTATGTGCATTGGTATTTCATGTTTTCATTTTTTTATTTTCATCTTGAATGCCCATTTGAATCTTGGTCAAATCCTAGGTTTGAGCAAGATTTAAACAAGTTTAACACGTGAAAACGAATAAGTAAGCCTGGATCCTTCTTAGTCACTCCAAAATGTACCAATTGATAGATGTGTTAACTTTGCTTCATGGAAAAATTAATGTCATGTAAATGAGTTAACTTGGATTTCCTACCCTTGAATCCATAGGAAACTTTGTTCTAATGCACTATAATAATCAACCGAGTTTTTACACCAACAGGTCTGTCACTTACGTGTGGTGCCCATGCGTGAAGTCCCACACTTCAGTGAGCACAAGTCACGTGCAGTAGGTACGCAAACTCCCATCCATCTTCTTTCTCAAGAGAAGACGCATCGGGATGCGTATTGGAAGTCTCTGGGTCCTTCAGGATCCTTCGGTTGCCCCTCTCACAAACAAAAACAAATCTCTCTCATTCTCGGCCTCGCTCGCTCGCTCGCACCTCCTGCTCACTAACAAAACCTGCACAACAGTCATCATCACCCGAAAAAGGGGAGACACCATAATGCACTCCCTTCTTCTCTCCTTCCGAGTGATCCCTCTTCCTCCGAGTTTCACTCGACGGGCAAACACACATGTGATCCATAGTAATAATAAAAAAGTACTCCATTAAAAGGTTAATCTAGGGTTTTGCCCACTACTACAGATCAAGTTCAAAAATATCCAACTACTGGTTCGATTTTGGGCTACTAATGTGCGTTGGTTTTTTATTTTTTAAATTTTTTCTGAATGTTTATGCCCATTTGAATCTTGGTCAAATCCTATGTTTGACCAAGATTTAAACAAGCATAAACATGAAAATGAAAAGGTAAGCTTGGGTCCTTCTTAGTCACTCTAAAATTAAGCTTTCGGGATGTTTTTGAAATTTCCATGTTTGAAACCCAAAACCACTTATCTTCATGCCTGACTTCATAAGACAAAGTTAAGGGTTAGGGGGTAGATACATGCTTTTTATGTTTTGAATATGTCTAGACCTTGTTCATCAACTTGAATGCTTACTAGATGACATAAGAAGACTATATGTGCGTTGGTTTATCATTTTTTGTTTTTTTCTGAATGTTTATGCCCAGATTTGACCAAGATTTAAACAAGTTTAAAACATAAAATGAAAAGGTAAGCCTGGATCCTTCTTAGTCATTCTAAAATGAAGCTTTTAGGGGGTTCTTGAAATCTGAATGTTTGAAACCCAAAACCACTTCTCTTCATGGTTGACTTCATAAGACATAGTTTAGGGTTAGGGGTAGATACATGATTTGTCGGGTTTGAATATGTCTAGACATGCATGCTTGTTTATCAACTTGAATGCTTACTATATGACATAAGAAGACTATATGTGTGTTGGTCAAATCCTATGTTTGACCAAGATTTAAACAAGCATAAATCCTGAAAATGAAAAGGTAAGCTTGGATCCTTCTTACTCACTCTAAAATTAAGCTTTTGGGAAGTTTTTGAAATTTCCATGTTTGAAACCGAAACCACTTCTCTTCATGCTTGACTTCATAAGACATAGATAAGGGTTAGGGGTAGATACATGCTTTTTTCTGTTTTGAATATGTCTAGACCTTGTTCATCAACTTGAAGGGTTACTATATACATATGACATAAGAAGGCTATGTGCTTTAGTTTTTTATTTTTTCATTTTTTTGAATTTTATGCCCATTTGAATCTTGGTCAAATACTAGCTAGGTTTGACCACGATTTACACAATTTTAAAACATGAAAGTGAAAAGGAAAGCCTGGATCTTTTCTAGTCACTCTAAAATGAAGCTTTTGGGAGGTTCTTGAAATTTCCATGTTTGAAACCAATACGACTTCTCTTCATGCTAGACTTCATAAGATCAACCGAGTTTATGGTTAGGGGGTAGATACATGATTTGTCTGGTTTGAACACATGTCTAAACCTTGTTTATCAACTTGAATGCTTACTATATATATGACATAAGAAGACTATGTGCTTTTGTTTTTCATTCTTCTATTTTTTTTAATTTGATGCCCATTTGAATCTTGGTCAAATCCTAGGTTTGACCAGGATTTAAACAAGTATAAAATATGAAAACGAAAAGGTAAGCCTGGATCCTTTTTAGTCACTCTAAAATGAAGCAGCTTTTGGGATGTTCTTGAAATTTTCATGTTTGAAACCCAAAACCACTTCACTTCATGATTGACTTCATAATTAAGATAGAGTTTAAGGTTAGGTTCAGATATATACATGATTTTCTGGTTTGAATATGTCTAGACCTTGTTTATCAACTTCAATGCCTTACTATATGACATAAAGAATGCTATGTGCTTTGGTTTATCATTCTTTTGGTTTTTTCCTGAATTTTTATGCCCATTTGAATCTTGGTCAAATCCTAGGCTTGACAAAGATTTAAACAAGTTTAAAATATGAAAATGAAAAGGTAACCATGGATCCTTCTTAGTCACTCTAAAATGAATCTTTTGGGGGTTCTTGAAATTTCCATGTTTGAAACCCAAAACCACTTCTCTTCATGATTGACTTCATAAGACAGAGTTTAGTGTCAGGGGTAGATACATGATTTGTCTAGTTTTAATATGTCTAGACCTTGTTTATCAACCTGAATTCTTACTTTATGACATAAGAAGGCTATGTGCTTTGGTTTTTCATTTTTATGATTTTTTTCAATTTTATGCCCATTAGAATCTTGGTCAAATACTAGCTAGGTTTGACCAATATTTAAACAAGTTTAAAACATGAAAATGAAAAGGTAAGCCTCGATCCTTCTTAGTCACTCTAAAATGAGGCTTTTGGGAGGTTTTGGAAATTTCCATGTTTGAAACCCAAAACCACTTCTCTTCATGCCTTACTTCATAAGACGGAGTTTAGGGTCATTAGGGAGTAGATACATGATTTGCCTGGTTTGAATATGTCTAGACCTTGTTTATCATCTTGAATGCTTACTATATGACATAAGAAGACTATGTGCATTGGTATTTCATTTTTTTATTTTTTTATTTTCATGCCCATTTGAATCTTGGTCAAATCCTAGGTTTGAGCAAGATTTAAACAAGTTTAACACGTGAAAATGAATAAGTAAGCCTGGATCCTTCTTAGTCACTCCAAAATGTACCAATTGATAGATGTGTTAACTTTGCTTCATGGAAAAATAATGTCATGTAAATGAGTTAACTTGGATTTCCTACCCTTGAATCCATAGGAAACTTTGTTCTATTGCACTATAATAATCAACCGAGTTTTTACACCAACAGGTCTGTCACTTACGTGTGGTGCCCATGCGTGAGGTCCCACACTTCAGTGATCACAAGTCACGTGCGTAGGTACGCAAACTCCCACCATCTTCTTTGTCAAGAGAAGATGCATCAGATGCGTATTGGAAGTCTTTGGGTCCTTCAGATCCTTCGGTTGTCCCTCTCACAAAAAACAAATCTCTCTCATTCTCGGCCTCGCCGCTCGCACCTCCCAACTCAAAACCCGCACAACAAAACATCATCACCCGAAAAAGGGGAGACACCATAATGCACTCCCTTCTTCCCTCCTTCCGAGTGATCCCTCTTCCTCCGAGTTTCACTCTACGGGCAAACACACATGTGCTGCATAGTAATAATAAAAAAGTACTCCATTAAAAGGTTAATCTCGGGTTTTGCCCACTACTACAGATCAAGTTCAAAAATATCCAACTACTGGTTCGATTTTGGGCTCTAATAATGCGTTGGTTTTTTATTTTTTAAATTTTTTCGAATGTTTATGCCCATTTGAATCTTGGTCAAATCCTATGTTTGACCAAGATTTAGACAAGCATAAACATGAAAATGAAAAGGTAAGCTTGGGTCCTTCTTAGTCACTCTAAAATTAAGCTTTTGGGATGTTTTTGAAATTTCCATGTTTGAAACCCAAAACCACTTATCTTCATGCCTGAGTTCATAAGACAAAGTTAATGGTTAGGGGATAGATACATGTTTTTTCTGTTTTGAATATGTCTAGACCTTGTTCATCAACTTGAATGCTTACTATATGACATAAGAAGACTATATGTGCGTTGGTTTTCCATTTTTTGTTTTTTCTAAATGTTTATGCCCATTTGAATCTTGGTCAAATCCTAGGTTTGACCAAGATTTAAACAAGTTTAAACCATAAAATGAAAAGGTAAGCCTGGATCCTTCTTAGTCATTCTAAAATGAAGCTTTTGGGGGGGGGGTTCTTGAAATCTCAATGTTTGAAACCCAAAACCACTTCTCTTCATGGTTGACTTCATAAGACAGAGTTTAGGGTTTGGGGTAGATACATGATTTGTCGGGTTTGAATATGTCTAGACATGCATGCTTGTTTATCAACTTGAATGCTTACTATATGACATAAGAAGACTATATGTGTGTTGGTCAAATCCTATGTTTGACCAAGATTTAAACAAGCATAAATCCTGAAAATGAAAAGGTAAGATTGGATCCTTCTTATTCACTATAAAATTAAGCTTTTGGGAAGTTTTTGAAATTTCCATGTTTGAAACCCAAAACCACAGACTTCATAAGACATAGTTAAGGGCTAGGGGGCAGATACATGCTTTTTCTGTTTTGAGTATGTCTAGACCTTGTTCATCAACTTGAAGGCTTACTATATATATATATATATGACATAAGAAGGCTATAGTATGTGCTTTGGTTTTTCATTTTTTTATTTTTTTGAATTTTTATGCCCATTTGAATCTTGGTCAAATCCTAGGTTTGACCAAGATTTAAACAAGCTTAAAACATGAAAATGAAAGGTAAGCCTGGATCCTTCTTAGTCACACTAAAATGAAGCTTTGGGGGGGGGGGGTCTAGAAATTTCCATGTTGGAAACCCAAAACCATTTCTCTTCATGGTTGACTTCATAAGGGACAGATCTAGTTTAGGGTTAGGGGTAGATACATGATTTCTCGGGTTTGAATATGTCTAGACATGCTTGTTTATCAACTTGAATGCTTACTATATGACATAAGAAGACTATATGTGTCCGTTGGTTTCTTATTTTTAAATTTTTTCCGAATGTTTATGCCCATTTGAATTAATCTTGGTCAAATCCTATGTTTGACCAAGATTTAAACAAGTTAATTTAAAACATGAAAATGAAAAGGTAAGCATGGAACCTTCTTAGTCACTCTAAGATGAAGTTTTTGGGAGGTTTTTTTAAATTTCCATGTTTGAAACCCAAAACCACTTCTCTTCATGTTTGACTTCATAAGACAGAGTTTAGGGTTAGGGCTAGGGTAAATACATGATTTTTCTAGTTTTAATATGTCTAGACCATGTTTATCAACTTGAATGCTAATTATATGACATAAAAAGGCTATGTCCTTTGGTTTTTGATTTGTTTTGATTTTTTTGAAAATTTATGCCCATTTGAATCTTAGTCAAATCCTAGGTTTGACCAAGATTTAAACAAGTTTAAAACATGAAAATGAAAGGTAAGCCTGGATCCTTCTTAGTCACTTTAAAATGAAGCTTTTGGGAGGTTTGTGAAATTTCCATGTTTGAAACCCAAAACCACTTAAGACAGAGTTTATGGTTAGGTGTAGATACATGATTTTTCTTGTTAGAATATGTCTAGATCTTGTTTATCAACTTGAATGCTTACTATATGACATAAGAATGCTATATATGTGCTTTGGTTTTTCATTTTTTGAGTTTTTTTCGAATTTTTTATGCCCATTTAAATCTTGGTCAAATCCTATGTTTGACCAAGATTTAAACAAGTTTAAAACATGAAAATGAAAAGGTAATCATGCATGGATCCTTCTTAGTCACACTGTAGAATGAAGCTTTTGGGAGGTTTTTGAAATTTCCATGTTTGAAACCCAAAACCACTTCTCTTCATGCTTGACTTCATAATACAAAGTTTAGGGTTAGGGGTAGATACATTTTTTTTTGGTTTGAATATGTCTAGACCTTGTTTATCAACTAATGCTTACTATATTACATAAGAAGGCTATGTTCTTTTGTTTTTCATTTTTTCATTTTTTCTATTTTTTCTCTAATTTTTAATGCCCATTTGAATCTTGGTCAAATCCTAGGTTTGACCAAGATTTAAACAAGTTTAAAACATGAAAATGAGAAGGTAAGCCTGGATCCTTCTTAATCACTCTAAAATGAAGCTTTTGGGAGGTTTTTGAAATTTCCATGTTTGAAACCCAAATCCACTTCTCTTCATGCTTGACTTCAGAAGACAAAGTATAGGGTTATGCATGGGTAGATACATGCTTTTTTCTGGTTTGAATACGTATAGACCTTGTTTATCAACTTGAATGCTTACTATATGACATAAGAATACTATGTGCTTAACTTTTTCATTTTTCTAATTTTTTTAATTGTTAAACCCATTTGAATCTTGGTCAAATCCTAGGTTTGACCAAGATTGAAACAAGTTTAAAACATCAAAATGGAAAGGTAAGCATGAATCATTCTTAATTATTCACTCTAAAATGAAGATTTTGGGAGGTACTTGAAATTTTATGTTTGAAACCCAAAACCACTTCTCTTCATGTTTGACTTCATAAGACAGAGTTTATGGTTAAGGGTAGATAGATGATTTTTCTAGTTTGAATATGTCTAGACCTTGTTTATCAACTTGAATGCTTACTATATGACATAAGAATACTATGTGCTTTGCTTTTTCATTTTTCTAATTTTTTTAATTGTTAAACACATTTGAATCTTGGTTAAATCCTAGGTTTGACCAAGATTGAAACAAGTTTAAAACATCAAAATGGAAAGGTAAGCATGAATCATTCTTAATTATTCACTCTAAAATGAAGCTTTTGGGAGGTACTTGAAATTTTATGTTTGAAACCCAAAACCACTTCTCTTCATGTTTGACTTCATAAGACAGAGTTTATGGTTAAGGGTAGATAGATGATTTTTCTAGTTTGAATATGTCTAGACCTTGTTTATCAACTTGAATGCTTACTATAAGACAAAGTTTACGGTTAGGGGTAGATGCATTTTTTTTGGTTTGAATATGTCGTCTAGACCTTGTTTATCAACTAATGCTTACTATATTACATAAGAAGGCTATGTTATTTGGTTTTTCATTTTTTTTTTTTTCTAATTTTTATGCCCATTTGAATCTTGGTCAAATCCTAGGTTTGACCAAGATTTAAACAAGTTTAAAACATGAAAATGAAAAGGTAAGCCTGGATCCTTCTTAGTCACCGTAAAATGAAGCTTTTGGGAGGTTTGTGAAATTTCCATGTTTGAAACCCAAACCACTTAAGATAGAGTTTATGGTTAGGTGTAGATACATGATTTTTCTTGTTTGAATATGTCTAGACCTTGTTTATCAACTTGAATGCTTACTATATGACATAAGAAGGCTATATATGTGCTTTGGGTTTTCATTTTTTGATTTTTTTCGAATTTTGTATGCCCATTTAAATCTTGGTCAAATCCTAGGTTTGACCAAGGTTTAAACAAGTATAAAACATGAAAATGAAAAGGTAAGCATGAATCCTTTCTTAGTCACTCTAATATGAAGGTACTTGAAATTTTATGTTTGAAACCCAAAACCCCAGTTCTCTTCACATGTTTGACTTCATAAGACAGAGTTTAGGGTTAGGGGTAGATATGATACATGATATTTCTGGTTTAATATGTCTAGACCTTGTTTATCAACTTGAATGCTTACTATATGACATAAGAAGGCTATATATGTGCTTTGGTTTTTCATTTTTTGATTTTTTTCGAATTTTTATGCCCATTTGAATCTTGGTCAAATCCTAGGTTTGACCAAGGTTTAAACAAGTTTAAAACATGAAAATGAAAAGGTAAGCATGGATCCTTCTTAGTCACTCTAAAATGAATCTTTTGGGAAATTTTCGAAATTTCCATGTTTGAAATTAACCCAAAACCACTTCTCTTCATGCTTGGCTTCAGAAGACAGAGTTTAGGGTTAGGGGTAGATACATGCTTTTCTGGTTTGAATATGTCTAGACCTTGTTTATCAACTAGAATGTTTACTATATGACATATATAAGAAGACTATGTGCTTTGGTTTTTCATTTCTTTTTGAATTTTTTGAATTTTGTATGCCCATTTGAATCTTGGTCAACTCCTTGGTTCGACCAAGGTTAAAACAAGTTTAAAACATGGCTATGAAAAGGTAAGCATGGATCCTTCTTAGTCACTCTAAAATGAAGCTTTTGGGAGGTTTTTGAAATTTCCATGTTTGAAACCCAAAATCACTTCTCTTCATGCTTGGCTTCATAAGACAGAGATTAGGGTTAGGGGTAGATACATGCTTTTTGGTTTGAATATGTCTAGACCTTGTTTATCAACTTGAATGCTTACTATATATATGACATAAGAAGACTATGTTCTTTGGTTTTTCATTTTTTCTGATTTTTTTTGCCCATTTGAATCTTGGTCAAATCCTAGGATTGACCAAGATTTAAACAAGTTTAAAACATGAATATGAAAAGGTAAGCCTGGATCCTCGTTAGTCACTGTTTAATGAAGCTTTTGGGAGGTTTGTGAAATTTCCATGTTTGAAACCCAAAACCACTTAAGACAGAGTTTATGGTTAGGTGTAGATACATGATTTTTATGGTTTGAATATGTCTAGACCTTGTTTATCAACTTGAATGCTTACTATATATTACGTAAGAAGGCTATGTTCTTTGGTTTGTTTTTTCTATTTTTTCCTGATTTTTTATGCCCATTTGAATCTTGGTCAAATCCTATGTTTGACCAAGATTTAAACAAGTTTAAAACATGAAAATGAAAAGGTAAGTCTGGATCCTTCTTAACCACTCTAAAATGAAGCTTTTGGGAGGTTTTTGAAATTTCCATGTTTGAAACCCAAAACCACTTCTCTTCATATTTGACTTCATAAGACATAGTTTAGGGGTTAGGGCTAGATACATGATTTTTCTGGTTTGAATATGTCTAGACCTTGTTTATCAACTTGAATGCTTACTATATGACATATGCAAATCTTGATAATCCATATCAATCATTTTAGAAGTGATAAGGTAGGAGTAGTTAAATTTAATCCATCAAATATGTACCATGGTGATTTTATATGCAGCTGGGCACCAGACATCACGTGCACACTATATCAATGCGCAGCAGTACTTGCTCCAGAAAACCCACATTTTTGTACCTGGACGTTACGCTAAAATGAACTGCGAAAACAACGAACAACACTTTTGTAGTACTGTACTCGGTACTCCGTACTTGCTCCAGATAATCCCCATTGCTTCACTACTACAGTACTACCCTGGCGCGCATTCATTGTTTCCCCTGACTATTCAGAGCTTTGGACGTCCATCAGAGTAGTAGTAGTCAGTAGTACAGTACTGCTAGCTCGATTAATGGCGTGCTATAAAATTCTATACTAGCCGACAGATGTCCATTCCTCGGGTTGCGCGCCTTCGAAGAGAAGGTAGCCGCTCTGTCCCGTTGATTTACGGTGGACGGACAGGATAGAACGTCTCTGTGTTGAAGCATACGTACTACTCCGGACCGCTCTCGATTCATTTGCTTCTGCTCCCGAGTCCTGACCAGGGACTGAGATCCAGTGACTTCAGTAAGAGAAGTCACCATGCGACTTTACACACGTGAGCCATTCGATCAAGATCCAACGCTCGCGGTTGATCCAAATTTCGAACTTAAACTAAACTAAATTTTTAAATGGACTGGAACTTTCCGAGAATACTCAAGGGAATATATACGTCTTAATGTAAAGTTTTTTTTCGATAAAGGGATACTTTTTTTTCTGAGCATCATAAATTTTAATTTAAAATTTTAGATCAACCATGTGCATTGGATCTTAATCTGATGGCTCGTATAGGTAAAGTTCGTGGTAACTTCTGTTGGGTCAAGTCACTGGATCTGAGTTCGCAAGGGAGCCCCCTCTCGGCTGTTGATTTAGGATGGGTGGACCAGGTTGCTCGAAGCGAGGGCAGTAGACGGCTGTCTGGTTTTAATAGGGGGAGTACTTCTTCCATTCCCTTCTTGCTTCACTTCCAGTCTCCTTCCACTTCCAGCGATGCCTCCGAAGTCAAGGCCACCATCTCGCTTGAAGAAGCACCATCTAGTGTTGACCAGGGACGCGGAGAGTTCCCGCCGGCGGTCTATCCAGATGCTGGCCGCGAGAAAGGACCCGCCAGAAAACGAAGGCCCTGCTTCGCGCTCGTCTCGGAACGGCGTCCGTCGTGCGGTCGAAGATTCCTGGTTGGTTTCCATCGCCATGTTTCTTGATTCTTCCTGGCCCGGAGGTCCCAACTCTTTATTCCATATTAATCCTTTTTATACATATCTCAGTGCCCCACGACGCACCCTGCCATCTTCTCATGACGACTTCAACCCCTGTCTCCTGCGCTTAGAGGTTACCACTGATTGGACATTTTCGTCTTCCTCTCGTCACTTTGTTTGGTACTGATGATATTGCCATGCAGGAAGCGTCGGCGTGTTTCAGAGATGAGCTTAAAACTCTCGTGGAACTCGCCTCCAACTTTCGCGATGATCTCGATACTTTGAAGGACGAGGTCACCGGCCGGGGCAAGCTGCATGATGTGAGCATTCCATCAAGTGAGGAAACGAACACTGTCATCAAGAAGCTTAAGGGCGAGAAGTTGATGCTTAAGATCAAGTGCGGCTTTCTTCGCGAAGAAAACGTCGAGCTATCAAACATGTGCGTTCAAGCTCTCAACGGGTGCCTCAACACCCAACATGATGCGGTGAAGAAGATGATGGATGACAACATCTTGAAGAAAAACAATATGGTGGAGGACACGCGCGGGATGGTCGATCCAATCCAGGCACCGCAGAAGGAAGTCGATGTGCTCCGAGTCCAGCCACCTTTGCGTAGGTCGCCGAGGCGCCCTCGCGCAGGTCACTGAGGAGCGCACGTCGCCGAGTAGGCTGGGGGATAAGGAATTCCAGGGAGAGAAGCGGAATCACCACCTGACCTGATGGAGGGCCGCTCCGCCAGGTAGGCTGGGGGAGAGAAGCACTGACTCTCATTATTCTTTAGCTAGTCCTCCGATCCATATTACTTGATGTTAAAATGGATGTATCTACAACTGAAATATGTCAAGATACATATATTTCAACGTTTATATTGCCTAAGTCTTATTATCCATCCCTAAGCTGGGTCGCTTTTGTAACTACTGATTTGCAGATTCGACTCTTCTGACGAAAGATTTGTGGCCATGTGCCTTACAAGTCTAGTTCCAACTGACATTATTTGTACTCGCTAAAAATGTATTATTCAGTACCCCCTCTGAATAATACTTTCGTAGTATGTGCTTCTAAAATTGTAGATGTTGATATTTTTTATGTAGAGTTCCTCAATCTTTTGAATTTTGACTTGGCTGAAAAAATATATGTATCGTAATTAGGGAAGGAGATAGTAGCAAGTTGGGTTGCATCTGGATTTGGATGTTTGGCGTCACTCGAACCTCTGTTAATAGGATTTTTTTGTGAGAGGGACAACCGATACGCATCCTGATGCGTCTTCTCTTGACAAAGAAGATGGCTGGGAGTTTGCGTACCTATTGCACGTGACTTGTGCTCACTGAAGTGTGGGACCTCATAAGTGGGCACCACACGTAAGTGACAGACCTGTTGGTGTAAAAACTCGATTGATTATTATAGTGCATTAGAAAAAAGTTTCCTATGGATTCAAGGGTAGGAAATCCAAGTTAACTCATTTACATGACATTATTTTTTCATGAAGCAAAGTTAACACATCTATTAATTGGTACATTTGGGAGTGACTAAGAAGGATCCAGGCTTACTTATTCGTTTTCACGTGTTAAACTTGTCTAAATCTTGGTCAAACCTAGGATTTAACCAAGATTCAAAAGGGCAGAAAAAAACAGAAAAATGAAAAACCAAATCACATACTCTTCTTATGAAGTCAAGCATGAAGAGAAGTGGTTTTGGGTTTCAAACATGGAAATTTCAAAAACCTCCCAAAAACTTCATTTTAGAGTGATTGAGAAGGATACATGCTTCTCTTTTCATTTCATGTTTTAAACTTGTTTAAATTATCTTGGTCAAACCTAGGATTTGACAAGATTCAAATGGGCATCAAAATAAAAAAAAATAGAAAAATGAAAACAAAAGCAAATAGTTTTCTTATGTCATATAGTAAGCATTAAAGTTGATAAACAAGGTCTAGACATAATCAAACCAGACAAATCATGTATATTTCTACCCTAACCCTGAACTCCGTCTTATGAAGTCAACCATGGAAATTTCAAGAACATCCAGAAAGCTTCATTTTAGATTGACTAAGAAGGATACAGACTTCCCGTTTCATTTTCATGTTTTAAACTTGTTTAAATCTGGTCAAACCTAGGATTTGACCAAGATTCAAATAAGTTAAAAACATTACAATGAAAAGGTAAGCATCAATCCTTCTTAGTCGCTCTAAAATGAAGCTTTTGGGAGGTTTTTGAAATTTCCATGTTTGATACCCAAAACCACTTCTCTTCAAGCTTTACTTCATAATACAGAGTTTAGGGTTAGGGCTTAGGGGTAGATACATGTTTTTCTGGTTTGAATATGTCTAGACCTTGTTTATCAATTTGAATGCTTAATATATGACATATGAAGGCTATGTGCTTTGGTTTTTCATTCTTTCGATTTTTTTCTGAATTTTTATGCCCATTTGAATCTTGGTCAAATCCCAGGTTTAACCAAGATTTAAACAAGTTTAAAACATGACAATGAAAAGGTAATTAATCCTGGATCCTTCTTAATTAATAAGTAAGTCTAATTAAAATGAAGCTTTTGGGAGGTTTTTGAAATTTACATGTTTGAAACCCAAAACCACACTTCTCTTCATGCTTGACTTCATATATGAGATAGAGTTTAGGGTTAGGGGGTACATGATTTGTCTGGTTTGATTATGTCTAGACCTTGTTTATGAACTTGAATGGTTACTATATGACATAAGAAGGCTATGTGCTTTGGTTTTTTATTTTTTATTTTATGCTCATTTGAATATTGGGCAAATCCTAGGTTTGACCAAGATTTAAACAAGTTTAAAACATGAAAATGAAAAGGTAAACCTGGATCCTTCTTAGTCACTCTAAAATGAAGCTTTTGGGAGGTTTTTGAAATTTCCGTGTTTGAAACCAAAAACCACTTGTCTTCATGCTTGACTTCGTAAGACAAAGTTTAGGGTTAGGGGTAGATACATGATTTGTATTATTTGAATATGTCTAGACCTTGTTTATCAACTTTTGAATGCTTACTATATATATGACATAAGAAGACTATGTGCTTTTTTTTTCATTTTTCTGATCTTTTTTAATTTTATGCCCATTTGAATCTTGGTCAAATCCTAGGTTTGACAATGATTTAAATAATTTTAAAATATGACAATGAAAAGGTAAGCATGGATCCTTCTTAGTCACTCTAAAATAAAGCTTTTGGGAGGTTATTGAAGTTTCCATGTTTGAAACCCAAAACCACTTCTCTTCATGCTTAACTACATAAGACAGAGTTTAGGGGTAGAGGTAGATACATGATTTTTCTTGTTTGAATATGTCTAGGCCTTGTTTATCAACTTTAATGCTTACTATATGACATAAGAAAACTATGTGCTTTGGTTTTTCATTTTTCTGATTTTTTTGGAATTTTGATGCACATTTGAATCTTGTAAAATCCTAGGTTTGACCAAGATTTAAACAAGTATAAACATGAAAATGAAAAGGGAAGAATGTATCCTTCTTAGTCACTCTAAAATGAAGTTTTTGGGAGTTTTTTGAAATTTCCATGTTTGAAACCCAAAACTATGCACTTCTCTTCATGCTTGACTTCATAAGACAAAGTTTAGGGGTTAGGGGGTAGATACATGATTTGTCTAGTTTGAATATGTCTAGACCTTGTTTTTCAACGTTAATGTTTACTATATGACATAAGAAGACTATGTGCTTTGGTTTTTCATTTTTTTATTTTTTATTTTATGCCCATATGAATCTTGGTCAAATCCTAGATTTGACCAGGATTTAAACAAGTTTAAAACATGAAAATGAAAAGGTAACCTTGATCCTTCTTAGTCACTCTAAAATGAAGCTTTTGGGATGTTCATGAAATTTCGATGTTTGAAACCCAAAACGACTTCTCTTCATGCTAGACTTCATAAGATCGACATGAGGTAGATACATGATTTGTCTGGTTTGGATATATCTAGACCTTGTTTATCAACTTGAATGCTTACGATATGACACAAGAAGACTATGTGCTTTTGTTTTTCATTTTTCTGATTTTTTTTTTTTTGCCTATTTGTATCTTGGTCAAATCCTAGGTTTGAAAATAATTTAAACAAGTTTAAAATATGAAAATGCAAAGGTAAGCATGGATCCTTCTTAGTCACTCTAAAATGAAGCTTTTGGGAGGTTTTTGAATTTCCATGTTTGAAACCTAAAACCACTTCTCTTCATGCTTGACTTCATAAGACAGAGTTTAGGGGTTAGGGGTATAGATACATGATTTGTCTGGTTTGAATATGTATAGACCTTGTTTATCAACTTGAATTCTTACTATATGACATAAGAAAACTATGTGCATTGGTTTTTCATTTTTCTTAATTTTTTTTAAATTTTGATGCCCATTTGAATCTTGGTCAAATCCTAGGATTGACCAAGATTTAAACAAGTTTAAAACATGAAAATGAAAAGGGAAGCATGTATCCTTCTTAGTCACTCTAAAATGAAGTTTTTGGGAGGTTTTTTAAATCTCCATGTTTGAAACCCAAAACCACTTCTCTTCATGCTTGACTTCATAAGACATAGTTTAGGGGTTAGAGGGTAGATACATGATTTGTATGGTTTGAATATGTCTAGACCTTGTTTATCAACTGCAATGCTTACTATATGACGTAACAAGACTATGTGCTTTGGTTTTACATTTTTCTGTTTTTTTTTGAATTTTCTGCCCATTTGAATCTTGGTCAAATCCTAGGTTTGACCAAGATTTAGACAAGTTTAACACGTGAAAACGAATAAGTAAGCTTGATAATCCCATTTGTTGACTCATTTAACTAGTTAATCCCATTTGTTGACTCTCTGTTGACCATCCATTTGAGGTAAAACTGAGTACGGAGTATATTGCACTAGCCATGACTAGCCAGTATTAGTACTCAAGGGGAAATAATGCTCAATTTCCAGGTTAGACTCGAGTACGCGTGTTGCGGTGCAGAAGTGGAAGACGTGCAATTGTTGACGCGTAGACGCGGGTCGTGGTGCAGAAGTCGAAGACGTGCAATCGTGGACGCCTGTCGCGTTGCAGAAGCCCAAGACGTGCGGACGATCAATGGTGGACGCGTAGGACGCGGGTTGCATTTACCACCCCTCGCCTTTATAGACGCCTCCTCGCACTCTCTCTATCACTCTCACTAGCTCATGCAACGCCTCCTCTCACATCCCATCATCTTCTCCAAAGCAAATAACCCTCTCCCTCTCTGCCGGCGAGATGTGCAAGGAGAATGCGAATCCCATCGTCCATGACGCTGTCGGCTCCAAGCGCGACGCCTCCCTCTTCGACGCCGTCCCCTCAACGGCCGTCGCCGCCGCCGGTGGCGGTCGGATCCCGCCGGGATGGGACCCCTATGAGGAGGTGCCGTACATCTCGCCTCCGAACCCCTACGACACCTGCATGGACGACCCATGGAACGAGGTAACTATGGTTTGCTCCCTTTTTGTTCCCCATTCCTCTTTGAACCCTATTTTTGCTGGTTCCCTAGTAACTATTAGTGCCGATCTGTAGACGGATGAGTATTGGGTTAATATTTGCGCTGATTTTATTCCATTTTGCTTTGATCCCTTCTTGATTTCGTTTAAGATTTGGAGTTCGGCCGTTCGGTTAATTTATGCAAGTAATAATGGGATCTCAATCAGTTAATTTATGGGATCTCAGTCAGTTATTTTATGCACGAATCAAAAGATATCAACCATTTAATGTTGCAAATATTCTGGAATCTGTTCAAATTCAGATCTGGAATCTGTTTCTTTGCCTATGATGAATCGTTGGGCAGAAATTTTTACAGGGTGGGTTCAGCGAACCATTGCTGTGTACAAATCTGTTGTGCATGAGCTTTGGTTCTTTAACCCATCCCATATATAATCGTGTCCACTAACTGAGGCTGGCTGTTTTTCCTTACTTTGTTATCATGCACGTTAGTCATCGTTGCAACTCATTCACCAATAGTTCCCGTTTGATATGGATCAGTTGTCTGGCAGCGACGTCGGCAGCGATGACGAGCACCATGACATCAAGACTCGCCAGGTGCTGCGGAGGCTGTAGGTCGGCCAGTACGTCTCCTACTTCGCCAAGGGTGTCTACAGGTGCCCCTTCGCACTCGGAGGCTCGGCGGCACTAACTTCAACTGCCTCCTCACGCATGCCGAGAACATCGGCAACACCTTCCCCAAGGTCGGCGCGCGGTGAACCCCCACTCCTTCCGCGCCAAGCACATGGCGCTCGGCATGCACCTCCGCAGCTTCCAGCGGGTGTAGATCTCCGCGGGCGCATGCCTCCGCTCAAGCCCAGGCAACAAGTGGAGGCAGAGGCAGATGGGGTAGGCGGAGTCCTGGACGTGTGCTGCTGCTGCAAAGCAGCTTCTATTTTGTTGTTAGCTAGGGATCCCTTGTTGTTATGTTGTTAGTATGATGGTGTTATGAAGAACCTCGAACCTGTTACTATGTTGGCTGCTGTGTATGCAGCTTATTATCTAGGGAGGGATCCCTATTATCTATCCCTATTCTACTATATTTTGTTGGCCCTACTTTGTTTTCTCGATTTACTATGACTGTGAATTTGTCGTACATTACCCTGGAGATTTTCTTCTAGATTTAACTACATACATATGGACCAGAGGGAGTACTAGATTTGCTGCCATATTGGGCAAACAACCAGGGCCAAAAGGCACAAAAAATTGAAGAAAGACAAAATGCAAGCGTCTCTAGATTTGATACTAATTTGGTGAAAAAAGACAGAGAGAGAGGGGGAAAAGGTGCTCTTAAAAATGCCAATTTGGGCCGAGAGAGACAGAACCCAGCTCCTGCTCACGTACAACCAAACGCGGTCTCGTCCTATCCCACGCGGTCCCTTTCTACTAGCCCCACGCGACGCGACCCCACACGACGCAGCCCCACACGTCAGCACGGAACGGTCAACTAAACGGGAATCCTCCCGTCTGAGCTCCTTCTGCGGGTTACAAATAAGGGCTTGGGGAAAACTGAGGAAAAACATAAGGCAATCTTATTGACTAATATAGCTGCTTAATTAATAAAAGGATTAGCTACAACGTGCTCAGTTTGCCCATTTATTAAGGTATAAGACTGGCAGGAGAGAAAGTAATCGCTAGTTTCCTCATTTTGCCCCTGCATGCTCGCACGATTAAAGCACTTCCGCACGCGCTGGACTCCTCGTTTCCTTAAACCTCCTCGTTTCTTGGTATAGACCAACAGTTTTTCAGGATCGTGGGTTAATGTGGCCCTCATGCTCCTGGTCCTGTTTAAAGTTCAGAACGAGGGAGTAAAAAACATGGCATCTCGTGCATGAAGCTTGACAGATCGAACAGGTTGGCTAGAATAGCAATACAATGCTGCTCATTAGGCAAATGCATGCCATGTACGATAGTATACATCCAGTAAAGAAGTCTATACTGACATAAAAAAATACTACATTGGGGATGAGAGTCAATTGGGGCATCTACAATACAGAAAATCTTGCTCGTAGCTGATTTTGGCTAAGAGGGTTTTACTCACATTAGACGTGTCACTTTCCTTGTCTGCAAAACAAGTTCCAATAAAGGAAGAGGAAAGAAGAGGAAATTGTGGGCGAGATTGAACACCTTTTTTTATGTGTTAAGCTGAGGCCTCGTTTAGCTGAGGATTTCTACTTAGGCCTAACAGCTCAACACACTGTGGGGCCGCGGACTAGCTGTCCGAAACACCCGTTATGCATACACATTCACGATCCCATGATCAGTGTGTCGTGAAAAGCATAACCGAACTGGTATCAAATACATCATCCATTACAGTACCGAATAAAAAGATTACAACAGGTCACATGACCAATACTTACATAAGAGCCGCAATGGCAGGAGATCAATAATCACACAGCGGAAATACTTCAGACGAAAGCGTTTGCATGGCCCAAGTCATGCCATAACCCTACAGGCAACTGACTGGGAAGACGTTCCTAGCTCGCATAGACGTCGTCAACTCCTTCTTCATCTGTCGAACTCCACCAAGTCTGGCCAAGTAAATAGCCAGGGACAAAGCCATGAGTACATTATGAATTGTACTCGCAAACCACCTTAGAGAGAAGTAAAGGATATGCAATTTGGCAGTAGCAAGGAACAGACAGTATACTAGGGCGACAAGGAGCGAGAGGTGGTTCCTCTCGAGAATATGATATCTCATTATCTTTGTTGAAAACCTTTTTGTAAACCATTTTGTTTGCAGACTAATAGGTAAGGGCGACCCAATTTTCTTTCTGGCCATCTCATATGACCAAAACAACTTTTCCAACTTTCCACCGTACCTCCCAAATACATTTCCTCCAGTCCCACTGGTTTTCCTTTTCCAAACCCTTTTGAAAAACTCTTTTATAAAACAAAAATCTTCAGCGTAGATATCATGCCTTCCCAATCGTCCTTAACCGTGGACACGGCTATTCGAATAGTTTTCACTCTGCAGAGGTTGTACACTTTCCCCACAAGATCCGAATACTTATCGTGTGGGCATCATCCCTGCATAATGACATATGCCACGACAAATACCCGATCGTAGTTTTTCGCCTGCTCGCCTTAGCCTAAGACATGCCGCCTAGAGTTGTACCTCCCAACACCAGAGTCCGAGGGGTCGTTTACCCAGGAGTAGCAAATTCCCCGACCAGCTCGACCCTCCGGAATGCCGCGACCAACTGCGGGGCATTATTCAATGGGAGCTCATAGGTTGTACCCCTGCCATCGATACGCAATGGAAAGGCGTCCTCGTTTCATCGGGAAGGCCACGGTCGATAGGTGTCCATGATCGGACTACCCCTTACACTTGCAGGACCCAAACTAAGGCGAGACAAACTACTACGCTACGCCCCGTGCCCACTTTGGGGTAATTTGGTTGCACTGTCTAATTGGTCAGGTTAAGTACCCAAGGCACCGAAGTTTTCAAAAACATTTTATCTCCACTTTATTCCAGAAAAACTCACTTTTGCAAAACACCTCTTCATTTTCAAATTCCCACTTGGGCAGGGCTACCCCATTCCAAGGTTTTCGAAAAACATCTTTCTCGGAAACATTTTCCCAAAACTTTTCCACAAGGGCTCCCAACCTATAGTCCACCTTTTCTTGAAAATCGGCGACAAGGATGATAAGGTGATAAGCACCATATCACTATTAAGATTGGAATCAGTAGGTTCCAACGAGGGCTGCACCCTAAGGGTGGATTAATAAAACTCCGGGTGGCACTAACCACCGACAAAATAAATAGAAGACATGCACTTTTTGTAAAACCTGTAATAATGCAAGAACAAGATATATAGGATCAGAGATGCATCAAGAGGTGGCTTGCCTTTGTTGGCTATTTTCCCCGGACTTCATCTTCACGAATCATCTGCTCTTCCTTCCTCTTCGAAATCCTCACCAAGATCCTCTCCTTTTTCGATAGCGTTCGCATTCTAACGTCGCAAAATAAAAGCAAACAATCAACACATAGCCATAGCATCAAACCACACAACAACACACAACAGCCAACCACTAAATCGGAGACACTAAACACATCAAATAATAGCACCTAGGGCAAGATGGTCATCTTACTTATAAAGGGGCTGATTTTACCGCTACTCGAAAAGGCCTTAACATAACAACTATAAGCTAAAAAGGCTCTAGCTCACACCAAGATATAATCCGCACTAATACTGGTAGGTAATGAATGTTGGAAACCACCGGAAAGGGTCTGGTGCCAAAGCTCATTATAATTTTTTTTTAACAAAAACAACACAATTTCCCTAGAGGTAAAATAAGCACTAGCATCAATTTAACAAGCCACTCCAGAATAATGCACACAAAATTTTGTTAAATTCACAGAGAGTAAATCTTGGTTTTACAAAGCTACAGAAATTGGATTGACTAAATTTGGGTTTCTAAAACAAAAGTTATTATTTTTATAAAACCAGAATTGACTTAGGGACTAAATAAATGGCCTAAATCTTTCTGTGGCTCACAAAAATACATGCAGCATACCTACAGAAGGCTAAAAACATTTAGAACACACTTGCACAGGAATTACTTGCAGATTAATTTTTAATTAACCTAGACAAATTAAACAAGACAGAATCCAGAGAACATAAACAGCTAGCCACACCAGTATCAGAGCATCACAACCAGATCCAAGCATACCTATGGATAGATGAAACTAAATGTGAGCTAACCCCACTGGTTTGGCATTTTTCTGATTTGTAAAAGAATTTACAAAAATCAAATACTGAAAAGGTGCCCTGTTTCAGAAATAAATTCCCCAGGCATAATTTACAACTTTAAAAATTATCTCCTTTGGCACAGCAATACCCTAACATTTTGCCTACCAGAAACACTTGGTTTTGTTCCAAAATACAATGTAGTTTTCAAATTAAAAAACAAAGTGCTCTGTGGCCTAATTTTTATTTGCTAACCAAACAAAATACGGGAAGATTATGCATATGAGACCAGTGCCAAAACAAAGGTATTTACTTCTGCTTTACACCAAAATTAACCTCTTGCATAAAGGGTTTTGATTTTACACCATCAATAAAATACACAATCAGTAACCTTTTAGGTTTTTAATTAACAGCACATATTCACAACACTAAAGCACATGCATCCATTTTTTTATGGTTAAGATTTAGTTCATGAGCATCCAGAACTTTGAATCACCAAATTTGATTCATCGAGGAATTTATAAAATTAGAAAACCTACAGATCTATTTACTGGAGATTTAATGTGGAAAATGGAGGGAAGGGAAACGGGCCGGGATTGCAGGGCTTGGTCAGATTGGGCCCAGCATCGCTGCGGCCGCGCGGGAGACGCGGTTTAAATGGTGGGGCGACGTGGAGGCCACGCTGGCATGCGGGCCAGTGGCCAGGACGCATGCATGCGTCGGATTCGCATCCGACGGCGCATGCCTGTCGTCCAGCTCGCGAAGCGAGCGACTGCGTCGCTGCTAACCCTAGCTACTGGGGGAAATGGCGAGGTGCGGCGTGCTCACCCTGGCGCGCAGATGACGGCGGGAAGGCGTGCGCTGGATGCGGGGGAACAGGGGCTTCCGATCGGTGGTCGTCGGAGTCGAAACGGCGGCGGCTTTTCCGGCGACCGTCGACGGTGGCGGAGCTGCTGTTCACGGTGGCGTCGGCTACGGGCAACCCTGGGACGAGATAATGCATGCGTTATAAAGAGGGGAGAAAGGGGCTTCCAGAGAGGGTGGTGGCGGCCGAGATAGAGACATCCTGTCCGGCGTTCGACAGCGGTCACGGACGGTCACGCGTCGCGGCGACGTCTACCGGCGTCCCTGGAAGAAACAAAGGAGTGCATCAGCACTAGGAGAAGGAAGAGCGTCTAGAGAACTAAGGGAGAGAAAGAATGGTGAGGTCCTATGACGGCAACCTCGACCGTGGGCTTGCCGGCGCCGATCATGGCCACGGCCAGAAGGAGGGGGTGGAGTTCCTATCCGCTGTGGAGGAGAGCTTGTGGTGTAGGAGGAGTCTGGTGGCGAAGTGGCCTGAACAGAGGAGTCCTGCGCCGTCTTATGCCGCATCGCGCTGGGCATGGTGCGCGAGTCCGTGGGGAGGAAGAGATGGCGGGCGGCAGCAGCGCATTGGTTGCGAGGGGCGGCGAGGCTACGTGTCTGACTGTAACATCCCAAATTTCAAATAAAGGAAGAAGAACATTTCCAAGTATCCAAAATTTAGAACCAACAAAAACTTTTACTTTGCATATAGTACCCT
This sequence comes from Lolium multiflorum, assembly GCA_030979885.1. Taxonomy (NCBI): domain Eukaryota; kingdom Viridiplantae; phylum Streptophyta; class Magnoliopsida; order Poales; family Poaceae; genus Lolium; species Lolium multiflorum. The sequence continues at coordinate 49,987,648 of CM061751.1, read as the reverse complement.
GCATAGGACTTGTGCATTTTGAGTGATATGCCATGATGGTTGTTACTTTGTGTATGTGATGAACTCCAAAACCCTAGAGTGATCAAGTGATCATCATAAATCAAATCCATTAAAAAGAGAAAGAAATCAAATATTAGAAAAACCCTAAAAACCCTAACATAAGGTCTATGTCATTTTTGTAAAATTGATCCTAGACCCCTTTGATCTTCACCAATAGTTGTAGTATGTTATTAAAGAGTAATTACAACTTTGGGAATCAAAGATTTACCTTTTAAACCAATTTCAAATTTGAAACTATGATCACATGAGATAATGGTCATTTCTGACTTTTATAGTCTGGTCACCACTTTGAGCCTCTCTATTTCAAAATTTCTAAACCAAACAAATTCAAGTCTTTGCATGTCATCCAAGTACACAACAAGGTGAACAACTTTTGTGAAGATCATCTTACCAAAAACTTTCTGGATCAAGAGATAGGAGCAAGCAAAGATGAGACATTGAAACAGATTCAACAATCTCCATTTTCAAATTGTGATCAAACCTTGCTGCCCCTTGACCATTTCTTGACTAAAACAAGTCCCCTGGACATCACTCAACCTAACCCATGCAAGAACACGCCATGGACACGACCAGATCATGGCCGGCCATGGCCATGCCGACCACGTCGCCCTCGACACGCCTCCCCCCTTTTCTCTCCACCATCGCCACGGCCACCATGTCCAACGCGTAGCCCACGACCTGCTGAGATCGCCGTGCACGCCGTCGATCGCGAGGACGCCGACAAGCCCCGGACGACGCGCGCCCAGGTACGCCCAGGTACGCCGCGAGCGGCATGGGCGACGTCACTGGCGCACGGACGCGCGCGACACGGCCACGCGGCGCTCGCCAAATCTCGCCGTACCCCGACCATATCCGCGCACCCTGGTACCCTCCTTGCCACGCGGAGCTCGCCGGACACACTCGCGTCATGCCTTGGCGACCACGGACGCCGGAGAGGACGAACGCGCCCGCCACGGCCGCGACAGTACACACGCCCGCCTGACCACCGTACGCCACCATTTACCGCGCCGTTGACGCTCCGAGGACCGCGGTGACGTCGTGAACATGACCCCGTCGTCGCCTAGCCCTCTAGCTCACCGGAGCGGCCGCGCCCTTGTCGACTTGCCACAGCACCCACGGCACCCTCACGCGCCTATAAAAGGAGGCCTCCCCTCGACGATCCAAGCACACCACCATGATCACCACTCACCACCGCCTCGCTCAGCACCAGTAGCCACCTCAATCGTCGCCGGAGCAAGGCCAATCGACGCATCACTGCCGCGGAAGCTCTGCAGCAATCGCCGTCGATCCAGGCCTCCCCAAGCGACGCCACTGCTACAGGCTGCTTCGCCGTCGTCCACAACGTCCCCAAGCACACTGACCAACCCTAGCTGGAGCCACGGTGAGCCTCCGACCCCCTACCGCCGCCGTGCCAGAGCTCCCCTCTCGCCGTCGACGACGATGAACGTGCACCGTTAGATCCTGTTCTAATCCAACGCGTCTCATTGATCCATACCGCTTCGGGCGTTATGAGTCACTGACAGGTGGAGCCCACTCGGCGGCCCGCGCGTGCACAGATGCGTGGTGGGCTGGACTTGGGCTGTTTTATTCCGTTTCGGCCCAGTTAGCTTTCCCGCGTAGCCCAGTAATTCAAATTCGAATTTTCCAAATCCATTTAAATTCAATACTGGCTCCAACTTTGAAAATCCATAGAATCTGTTTGGTTTGGCCAAATTTAACAAACTTTATATTGTTAGAAAGCTATGGAAAAGTTCTACAACTTGCCACTGGTCTCACCTTGAGATCTGTTGTAGAAATAATGTGACAAAAAGATCAAGCCAGAGACTTTTGCACATTCAATTAATTCTTAAAAATCAACCAAAATAGATATTAAGTTAATTCCAACTCCTATAGCTCACATTTGACTTACACTAATTGTTTCTGCAAGAAAATGGTGTGGTCACTTTGCATGATCATGCCCTAGTTTGATTAATGGACAATATGGCTAGTTTAGTTAAGTGATATTGTCCAAAACTATTATGTAAATCTTATGAAGTATTTTTACTTCATTTAAATCTTTGTCTCAAATGAATTCATGTGATGTTTGCACCCCTGGTCCAAACTCTCCTATATGAACATTTGGAGATTTAAATCATTTGTAGAATTATAAAATGGTATGAGGTGGTCTACCTCATTTAAATCATTTTCTCAAATAATGATGATGAATGTTTGACTTAGGTCAATATGAATTCATGTATGATTATATGAGAAATTAAATCTTAAGAAGATTTCATTGAGAGGAAATTATTCCTCAAGAACCATACACTACTAGGAAAAAGGCTATAGTTGGAGGCGGAGAATGCCTCGCACCAAATTTGGACGCTTGCCCGGCGCATTTCAGACGCGCCGGATGAAGGGCTACCCTGCCGCACCTCGGGTAAGGGCTCGCCGGCGCTATTTCCTGGCATGGCCCCGGCCGATTCGGGCCAGGCCCAAGAATCATTGCCGGCGCACCGGCCCAGTGGTGCGCCGGTGGAGAAGTTGCTATTGCCGGCGCACCCCTGGGCCGGTGCGCCGGCAATGATTCTTGGGCCTGGCCCGGGGGTGATATAGCCGAAAGGGCTATGTGCTGCCGGCGCACCCATGCCCTGGTGCGCCGGCAGTAACCTGGGCAGTTATTTCTGCTCAACAACCACTCCCCCACTACTACCACTCCACTCCTCCACACAAACCCGAGCCTTCTCCCAACCCAGCTCATTTTTGCCCATTTCTATCCCCAATTTCACCAATTTCACCAAACAAAATCATATTTTTTGAGCAAATCTTCCCTTCCTACATGCATCTCCCACATCCCCCTATGTAGATCTAGATCTACTATCCCGCATTGACCGCTCAATCTAGATCTAGATCTAGAAAGTCGGCTTCCATACGCCGTGGTAGCGGCGCGACGTCTCGATCTTGTTGACGAGTATATCAAACCAATAGGTGATTAATGAACAAATTGAGGAATGAAATCAACGTATATTGGACATTAATTTGAAGCAAAGCTCGTGTGTGGCATATATATATATATATATGTTGTGTTCGTGCTTGTGCTTGTGTGTGTTTGGCGTTGAAAATGAGTTGCCAACGTTGCGCCGAAATGTTGATTCTTTAAGTTTCCGTTTCGGCACATTTCTGGCGCTCCTATGTCCTACCGTGTAGGAAGGTCATGCCGAAATTTTCCGTGAAAACTACCGACGGATGCATGGTTCTAATGAATTATGTAATCTTACCATGCAGGCGATAATGGTTATCGAGATGAGTGAAAGCATCGTGATGAGATATCTGAAACACGCGATCATCGACATGTATGAAAATAACCGCACGGAGGTATTGTGTCCGTGCCGGAGATGCAAACGAGGGAAATGGTTTGACCCGTATTCAGGCAAATTGCAGGGGCACCTGCTCACTAATGGTTTCATGCATGGACACACTCAATGGATGAGTGATGATGGCGCGGAGGTCAATGGGGCGACGGCAGCAGGTGGTAAAAATGGCCGGCAAGAAGGAGGGCATCATGATATTGATGACGATGAAGAGTTTGTCGCACAGGACGATAACCTTGACGACGACAATAACCTTGACGACGACAATAACCTTGACGACGACGAAGAGGTGCCGCTAGCTTCAGTCGTGCGGGACCCTCATCTTCAAGATCTGCTTCTCGAAAAGACGAAAGGCGCCAAGCGGAAATCAAAGCTTGAGCAACTCGAGATAGACTCGAATACTCCGTTGTACGACTCAGGTCGCGGGTTGGGGGAGTCTCGCTTGAGAGTAGCTCTCGATGTGCTGCAGATGAAGGAGAAACACGGATGGACGGACACAAGCGTCGACGACATCCTGGAATACGTGAAAGATCTCCTTCCTGCCAGGAACACGTGTCCTGGTAGTCTAGCCGAGGCCAAGAGAATCACGTGCCCTCTCGACTTACCCCACGAAAAGTATCACGCCTCAACGATTGTATCATGTATCGCAAGGAGCACATGGACAAGACCAAATGTCCTGTGTGTGAAGCTGAACGGTACAAGAAAGGGAAGAAGAAAGCTCCTCGGAAAGTTGTGTGGTACTTCCCGCTCGCCCCCGGCTTCAACGGTTCTACGCGGACCGCAAGGAAGCAAAGCTCATGCGCTGGCACGCAGAAAGAAAGGAGGCAGTGTTGAATGATAAAGAGCGGATTGAGCACCCAGTGCTGACGCACCCTTCGGATGCAAGCCAGTGGAAAGCATTAGACAATGAATTCGGAAGTTTTGGGGCAGATCCCAGAAACATCAGGTTGGGTGCGAGCACGGACGGATTCAATCCGTTCGGAAACCAGAGCAGCACACATAGCACATGGCCCGTGTTTGTATGGATCTACAACCTCCCGCCCTGGCTGTGCATGAAGAGGAAGTACATACAGATGAGTATGCTAATTCAAGGGCCGACACAGCCAGGAAACGATATCAACATGTATCTCGAACTATTAAAGGAGGAGCTTGAAACGTTGTGGGTGGAGGAAGGGGTAGATACATGGGACGCCGTCGCGGAAGAATATTTCCCTTTGAGAGCCGCGTTGATCACGACGGTGCAGGACTACCTCGGATACGGTTACATTTCGTGCCAGGTGTGCCATGGACACAAGGCATGTGTCAGGTGCATGGAAGAGACGATGTTTTTGCAGCTTGGTAAGGATCCCGGCTCTTCAAAAACAGTTTACATGGGGCATCGAAGGTGGCTACAGAAGACTGACCCGTGGAGAAAGCGTGGAGATCTGTTCGATGGTACAAATGAACCCCGAGGACCTCCACGTAAGAAGAGCGGCGAAGAGATCGATACATTACTGAAAGGTTGGAAGGAGTGCCCTGCGCCGGGAAAGATTCGTCAAAAGCCTGGAGAGAAGAAGAAGAAAAAGGAAACGACGCCGCTCATTGGTGTATGGAAAAGGAGGTCCGTGTTTTGGGACTTGCCGTATGGAAAATTCTCGATACACCTCACTGCCTTGATGTCACTCTTCTCAACATGCGGGACCGGACCAAAGATGGGCCGAAAGCAAGACACGACCTGAAAGTTTTGGGCATCAGGGAAGAGCTTCAGATCCCGCCGGCCCAAGAGGGACAGTCGGAGGAGGAGGCGGACGGCGGTCAGAAGCGCAAAAGGATTAAGAAACTAGACTATTACTGCCCCCCCTCCTGCTTCACTTTTAGTCCGGCCGAGGTCGATCAATTTAGTAGCGCTACAACACATTGACTTGATCGATCCTTGGTTGAAAGAGCACAAAACCATGATAGAGAACAGTGGCAAGCCGATGATGACGGAAGCAGAAATATACAGAGAGCACAACTCCTCTTTCGTGGTTCAAAGACCACATTGATGCTAATCCCCCACCAATGGATTCTGACAAGGATAAACTAGTATTGGCCTTGTCACATGGCCCCGCGCCCAACATCATGACTTACCAAGCGTACGATATCAACGGGTACACATTCTACATGGAAGAAAAAGACAAGAACAGTGTTTACCAGAACTCAGGGGTAACGATGGATTCCTGGACGGGTGACGTAAAGACTAGATACTACGGAAGAATCGAGGAAATCTGGGAGCTTAACTACGCTGGGGAGAAAGTGCCGATGTTCCGTATCAGATGGGCTAAGAGCGTCAGAAAAGAAGACCGGTATTTCACCACCATGTTTCTACCCGAAGCCAACAAATCAAAGTCCACGAACGCCACCGCGCAGAATGAGCCATGGGTACTGGCAGAACACGTGCACCAATGCTTCTTCATAACCGACCCATCCAGGCCTAGCCGTGTTATCGTGAGGAGAGGCAAGAGGACCATCGTCGGAATGGATGGAGTCGCCAACGAGGAAGACTTCGAAGGACAAGTCGGAGACCCAATGATGGAAGAATCCGAGGACGAAGAGACAACATACACCACAAGAAGAAGCAGGACCACGCTACCGAGGTCAGGTCGACCCTTCAAAAGAAGAAGTCACGACACGGGGCTAAATTATTCAACGACGAGCAAGAAAAGCAAGAAGAAAGCGAAACACTCTTCTCAATCGATGATGTAAAACTTTATTTGCAATCTATAACTCATATTTTGTGTAATTCATAACTACTCATATGGTCATGGCCAATATTTTATGTATGAATAATTAATATTGTGTTCGTCAATATTGTATGCATGCATGTATATAACTCATATTTTTTGCAATGCATAACTCATATTGCTTGGTTATTATCTTGAAAAGAGAAGGAAATAAAATAGTATAGGATTTGTGGGAAAAGAAAAGAAACATAAAAGAAAGTGAAAAGAAATAAAGAAAAGAATAAAAATAAAAGAATAAAAAGAAAGTGAAAAGAAATAAAGAAAAGAATAAAAAGAAATGGCCAGCCAGGTTGGGGGACAAGTCCCAGGTATAGCTGGGCTCACCTTATTGCCGGCGCACCACCTGTTTGGTTCGCCGGGGGTATAGTTGTCCCCGGCGAACCAAACATGTGGTGCGCCGGCAATGGTGAGCCCAGCTATACCTGGGACTTAACCGCTGCGCGATCCTCTCTTCTCCCTCCCCATTCCCAGTCGATCGAGACGAACCGCGCCGCCACCGTCGATCTCGAGCGTCGCCGCCACCATCGATCTCGAGCGCCACCACGCGGAAGCCCTGGACCAAGATACCTCGCTGCACGCCGGAGCCTCCGTGCAAGTAGGAGCAGGGCGTGGCCGCGGAGAGGAGGGGGATCTAGGGCGTCACGCGCCGGCCGCCGTCGCCACCGTCGCCGAGAGGAGGAGGAGGGCGTTGCGCGCCGGCCACCATCACGGAGAGGAGCAGCACGCCACCATCACCGTTGGTAAGAACCCCCTTCCCCTCTCCATCCCCCTCTTCCTTCCCTCTCTCTGCCTCCGAATTCTTGCAGTAGTTCTTGCAAGAATGCTTGATGTGCATTCGAATCCTTAGTGCTTGCAGTAGTTCTTGCAAGAATGCTTGATGTGCTCTGGTGGCAGTAAGAAAAAATTGAAGTTCTTGCCTCCAAAAATCCTTAGTTCTTGTAGTAGTTTATAGTTCTTGATGTGCTCTGGTCGATTTAGGGTTTATAGTTTATGCTCTCTGGTTGCAGTAAGGAAAAATTGAGATGTAGGATGCTACTGAAAATGCCTAATGCAAATGCTACTGAAATGCTACTGAAAATAAAAACTAGACACTAGACAGTATGTTAGTTCTTCATTAAATGAAAATGAAAATGGTTTTGCTAGCTAAATTGGTTTAGTTCATTTAGGTTTTGCTCTCTGGTTTGCTAAAATGGTTTGCTAAAATGGTTCATTTAGCTGGAGAATTGGAATGTTATGTGTTGGAGGGTGATGGTTATGGTGAAATGCTACTGTGAAAAAACCTCATGCTCATGCTCATGCTACTGTCAAATTATGTTAGCAATTCTCTGGTTCATTTAGCTAAATTAGTTTTGTTGCAGTAGCTAAAATGGTTTAGTTGCAGTAGCTAAAATGAAAATTGATTTAGCTGCAGTAGCTAAACTGGTTTTGCTATATAAACTTGCAGTAGCTAGTTTCATTTAGTTGATTTTTATTTTAGTGTTTGCTGCTGCATTATGCTTCTGGTTTGCTTCTGGTTGAGATGGAAATGAAAAAAAATTTCCAACTGCTTATTAGTATTTGTTCAGTAGATGCTGTCAAGTGTTCACAAATGAGAAATGACACATGTTGTTGCTATGTTCACTCTCTGATGCTGGTTGGAAAAGAAATGAAAATGAAAAATGTATCATATATGTGAATTGCATTTCTGTTACAGGGATTGAGTTGCTATTGAGTGCCGGAATGTCGATTCATTTCCGTTCCGGCAATTCTAGCACTCGGCATGACCAATTTTTAGCAAAGGTCATGCCGAATTTTTCCGTGAATTCTAACTCTTTTTCATCTTCTATTAGTGCAAGCCACCATGTCGTCTCAAGAAGAGTTAGAGGAGCACTACAATAGGCACTTCTTTAGGACGGAGGAGGATGCCGAGGCCGCTGGTGTTGGCGGCGACGAGGACCATGAGATGGAGGATGCCGCTGGGGGTAGTGCCGACGAGCCGAGCGGCAACGAGGCAAGCGCCGCCGCCGGGGGTAGTACCTACGAGCCTAGCGGCGATGAGGCAACCGGCGCCGCCGGGGGTGGCGGCGAGACAAGCGGCGACGATCCTAGCGGCGCCGCCGGGAGTAGTGGCACCGGGACAAGTGGAGCCAAGAGGCCGCGGAAGGCAAGGCGCCAAAACACGGTCGGCACCGGCAGAGACACAGTCAAAGAGGTGGACCCCGCCAGTGGTTTGCCGGTGGAGCCTAAGGATGTTGCCAAGGGGTACGGCAACCAACTGGCATGTATCCTCCGAGAGGTCGTCAATCTCAACGAGACGGACCTCCGAGCTGAGAGCAAAGCGCCTTTGCGAGCCCAGCTCATTGCGAGGTTGCACGCACGATACAAGTTCCTAGGCGACTACGCCTCCAGTCATCAAACCAACAACATTGTGAACTCACAAGCCCTCCTGAAGTTCACCAAACACCTCAGCAGCTATAAGTACATGGTGCGGAAGCTGATTGCTGAGGGCAAAGGTTTCGAAGAGGTCCACTCCGCCTTTCCGCATGTCACCCAGGCGGACTTTGATGCTTTTGTGGCCAATGAAGAGCTACAAGCAACCAAGAATCGCAAGTTGTGGGGGAAGGAAATGCGGGAGCTTAACATCGGCAACCACAACCTTGGGAGCCGTGGGTACGAGGGAAAGGAGCCCTATTGGGCGAAGGAGGACGAGGCGTATGTAAATGCCGGCATTGAGAACCCCTGGCTCAAGTACAAGGACCCGCTTGAAAGAAGATTCATCAGGTCCCGGTACCATAAGAAGAAACTAACCGGGGAACTTGTCACGGACCCGAAGGTCGTAACCGACATAATTTGGTTCACGAACGACAAGAAGGTCCTGGCGTTGGAGAAAAAACTGGTAAGCAATTTACCGGTTTAATTAGATCAAGTATCGTTCATATAATAGTAGCAACATTTCTAAATGGTTCGCGTTTCTTCCGCAGGAAGAAGAAAGACAAAGACTTTCTCAATGTGACGAAGGCTCCTCCTCCCAGGCGTCGACGGGCAGGGTAGCCTGGGACAAGCCTCTCGTACGGGCGCTAAACATCGTTAATGAGCATTCACCGACGAGAAGGCCGCATAGAGGCCGTGTGGCTGGCGCCGGTACAGGCTACAAGCATGGTCACTACGGCTTGTCGTCTGTGGCCGATAAAAATGCGCGCAGTGAGAGGAAGCAGCGGGAGGCGGAGGAAATGAGGGACTCAATCCTAGCCCAAGTCCAAGCTGGTTTGGTACCGCAACTGGTACCGCAACTCAAAGCTACGCTCGTACCTGAAGTCAAAGCTGAAGTCACCGCTTCAGTCCAAGCAGATTTCGACGCTCTACACGCGTGGTATGAGGGTGGCAAACAAGCCCCCCCCCCCCAAGTGGTTAGCTTCGACGGCAGCAACTCGATGGTGCCGCCGTCCGCCGGCAATGACAATGTTATAATGGAGACTCCTCCGGCCGCCGGCAATGTCGCTGGTGCTAGGGATTCACCGTCGATGCCGGGTAGCAGCCCCTCCGTCACTTGCACGCCCGCCGCCGCATGTGCTGGCCCGTCGACATTAGCCGAGCTCAACGCCCTCACGGTAATTAACTAATGTGTACATCAAGTTAATATATTAGTTTCGTCATCCTTGCCCTCTCTCTAACGCCATACACATGTTCTCGCAGGCGCTCTCGACGCCATGCACCTTCTTGATGAGAGTAAACGACGAACTCAAAGACGTCGCGAGGGGGTCCATCATTCGGCCCCTGGATAAGAAGTGGCACACACGAGATATGGCGGATGACGTTTACCGGGTTGAAGTGGATCGGGCGTTACCGGGCTATGAGGATTTGTTTCCTCCTAATCAACCGCATGGTGCCGATGACGATAGCCCGTTGAATCTGGCCTCACTGAAGGGTTGGGTACTGCTATGGCCGAAGACCCTAATTCGGATCAACACCTACTCGGGGTCGACGGCAAGCAAAGACAAGCACCTTGCGGCGCCACATGTCAGCGTCCCTCCACGACAGCCAGCGGCGCCCGTGGTCATCGCCCCACCAGAACGGCCAGCTGCGCCAGAGGTCAGCGCCCCACCACAACAGCCAGCTGCGCCAGAGGCCGAGGAATATGAACGTGACAACTTCCAATGGGATATTCCTACGTCTTCACAAGTTGTCCATGAGGATGCGCCGGGCTTGAAATATGTGTGCTCCAAGAAGCTGTTCGATTCTCAAGAAACGGCTGATGAGGAGGAAAATCCTAAGGAGGTCGCCACCGCCGCCGTCAAAAATATGTTGAGCCCAAACACACTCCGTGCTACGGCCACTACGGCGATGGATGGTCCAGCACTACAACCCAAGAAGAGGAAGAGGGCAAATAAGAAGGACGCCCAAGACAAGGCGGCGGCGGCCAAATCCAAGGACAAGGTCCCACTCCTTGACAAGTTGCCAAACAATTGGCGACCTGAGCATCACTTGGGTGAACCGATGCTGCCGGAGCATGTCCTCGAAAGCCTCCTCGCACCATGATGTTTATCACGAGGCGTGCCACCTGACCTATACCTGGTCAGGAAGGTGTGGATGATGCCTCGCTTAGTTTCCTGCCGGGCACACACGTAAACGTTAAATACGAGCCTCGATCGGGTCTCAGGTTATCCTGTGAATCGGCTCAAAGAGCCGATCCACCCATGATTCACGAGGTGTCCGAACATATGGTGGTCCTGCTTGATCAAGGTAAAGCTAATGAGATCTACGACGATTTAGGGTTTCACCGCATAATCGGATCGTCCTACTCTAGGTTGGGCCTCGCGGCCACGCACGGTGATCGTAAGCCGATCCTAAACAAGGCCTAAAAACCAACACGAGGTTGATCCCGGAACATCCTGCTTAGGGCCAAGCGAACGACACCCTACGTGCAGCTGGATCCTCCCCTTTGTAAGGCCTAACTATTGCAGATATTAAACTAATCCTTGTAGAACAAGGAGCAATCGTAACGGATCAGATCTACTAAACTATGATCAAGCGGGGTGCCGCCCTACACCTAAGATAGGTGTAAGGGCGGCTAACCATGCAAGGTTGCACTACGAAAGCATGTAATATGAAGAACAATGCTAACCCTAACATGTCTAAGATAACTACGTTGCTCGCCATCAAAAGGCTTCGAGCAACGCATGAACAACGGGGCAGGCTTGTGCTGCCTAGATCGCAAGATGCGATCTAGGTAGCATGATGCTACGGTAGAAACCCTCGAGACGAAGGAGTTGGCGATGCGCCGAGATTTGTTTGTGGTTGAACGTTGGTTGTTGTTTATTCCATAACCCTAGGTACATATTTATAGTCCAACGGACTTTCTAACGTGGGAATAATCCCACCGTGCACAGACAAACTCTAACTTTTAATCTAGATACAATCTACTATAATTAAAGATACACGGGCAATCTAGCCCAAATTCTCCGCGAGGCCGCTTCAGAGATCTTCCACGTGTAATCTTCCAAGCCCATCCTGATCGCGGCCCACCTCCTGATTTGGCCAAAATCCGGTGATAACACATGCCCCCCTGGTTTTGGAAATAACATTTCCAAAATCATTATGCTTTTCTTTCGTCGGGACATGTCGTGGCGCCTGGCCCCCTTTGACTTTATCACCGTCCTAAAGCATTATCTTGACTGAAGGGATGTCTCCACTTAATTTTGCCGGTAGCTAGAGTCAAGCACTCCCTGAAAGAGCCGATGGTACCACATCAGCCTCTAAAATATAACAGGAGCAGGGTCAACCTAGCCGCCCTCCCAAACGGTAACCTGCGCCCCTCATCCGAGAAACTTAGATCCCCAAATCGCCGCCCCGGCAGTTCCACGAATCTCAGATCTCGGCCGCACCGTCCCAATTCTCAGCGCTCCCAATGGCGGAATCATCCAACGCCGACGCCATGGTCTCCGGATTGAAGGTAATCCTCAACCTCCTCTCGCCATTCGACTTGACATGGGATTAATGGCAAACACCTGAATTAATGTCTCGCTCCGCTACTAATTTAGGTTTCAGACATTCTACTGCCACATCCTTCTCTCGCAAATTCGATGTGCCTCGGTCCTCGTTCTTCTGAGAGTCCTGCCCTGTTAATTTCGTGCGAAGCTAACAGAATCCCCTTTGAGCCAGAACCTAGATCTGACTTCCTGGGCCGACTGCCTGCGAGCCTGGCCTAATCCTCCTGAGGGTTGGGTGGCATGGTACAATAGAGTATCAAAATCCCACTATGCCACTTGGGAAACCATAGGGATAGCCGATGCCCTGTCATTATCATTATCTCCTCTTGAGAAGAATGAGAACATCCTGAAAACCATCGGCTACTTCTGGTCTGATGCACTGAACTGCTTCATGTTTGGTCATGGCCCTATGACCCCGACCCTGCTGGATGTGGCCATGATCACAGGGCTAGACATTGCATCCCCCAGCCCTTCTGCATTCAAACTGCCAAAAGTCCCTTTCACTCTATCCTCTAAAAAAGAGTGTACCAGCTGGGGCGCCTATCTCAATCGTTATATGAAAACCAAAGGCCCCGTGACAGAGAGGGAGCACACAGCCTTCCTGAATTTCTGGCTGGAGCACTTCATATTCTGCGGCCCATCGCTTGCTCCCACCAAGAATTACCTCTCCCTGGCCTATGAACTTGCTAAAGGTACCCAACTCGGCCTAGGCAAACTATTTCTTGGAGAGATTTATCGATCCCTTCAACTGATGTCTGTCAAACTGTTCTCTCGCAAGACAGTTAAAACTGGCGGCCCCTGGTGGTTCATTCAGTTGTGGGCCCAATTATACTTCCAAAACCAAATCCCAGACTTCCCCTCGCTGACCACCTGCACCTTTCCGGATGTAAATGGAAAGGAAATTCGATGCACCAGCTACGGCCAAGCCCTGTATGGTCTCCCGGGCAGCAGGCTGATCCCCAAGGAAGCAGCAGGGTGGTTTAAGATTTTCTTCGAAGGTTTGGACAACCCCTTGTTCCACCCTTATACTGAATCGGCAAATTTTGAAAACCCAGTCTCTTTCCGATTGGATGACTTTGCCGATGACGCCAGCACACAGCACTTGTACTCCCTCATGATTCGTCCCTGCTTCCTCCCTGTTGGCATGAGCACCTCGAACCGGATCATCAAGCCCGGTTATGAGTGTTATCAACCAGTAGTAGCAGCTCGACAGCTTGGTCTCGGACAGGTGCCTCCACACTTCTTCTTACACCACCTGACAGCAAGTAGAGCTGAACTGCCTGACATCCTCACTGCCCAAAGGTGCTATACTTTCTTTGACGCTTTGGCCATTCCAATTCCCCATAACCTCCGCTTCTCCTTCACTACCGATGGTTTTGAGACTTGGTGGTCTATGTGGAAGACCCACGTCTTCAGGAGGGCCCTAGGACCGCTGCTGAAAGAGCTCGACGCCGAGTATGATACCCCTGCAGACCAGGTACCGTCACTTAAGCATTCCTTGTAACTGCCTTATGGTGATCGTCTGTGACCTGACCCTTTCTCCTAACAGCAACAAGATGGTCCGGCTCCCACACAAGCCGACGGTTCCCCTTTCGTATTTCTTCCTCCAGCACCAGTGGTTCTTTTCTGCCAGAGCTCGCCACCCCTGAAGAAAGTCATAATGTAGAGTCAGCCGATTTCACCGAAATCGGCTCCCAAGAGTAAAGCATCTTCAGGGCCAGTTGCCCCCCGAGCCTCGACTCAGGCGGGGGCCGGTGAGGAAGGTGGCTGCCAGGAAGACCCTGAAGCGTAAAGCTCCGGCCCAAGAAAGCTTGCGTGTAAGTCGGTTCAGACCCTGCAGACGCTTGTCCGCTTTCAAAACTTCGTTTACAACATGCTTTGTGTTCTTTCCTACAGGCCTCCACTGAAGGAACTTCCAGCGGGGCCGAAGAAACCAGCCAGGGGACTCGAGCTCAGGTTCGAGAGGTCCACCACCCGAGCGACGGCTTCACCAGCGCCGGCAAGAAAAGGTCGATCACTGAACCCCCTGCCCCCCAAGCCCCGACCAGATCGGGGTCACGCACGAAGCGCCGCTGCGTCAAAAGGGCTCGTAAGAACCCACGAGCCTCTTCATCAAGCCAGGAGGTCTCAAATGTAATTATCTTCTTGGTTATACTTCATGCTATCCCGTCGTCATTCGGATCGGCTAATCGCTTCCTTCTGCAGGCCACAGAAACTTCTAGCGGAGACGTTGAGGAGATACCGATGCCGTCCGCCACCCTGGATCTAGCTACCTCGACGATAGCGGCTGCCCAAGTGGCTGACCCATCTCAGTCCACAGAAAAGCCGATCGTTACTGCGTCGGCTGTTCCTCCTTCCTTGGGAGAGGTATGTCTCCCTCCTTGGCTCCATCAATTCCCCCATTGCCTGCTAAACTCACTTTGTTTACCCTATCAGGGTTGTGATCTCTCGAGCTTGCTTACGTTCGACCCAGAATCCATCGAACCAGCTTCTTCCAAGGCAAGTGGAGAGCCGAACCCTAGTACGGTCCGTGGTCCACTCCAGCGTCTCAAAGACTTGCTTTCTGCCTCAACTGAGACTCTGATTGAAAATTCCGAGGAAGCCAAAGGCATCTTCGAGGATATCCGGCCTCATCTCCCTATGACCCTGCAAGTGAAGCTCTGGCCCGCTGTTACCTTGTCGGCCTTCAAGTCAAGGGTGCAAACGGCTCGCCAAAGGATTACTCTTCGCCACTCCCAACTTCCGCTGAGAGCCGATATTGCCGAAAAGTGTCGACGGCTCAATGAGAAGAAGGCTGCTCTGGACGCCAAGACGGACACTTCTGCCACTCGCGCCGAACTCGAGACCCTGCGCAAGGAGCTGGAGAATCTTGAAGAGAAGGTAAGGGTGACCAAACAGCTCATCCAAGACAAGGAAGCCCTTGTTGCCCGTTCTCAAGACGAAGCAAGAGGCCTCACAGCCGATCTGAAGACCGATCTGGCTGAAATCCGTACCCTGAGCAATCAGCTGGTGACGGGTAAGGACGAGGATGACCAGGCTGAGATCGCTGAGGCGGATCGCATCCGTGTTGACGCCGTTCTCGCCCTCGGCGTGTTTCTTCAGTAGGGCCTTCAGAGACAGATGATGTTTCGCCGGACTGGGTCTTGCTGTACTCGCTACATTTGTGCTTGCTAATTTTTTTTTACTGGCCGATTTTCCATCGGCTCCTGACATTTCCTTACCCATGCGTCTGTCTGCTGATCATATGCCTCCCCCGAGCCGAATCTGTCAGGTGACTGCAGATATTGGCTTTGCATTATGCCAAGGGACTGTACTCGTACGCCGGCTCCGTTGGGATTCGTGTAGCCGACGTGGCTGCTGCTCGTTAGATCACCATTGAACCCAAGCAGATCGTGCGGTGAAAATAACCTTGGCCGACTCGCTAGATCGAAGCGCTCCATGAAGGTTTCGTAATATCCCTCGTGTAATCCTGGAGCACTAGGCTCCGTCGGGAGAACGAGCATCGTGTTCGTACCAGCCGATGTCTCATTTGTGCTTGGGTATTCCTTCGATTAGAGCAATCATCTGACTCCTGAGCTGTGGATCCACCTTCTTGCTGATAAAAGTTGGTCGCGGCTTGTCCCCATGGCCGATGTCGACTTCCTCCAGCTCATCAGCCGAGGTGAACCCATACCCCAGCTTTCCGTCTCCTGTGAGGTCGACGCCAAATACTGGGAGAGCGGGCGGCGCGGATAACACGGTCCGATCGCTAGAATCGGCCTCCATTTGATCATCACCAGGACTTGGTGGCAGTGTCGGAGCCGGTTGCGTGGGTTGGCTCCTTCTTCACTCTTGCTATGAGAGCAGCTGCCCTCATCACTACCCTTACCAGGGCGGTACCCAAGTTCTACCATGTTGATGCTGAACAAGTGTCCTGGTTGGCCCTGGGAGCGGGTTCTGTGGAAAGAGCCGATGAGTTCGGCTTCGAGGACCGCCTTGATTCCGTCATGCTTCTTCTTGAGCTCATCAGGCAGATCCTCGTACTTGACCGGAGTGCTTTCCGCCATCTCGGATGCGACGGCGATGTGGTGGATGTTGAAGGTGGACCACCGGTGGTGCCAATTGTTGACGTCGAAACCCCCGGCGGGCAGAGGCGGGCAACACCGTAGAGCCGGAACAACTAGGGCTGCGTCGGCCCCCTCAGCGCGACGGCCGCAAAGCCTCCTGGTCGCACGCACCGATGTTTATCACAAGGGCGTGCCACCTGACCTATACCTGGTCAGGAAGGTGTGGATGATGCCTCGCTTAGTTTCCTGCAGGACACACACGTAAACGTTAAATACGAGCCTCGATCGGCTCAGGTTATCCTGTGAATCGGCTCAAAGAGCCGATCCACCCATGATTCAGACGAGGTGTCCGAACATATGGTGGTCCTGCTTGATCAAGGTAAAGCTAATGAGATCTACGACGATTTAGGGTTTTCACCGCATAATCGGATCGTCCTACTCTAGGTTGGGCCTCGCGGCCACGCACGGTGATCGTAAGCCGATCCTAAACAAGGCCTAAAAACCAACACGAGGTTGATCCCCGGAACATCCTGCTTAGGGCCAACGAACGACACCCTACGTGCCGCTGGATCCTCCCCCCTTTGTAAGGCCTAACTATTGCAGATATTAAACTAATCCTTGTAGAACAAGGAGCAATCTAAACGGATCAGATCTACTAAACTATGATCAAGCGGGGTGCCCCTACCTAAGATAGGTGTAGGGCGGCTAGACATCTAAGGGTTGCACTAAAAGCATGTAATATGAAGAACAATGCTAACCCTAACATGTCTAAGATAACTACGTTGCTCGCCATCAAAAGGCTTCGCACGAGCAACGCATGAACAACGGGGCAGGCTTGCTGCCTAGATGTAAGATGCGATCTAGGCACATGATGCTACCGGTAGAAACCCTCGAGGCGAAGGAGTTGGCGATGCGCCGAGATTTGTTTGTGGTTGAACGTTGGTTGTTGTTTATTCCATAAACCCTAGGTACATATTTATAGTCCGGCGGACTTTCTAACGTGGGAATACCGTATACGAGACAAACTCTAACTTTTAATCTAGATACAATCTACTATAATTAAAGATACGGGCAATCTAGCCCAAATTCTCCAAGAAGAGGCCGCCTCAGAGATCTTCCAGTGTAATCTTCCAAGCCAAGGCGGCGGCGATTTGGCCAAAATCCGGTGATAACAAAGGTCCCACTCCTTGACAAGTTGCCAAACAATTGGCGACCTCTGCATCACTTGGGTCAACCGATGCTGCCGGAGCATGTCGTGAAGAAACTCACCCCGGATATGAGGAGCTTGCATGAGACTGTCTTGCATGTGGAGAACCTTCTTCTCAAATCAAAAGATCCTGGTTACCCTCTCTTCGTGGCGAAGGTGCCAACTGGCATGAACTTCGTCGAGAAGTACCCCGCGGACTTGTGCTTCATCCGGTTCAACGACATCTTCAGCATCTATCGCATGCAAGCGCTCCACTTTAGTGTGGTTCGCCTAGTTGCTCTTAGCTTGTCTTCCCAGATTGTTAAGGAGGGGACGCCGACCATCGCGATAATGGACCCCTTCTATATGCGGGAGAGCATCATCTGCAACCCTGGGGATCGCGCGATTGCCACCCAGCAGGTCGAGGATTTCATGCTGGCGAACATTAAGAAGGGCGCCATTCTCATCCCTTACTTCCCCGAGTAAGTAATCACTCGCTAGTCCCCCATCACCATTCTATCCTATATCTCCATTTGCATTTCCAAAGGTTAATCCGTGTGTTTTCCGCAGAGACAAGTTCTGCACCCTCATCGTCGTGCACCCGCAACACTCGCATGCAGTCTATCTCGACTCGGGTAGGGACCGCAAGAAAGACTACTCCCACATCAGGGCCCTTCTCAATGATGCTCTCACCGGCTTCGCCAACAAGGCAGGCCCCCTCAAAGTAGAGAGGAAATCCCGAGGAGGCTTGGTCTTAACCCACACAACCAACTTCCCCTGCCTCAGGCAGTCGACGCCCGACAATGGGATGGACGCGTGGTACGCCATCCTTCAGATGCAGGAGTACATAAAGTACGCAGATGACATGTTGCTGCCAGAGAATCTCAGAAACAGGTTTGCAAACATGGCGGATGTCCCTGATAGAGAGATTAGAAAGAACTGGGGTCGCATCCAGCAGTTCATTTGCACGATAATCCTGCAGGATGTCAACAATAGGTCTGGCGAGTTCTTCTACGGCTATGGTCTACCACCTAATGACGAGATAGACCTCCGCTTGGAGATGTCGCGTGATGAGAGGCCGTTCAACTCGCTTGAGGGCTGCCGTCCATTCCCCCTAGGCGTACAACCTGATCCTACGACGGGAACACTTGCTAAAGCTTGAACGATATGTCCTTGAACTTCCGTACTGTAATAATTGCTATATATTCCCATAGAATCGACTAGTTGCTTTTATTTAGTTGTATGAATGTGCATGTGAACATGTGTCTGTAGTTTCATTTACTTTGCTATATATTTCAAGATTATGGCGTACATAGCTTAATAATTATTTGCATTTACTCGACCACTACTTGCCTCGTATTTGGAGTTCGCCGATGATTAGAATGTTCGGTCAATCGTACACTCGGGGGTGGAGCCAGTGAGCCTTGGTGCGACGGCCACAAGTATCAATCTATTGTGCATCCTACCTAGCCTCACTGACTCCATCCCTGGATGTTAATATTTGTTTCGACCGACAAAGTATGAGGCACGCTATTTAATTCGTACTACTTGTCTTCTATTTGAGTTCGCACTTCTTAATTGCATTGGCCGATGATTAAAATGTTCGGTCACTTGTACACTCCGGGGTGGGGCCAGTGAGGCTTGGTGTGATGGCCACAAATATCAATCTATTGTGCATCCTACCTAGCCTCACTGACCCCATCCCTGTATGTTATTATTTATTTCGACCAACAAAGTATGAGGCACATGCTATTTAGTTCATACTACTTGTCTCTTATTTGAGTTGGCACTTGTTCATTGCATTGGTACTAACGTTTTACTTGTCTTGTGAATGGAGATGCCGACGACATATGTCGTGTACAAGGGGAGGGTTCCTGGAGTCTACGACGACTGGGAGGACTGTCGGAGACAGGTGCACCGTTTCAGCGGCAACAGCTACAAGGGATACCCCACTAGGGTGGAGGCGGAAGGAAGATACGCCCGTTATCTAGCGGGAGAGATGAGGGACATGAGGAGGAACCGGATGAAGACCATGGCCTTCGTGATGATGGTCATCATGACCATGTTGGTCATGTTCTATGTGATTCTAGTTTAGGTTAGGACCTACATTGTGAGGTGTATGACGATACTTGTGACGACTATGTACCAAGACTTCTAACTTTGTGAAACTTCGTCGTTCGGTGTTGCATATGCACATGTGTTGTATGAATCAACACATTCCGAAACGAGACTTGCGTATTTGTGTATTGATACCGAAATGAAACTTGGCTCTCTATGTGCTTCTCATATTGCATGTAATACTGTATAAATATGAACTGCGTTGTAAATATATACTGCTGTCAAATATGTATTGTAATATGCTGGAAAAAAGCTGAAAAAAGAATTTTCGAATTTATTGCCGGCGCACCTAAATGACATACTGCCGGCGCACGTGGCATGCGCCAGTGCTGGAAGCACTACTGCCGGCGCACCTGATTGTGCGCCGGTGGAATATATCTTTGCCGGCGAAGCTTGGGTGGTGCGCCGGCAGTAGCTGACATATCGCCGGCGCACTGCCTGGTGCGCCGGCAGTGTCAATTTATCACCGGCGCGTTCGCACCGGCGGGCTCGTGGTGCGCTGGCAATGGGCGTTTTAGGTGTGCCGGCAATGGGCCTTTTCCTAGTAGTGATATGGAAGTTACCTGTCACATATGAAAGAGGGGAATTATTTTCCTCAAGTCACCCAACCAATGCACCTACTTATTTTATGTGTGTGCTTAGTATAGTTTGTGTGAAGTAATGATGTGTTTAGTATAGCTTTTGAGCTTGTTTAGTGATTATACCTCGTATTCAAATTTAGACGCTAGCACCGGAGATTACCAAGAGGAAGAAGGATTCTACCCAGAAGAAGAAGGAGAAAACCTAGAGAACTACCAAGGCAAGATAATACTCTTGCAAAGTGCAAAGCTCTCCTTGAGCAAGGCACCATGATTCTTACCTTTCTTCATACAAGCCTATCTTATATTTACACTATACAAGTTTTACTTGTTGTGTTTTCAAAAGATGGAATAAATTTTTTTTTTTGAAAAGGAAGACTGTGAGGCAAAAAGCCCCACAGCAATTTATTACCATAAAAACTTATGTACAAACAAGAGTAAAAAAGAAAAGAAAGACCCTACCTGTACAAACTAAACAAAACCTTATACATCACTGCAAGCTGCCTATCCAGGCTAAAAAGGTTTTCAGATACTTCTTCTTTATCCTATGCTCAAGCAAGGATACATCATGCATGAAATTTCTTCTCCAACCAAGGAAAGAGGCTTACACTGAAAGATTTTCTCATTTCGTTGCTTCCATATATTCCAGCAGGCTAAAATCACTATCTCCATGAAGAAAGGTTTACCAAAACTTCTTTTAGCCTCTGAAAAAATCATTTGCACTTCCTGACCACTAGTCCACTCAATCTGCAAATAATTCTAGACCCTATGACTGAAATTACATTCAAAAAACAAGTGAATTCTGTGCTCATACTGCCTCCCTGGACACAAAACACAATGTGTATCCTCTGTTACTTTCCAATGTCTCCTCTTTAACATATCTCTTGTGTTTATTCTATCATTGAGCAGCAACCATGCAAAAAATTTATGCTTCATTATACATGAAGATTTCCAAATCCACCGAAAGACTGGAAAGGTAACATCTGAGAACAAATGCTGATAATATCTGGCAGCAGTGAAAGTTGTTCCCCATTTATATTGCCAAACATCTTGAGCCATAGACAAAGGAGACACCCTAATTTCTTCAGCTACAACTTGAAACTCCTCATAGGCCTGGACAGATAAAGGCAAATGGAACAAATCTGCAAAGATTGGACAGTCATATACTTGCTTGGCTGTTAAGTTAGGGTCTTTAGCATAGGAATGCAATCTTGAAAATCTTTGCTCAAGCGGTTGCACTGAACCATGAAACAGCCAAGAATCCCTCCAAAAAAGAAAAGTATCCCCTACCAGTGAAATGATACCTCTCTGTTTATCCACAACTTAAACATCTCTCCACCAAAAAGAGCCACAAAGCTTCTCTGACTGAGGCACCACATCTTCATAATAAGCTTGCCAAATCAAACCTACCCATGGCACATCAGCATGATTATAAAATTTTTCAAGGTGTTTCATCAACAGTGCCTCATTATGCTTGCGAAAATTGACTATCCCCACTCCTCCTTTATGCTTTGGTTTACATAGCATGTCCCAAGCAGCAAGAGACTGTTTAGGAGTATCAATATTGTCTCTCCATAAGCATTGTCTCAATATTCTATCCAATTGTTTTGTTATACCAGGTGGAAGCTCTAAGGAGCATAAAAAGAAAGTAGACATGGAAGACAATGCTGAATCCACAAGCTGCAGCCTTGCCCCTTGGGATAAGAAGCTAGATATAGAAGTCAGTCTTCTCTCCAATCTAGTAACAATAGGAGCAAGATCATTTATCTTTGGCTTTGTTGTCCCCAATGGCAAACCTAGATAAGTAAAAGGCAGAGAAGCTATCTGGCAACCAAAAGCCTCAGATAACTCTTTTAGGACATCCACTGGAACATTAATAGGTATCATACTAGATTTGTGATAATTAATCTTCAAGCCAGTGGATAATGAAAAACGATTCAAAACTTCTTTCAAAGCCAAAATCTGTGGCAACTCAGCAGGCAGAATTAACAGAGTATCAATGATGGAATAAAATTGGTCTAGAGAACAAGATTACTAGATGAGTAAAGATAGCAAAGCAATGTAGCACCCCTCATGATTAGTGCTAGTGCTAAAATACTAAAACTTGACTACTATAGATGGGAACATGTGAATGGTTGAATTTGAAACCTTGGAATGATGAAGCATTCCATTGAAGGATTTGAAGTTGAATGTGAACAAGAGAAGATGGTGATTTTTGATAAAAACCTGATATTGGTTTGAATGCGATACCTTTCCAATTTTTGAGTACCCCCACAATACCTGATTATGGGTAGGGCTTAACTGGAAGTTTATAGATTTTAGTATGAGTTCCCTCGAACACACATCATAGGGGTTATCTGAGGCTGCCTCCGTTGTTGAGAAAGGATGTGAATTGAGGTGAAATTGTACGGCCAAGCCCTGTGCAGTTCCCAGTTAACGAGTTGGTTATCACCAGGAGGCCAAACTCATGGGGAGAGGTGCTCATACTAGGATGTGTAAGTGAAAGGTTATGGTTGATGATCCGCGTACTGTGTTACGGTGACTCGGAGTTATTCCGACGGATGAAATCAAATGTTGTGGCACAAGTGTGCGACCTCTGCAGAGTGTAAATCTATTCGAATAGCCGTGTCCACGGTTACGGACGGTTGGAAGGGCCATACAGTTTCCGGTGTCAGATTTTTGAAAGCTTTAGTAAATGTGAATGGTGACTTGGTGACTTTTTGGATATTGAACCAATGATGTGGGAATGACACTAATGTTCCCACTTAAGTTAGTTAGTACATGATCCAAGCTTGTGAACTAAAATTTGGCTTATATAAGTTAAACTAGAGCTTAGTACTTTTAGTTGGCATTTTACAATAGTATTAGTTTGCAAGTACTTGAAGTACTTACGGCTTTGTCCCTGGCTATTCAAATGGCCAGAGTACGATGATGAACAGAACTATCACGAGGATGACCAGCAGGACGCCTACGACAACTAGGGGTTTCTGACGTCAAATGTTGGCCTGTGGACTAGAGAGTCCATTTACTATTACGCTTCCGCTATGTATGAACTTGTGTATGTTGTTGATTGAAAGATCAACTATTTGTGTAAGATGAATCATGTGATTCAAGATTGTAAGACATTATGGCTTGTAATAAATAATGACTGTGATATTCGACTATTATGCCTCGCAACAACATTATCCTGGGATTGCGATGAATGACATAATAGGCATCTGGACTTAAAAATCCGGGTGTTGACAAGTTGGTATCAGAGCCATTGTTTGACCTTAGAAAACCCTAGTTAGAATGGACGTTCATAAAAACTTAACTTCGAAAACAAATAAAGTGAATATTTATGAAAATTTACTCGCATTCTTGCCTTTGAGACTATTTCGAAATTTGATGAATAATGTACCTTTCTTAATTAAATGTACTTAAAAATTTGCCACACTTTTCACTCTCTAACTTACTCATCCTTTTCGCTTTCAGATGGAGCCCAATGAACCCATCAGCGCGAAGTTCTATCAGCTCGGGAACGGTGGGAGCCTCGTTTTCGAGCATGACCTCAACGCTGTCTCAGCTTTCCTTGGGCGACTTCACCCTGAGTTCCACGGAATTCAGGTGAACGATCAGCCCGGTGGAGAACTCCAGTGGATCATCACTGCAGATCTGCGAGGCACGATGGAGTCTCCCAACCAGGAGAGGATCCTGTTTTCGTTCGTGAGAGCAACGGCTCGACGGATGGCGAGAGCTCTTCAGGAGGCATTGGCACGCCTCTGCGGACAGAATGTGGTACGCCTGCTTGCGTCCCGCTTCGCTCACCTGGTGAGGCGTGACGCCTCAGGAGTGCCCATGACTCTGCAGTCCACCCGGAGCTGCGGCACCATGCCGAGCACTTAGACTTCATGTTGTATCATACACAGCAGGATCTGGACAACGCTCGGGTGTACGCGAACCAGAGGCACCTCGCCCTGGCCACCCATGGCGATGCTATCAAGATGCTGTCCAGGACCGCAACAAGCTTCGCCTGCGGTGAAGAAGGATGCCACTATCACGCACCTTCGCGCTCAGATAGCGTCACTTGAGGCCACGGTGAAGGCTCAGGAGGAGCAGATCCAGGAGATGGAGGAGGACGAAGCCGGTATCGATATTCAGGGAGGAGGAGCCTTCCTGAGTGACGATGACGACTTCGAGGAGGACGAGTTCACGAGGAGGAGGACTACGCTTTTCTGGAGCCGGGACCTGATGACGTCGTTCCTATCGACGTTGAGGACGAGGGTAGCTGCACTTGAGCACTGATGTAGGCATGAGTTGTATCCCGACCTTTGTATCGTAGCTTGTGAAATGGTTCTTAAAACCATTGGAGTGTTGAACTGTTAGTTTGTAATGTGTTATGTGGCATGAATGAATGAATGAATGTTTGTGTGTGTCATCCAAAGCATTCAAGTTTTTACAAGTTTTTGAACTTATTCAAAATAAACCATAGAATTTCCCTCTTATCTTATAATCTTATGTATATTCAGATGGCCCCACCCAATCGCAACAACAACGATGCCATGATGCAACTGCTGCAAACCCTGCTGGCAGACAGGGAGACTGAAAGAGCTGAACGTCAAGCCAACATCACCGCACTGCAAAACCTCGCAAACCAAGGCCATGGAAACCATGATCATCCCGGATCCAAGCTCAAGAACTTTCAGAATACCAACCCTCCGGTGTTCAGCAAGACGGAGGAACCCCTCGATGCCGATGACTGGCTCCAGACCATGGAGAACAACTTGGAGGTAGTTGGAGTGGAAGCCAACGAGATGGTCTGTTTGCAACCCATTACCTCGCGGGACCTGCCCGAGCCTGGTGGACTAGCACCCGTGCCATGAACGGAGGTCAGTTCATGACTTGGGCAGATTTCAAGCTCAAGTTCAGCAAGTACCATGTACCCCCGGGTCTTGTCAAGAAGATGAGGGATGAGTTCCGTGAACTGAAGCAAGGTCGCATGACGGTGTTAGAATACCGCGACAGGTTCCTTACCCTGTCAAGGTACGCCCCGATGAGACCGATACCCGAGAAGAGCGGGGAGAGATTCTGAACGGACTGCATGATGAGATGCGGACTGTTCTCGTCAACATCCCTTTCGCCGACCTCGAAGCCTTATTGACTCATCATCAGATGGAGGCAAGCTGAACCAAGCCAATGAGAACCGCAAACGTCGCATGATGCACCGAGTGGGCCTAGCAATGCCCCGAAGTATCGCCCCAGCTCAAGCGGAGGTTTCACTCAGAAACAACAACAAGCCACCTATGCAAAACTCGCGCCCCGGTTATCAGAACCGGAGTGGAGGAAACCCCAGGCCAGGAGGCCACAACAACAACAACTACTA
This sequence comes from Lolium multiflorum, assembly GCA_030979885.1. Taxonomy (NCBI): domain Eukaryota; kingdom Viridiplantae; phylum Streptophyta; class Magnoliopsida; order Poales; family Poaceae; genus Lolium; species Lolium multiflorum. Next base: position 49,962,223 of record CM061751.1, on the reverse strand, counting down.
CTACAACAACAACAACCACAACAACAACTTCAACCGCGCTCCGCCCAGAACCCCCAACCTCAACAACAACAACACCAACACCGCTCCAAGGACTGGAAGCAACGCTATTCCTTTCGCAACCAAGGACAAGTCCACTATCACTTGCTATGAGTGCGGAGTGGTGGGACACTACTCCAACGAGTGCCCCAGAGACTCGCCAAGCTCGCCGCAACATGCCACTGCTCAGCGGCAACGCCGCGTTTCCCTTTGGAAAAGTTCGCCCCAACAACCCCCAATAACCGCAGACCGTCTCTTCCACATGAGCCAGAAGAAGCTCAAGGAAGCACCAGGATGTTGTGCTGGGTATGTTTCTGTCAACTCAGTACCTGCCAGAGTGTTGTTTGATTCCGGAGCATCTCATTCTTTTGTCACTGAAGACTTTGCATCAACAAGTAAAATTCAACCTCTCAGTTTCAAATCCCCGGATCAACCACTAAAGCCAGAAAATTTTGTAAAAATGTACCCATCAGAATACATGAAGTAGAGTTCTATGCCAATCTGATAATTTTGGGAACCAAAGGTTTGGAAGTAGTGCTGGGAATGGATTGGATGGCAAAACACCATGGAATGATTGACTGTGCCAAGAAAGCCATCACCATGACCAGTAGCACCGGTATCATAGTAGAACATGTCTCGGAACTGCTACCGGAAAATTTACACTGCAACCAGAGCATAGCCAAGCTGCTACGGATCAAATCGAGTCGTTTGTCGATATCCTGATGTGTTTCCGGATGGTTTACCCGGTATGCCCCGAGACGGGATATCGAGTTTATCATCGAGTTAATCCCCGGAACCGGACCTATAGCCCAGAGAGCCTACAACATGAACCCAGCAGAACTCGTGGAACTGAAGAAGCAACTGGATGAACTGTTAGCCAAAGGCCTGATTCGACCAAGTGCGTCACCTTGGAGATCCCCCGTTTTGTTTGTGGATAAGAAGGATGGTGCCAGTCGTTTATGTACGGACTATCGTAAACTCAACGATGTCACCATCAAGAACAAGTACCCCTTGCCAAAGATAGAAGATTTGTTTGACCAGCTGAGGTGCCATAGTTTTCTCAAAGATTGACCTCAGGTGGATACCACCAGTGAAGATTCGAGCATCGGACATTCCTAAAACGCTTTTACCAGCAGATATGGATTGTACGAGTACAATGTCATGTCATTTGGATTGACCAATGCCCCCGCTTATTTCATGAATCTCATGAATAAGATCTTCATGAACTTTCTGTATAAGTTTGTTGTCGTTTTCATCGATGACATTCTAATCTACTCCAAGTCTGAGGAAGAACATGAACAACACTTAGAAGCTGTCCTGGAGACCCTTAGAGAGCATAAGCTGTATGCTAAGTTCAGCAAATGTGAGTTTTGGTTAAAGGAAGATTCCTGGGACATATCTTGTCTGCAGGAGGAATTGCTGTAGATCCCGCCAAGATCAAGACTGTTGCAGAATGGAAAGCCCCAACCACTCAGACCGAGGTCCGCGCTTTTCTTGGATTAGCCGGATATTACCGCAGATTTGTAGAAGGCTTTTCGAGCATCGCTCGACCCCCAATTGCTGAAGAAGGACAAGAAGTTCGAATGGACGGACAAATGTGAAGAGAGTTTCCAACAACTCAAGCTTAGACTGACCTCAGCCCCAATTCTGATCATGCCGGACATCACCAAACCCTTTGACGTTTACTGCGATGCATCCAAGATTGGTCTCGGATGTGTGCTTATGCAAGAAGGAAAAGTGATCTCTTATTTGTCCCGGCAACTGAAGCAGCATGAGCAGAACTACCCCACCCATGACCTCGAGCTCGCAGCCGTAGTTTTAGCACTGAAGGTGTGGCGTCATTACCTCATGGGTAATCGCTGCGAGATCTATTCGGACCATAAGAGCTGAAGTATATCTTTACCCGAAGGAGCTGAACATGAGGCAAAGAAGATGGTTAGAACTGATCAAGGATTATGATATGGAGATCCACTACCACCCCGGCAAGGCCAACGTGGTAGCGGATGCGTTGAGTAGACTGCCGTGTCAGTTGAACTCAATGATAGCAGAAGAACAACCCAGCTTGTACCAGGAGTTTGAGCAGTTTAGAATGGAGTTAGTCAGTGAAGGATTTCTAGCCAGCATGGAGCTACAACCCACCCTGATTGGTCAGATCAAGGAAGCTCAGAAGGGAAATGCCAGCATTGAAGGAATCAAGAACCAGATAGTCGGGGAAAAGCACCAGGGATTCACCGTAGATGAGCCGGAGTTCTTTGGTATAAAGGACGTCTCTGCGTACCCTCGGACTCCGACTTGAAGCAAGTCATTAAGGAAGCCCATGACACCCTATACTCTATTCACCCCGGAGGTACCAAGATGTATCAAGATTTGAAGGAACAATTTTGGTGGCATGGAATGAAGAGGGAGATCGGAAGCTACATCGCCAAGTGTGATATCTGTCAGCGAGTCAAGGCAGAACATCAGCGACCCGCAGGACTGCTGCAACCCTTACAGATTCCGGAATGGAAGTGGGACTCTGTAGGAATGGACTTTATCACAGGTTTGCCCAAATCCAGCAAAGGCAACGATTCTATATGGGTAGTGGTGGATAGGTTGACCAAGGTAGCCCATTTCATCGCTGTCAAGACCACCTACCAAGGACCGAAGTTAGTTGAACTGTACATCTCCGAGAATAGTCGCCACACGGAACCCCGAAGTCAATAGTGTCGAGTGAGGATCACGATTCACCTCAAGATTCGCGAGAAAAGTGCATGAAGGACTAGGGACCCGTCGAATTTCAGCACCGCCTATCACCCACGACCGATGGACAGACCGAGAGAGTCAACCAAATATTGGAGGACATGTTGAGAGCATGTGTGCCGTACGGATCCAAGTGGGAAGATTGCACCTTACAGAATTCTCCTACAACAACAGTTACCAAGCCCGGCTTGCGAGATGGCCCCCTTTGAAGCTTTGTACGGAAGGAAGTGCCGTACCCCACTGCGGAAGTCAGAGAAAGCCAAGTCTTTGGACCTGATGTTCTTCGTGAAGCCGAAGAGAAAGTGCACAAGATTCGCGAGTACCTCAAGACGGCGCAATCAAGGCAGAAGAGTTACGCCGACAAGAGACGCCGAGAGATGACCTTCGAGATCGGAGATTTTGTCTATCTCAAGGTATCCCCCTGAAAGGAATGCAGAGATTCCAGCTGAAAGGAAAGCTTGCACACCGATATGTCGGACCCTTCAAAGTTCTCAGTCGCCGAGGGGAAGTGTCCTATCAACTGGAGTTACCTGAAGAAATGTCGGCTGTGCACGACGTGTTTCACATCTCACTCCTTCGGAAGTGTCTGGAAGTCCCCGAGAAGACGGAAGTGTTCAAGAACATCGATCACCGTTCGGTGGATATCAACCAAGACCTGACTACCGTGAAGTGCCGATTCGCATCTTGGAAGAAGCATACTGAACCACCCGCAGAAGCATCAAGTTTGAAGATACGGTGGAGCAATCATCACAGAAGATGAAGCCACTGGGAGCGAGAAGACATGAAGAAGGAGTACAGATCTCTTTAGTACCTAATTTTCTTTAAGATCTCAGGACGAGATCTTTTGTAAGGGGAAGGGTTTGTAACATCCCAAATTTCAAATAAAGGAAGAAGAACATTTCCAAGTATCCAAAATTTAGAACCAACAAAAACTTTTACTTTGCATATAGTACCCTGCATAGGACTTGTGCATTTTGAGTGATATGCCATGATGGTTGTTACTTTGTGTATGTGATGAACTCCAAAACCCTAGAGTGATCAAGTGATCATCATAAATCAAATCCATTAAAAAGAGAAAGAAATCAAATATTAGAAAAACCCTAAAAACCCTAACATAAGGTCTATGTCATTTTTGTAAAATTGATCCTAGACCCCTTTGATCTTCACCAATAGTTGTAGTATGTTATTAAAGAGTAATTACAACTTTGGGAATCAAAGATTTACCTTTTAAACCAATTTCAAATTTGAAACTATGATCACATGAGATAATGGTCATTTCTGACTTTTATAGTCTGGTCACCACTTTGAGCCTCTCTATTTCAAAATTTCTAAACCAAACAAATTCAAGTCTTTGCATGTCATCCAAGTACACAACAAGGTGAACAACTTTTGTGAAGATCATCTTACCAAAAACTTTCTGGATCAAGAGATAGGAGCAAGCAAAGATGAGACATTGAAACAGATTCAACAATCTCCATTTTCAAATTGTGATCAAACCTTGCTGCCCCTTGACCATTTCTTGACTAAACCAAGTCCCCTGGACATCACTCAACCTAACCCATGCAAGAACACGCCATGGACACGACCAGATCATGGCCGTCCATGGCCATGCCGGCCACGTCGCCCTCGACACGCCTCCCCTCTTTCTCTCTCCACCATCGCCACGGCCACCATGTCCAATGCATAGCCCACGACCTGCTGAGATCGTCCGTGCACGCCGTCGATCGCGAGGACGCCGACAAGCCCCGGACGACGCGCGCCCAGGTACGCCCAGGTACGCCGCGAGCGGCATGGGCGACGTCACTGGCGCACGGACGCGCGCGACACGGCCACGCGGCGCTCGCCAAATCTCGCCGTACCCCGACCATATCCGCGCACCCTGGTACCCTCCTCGCCACGCGGAGCTCGCCGGACACGCTCGCGTCATGCCTTGGCGACCACGGCCGCCGGAGAGGACGAACGCGCCCGCCACGGCCGCGACAGTACACGCGCCCGCCCGACCACCGTACGCCACCATTTACCGCGCCGTTGACGCTCCGAGGACCGCGGTGACGTCGTGAACATGACCCCGTCGTCGCCTAGCCCTCTAGCTCACCGGAGCGGCCGCGCCCTTGTCGACTTGCCACAGCACCCACGGCCTCTCCGCGCCCTATAAAAGGAGGCCTCCCCTCGACGATCCAAGCACACCACCATGATCACCACTCACCACCGCCTCGCTCAGCACCAGTAGCCACCTCAATCGTCGCCGGAGCAAGGCCAATCGACGCATCACTGCCGCGGAAGCTCTGCAGCAATCGCCGTCGATCCAGGCCTCCCCAAGCGCCGCTACCAGGCTGCTTCGCCGTCGTCCACAACGTCCCCAAGCACACTGACCAACCCTAGCTGGAGCCACGGTGAGCCTCCGACCCCCTACCGCCGCCGTGCCAGAGCTCCCCTCTCGCCGTCGACGACGATGAACGTGCACCGTTAGATCCTGTTCTAATCCAACGCGTCTCATTGATCCATACCGCTTCGGGCGTTATGAGTCAGCAACGGGTGGAGCCCACTGTCAGGCGGCCCGCGCGTGCACAGATGCGTGGTGGGCTGGACTTGGGCTGTTTTATTCCGTTTCGGCCCAGTTAGCTTTCCCGCGTAGCCCAATAATTCAAATTCGAATTTTCCAAATCCATTTAACTTCAATACTGGCTCCAACTTTGAAAATCCATAGAATCTGTTTGGTTTGGCCAAATTTAACAAACTTTATATTGTTAGAAAGCTATGGAAAAGTTCTACAACTTGCCACTGGTCTCACCTTGAGATCTGTTGTAGAAATAATGTGACAAAAAGATCAAGCCAGAGACTTTTGCACATTCAATTAATTCTTAAAAATCAACCAAAATAGATATTAAGTTAATTCCAACTCCTATAGCTCACATTTGACTTACACTAATTGTTTCTGCAAGAAAATGGTGTTGTCACTTTGCATGATCATGCCCTAGTTTGATTAATGGACAATATGGCTAGTTTAGTTAAGTGATATTGTCCAAAACTATTATGTAAATCTTATGAAGTATTTTTACTTCATTTAAATCTTTGTCTCAAATGAATTCATGTGATGTTTGCACCCCTGGTCCAAACTCTCCTATATGAACATTTGGAGATTTAAATCATTTGTAGAGTTTTTAAATGGTATGAGGTGGTCTACCTCATTTAAATCATTTTCTCAAATAATGATGATGAATGTTTGACTTAGGTCAATATGAATTCATGTATGATTATTTGAGAAATTAAATCTTAAGAAGATTTCATTGAGAGGAAATTATTCCTCAAGAACCATATGGAAGTTACCTGTCACATATGAAAGAGGGGAATTATTTTCCTCAAGTCACCCAACCAATGCACCTACTTATTTTATGTGTGTGCTTAGTATAGTTTGTGTGAAGTAATGATGTGTTTAGTATAGCTTTTGAGCTTGTTTAGTGATTATACCTCGTATTCAAATTTAGACGCTAGCACCGGAGATTACCAAGAGGAAGAAGGATTCTACCCAGAAGAAGAAGGAGAAAACCTAGAGAACTACCAAGGCAAGATAATACTCTTGCAAAGTGCAAAGCTCTCCTTGAGCAAGGCACCATGATTCTTACCCTTCTTCATACAAGCCTATCTTATATTTACACTATACAAGTTTTACTTGTTGTGTTTTCAAAGGATGGAATAAAATTGGTCTAGAGAACAAGATTACTAGATGAGTAAAGATAGCAAAGCAATGTAGCACCCCTCATGATTAGTGCTAGTGCTAAAATACTAAAACTTGACTACTATAGATGGGAACATGTGAATAGTTGAATTTGAAACCTTGGAATGATGAAGCATTCCATTGAAGGATTTGAAGTTGAATGTGAACAAGAGAAGATGGTGATTTTTGATAAAAACCTGATATTGGTTTGAATGCGATACCTTTCCAATTTTTGAGTACCCCCACAATACCTGATTATGGGTAGGGCTTAACTGGAAGTTTATAGATTTTAGTATGAGTTCCCTCTGAACACACATCATAGGGGTTATGCTGAGGCTGCCTCCGTTGTTGAGAAAGGATGTGAATTGAGGTGAAATTGTACGGCCAAGCTGTGCAGTTCCCAGGTTAACAGTTGGTTTCACTGGGAGGCCAAGCTCATGGGGAGAGGTGCTCATACTAGGATGTGTAAGTGAAAGGTTATGGTTGATGATCCGCGTACTGTGTTACGGTGACTCGGAGTTATTCCGACGGATGAAATCAAATGTTGTGGCACAAGTGTGCAACCTGCCGAGTGTAAATCTATTCGAATAGCCGTGTCCACGGTTACGGACGGTTGGAAGGGCCATACAGTTTCCGGTGTCAGATTTTTTAAAGCTTTAGTAAATGTGAATGGTGACTTGGTGAATTTTTGGATATTGAACCAATGATGTGGGAATGACACTAATGTTCCCACTTAAGTTAGTTAGTACATGATCCAAGCTTGTGAACTAAAATTTGGCTTATGCAAGTTAAACCAGAGCTTAGTACCTTTAGTTGGCATTTTACAATAGTATTAGTTTGCAAGTACTTGAAGTACTTACGGCTTTGTCCCTGGCTAAATGGCCAGAGTACGATGATGAACAGAACTATCACGAGGATGACCAGCAGGACGCCTACGACAACTAGGGGTTTCTGACGTCAAATGTTGGCCTGTGGACTAGAGAGTCCATTTACTATTACGCTTCCGCTATGTATGAACTTGTGTATGTTGTTGATTGAAAGATCAACTATTTGTGTAAGATGAATCATGTGATTCAAGATTGTAAGACATTATGGCTTGTAATAAATAATGACTGTGATATTCGACTATTATGCCTCGCAACAACATTATCCTGGGATTGCGATGAATGACATAATAGGCATCTGGACTTAAAAATCCGGGTGTTGACACTGACCGTCGGTGCTGCCGTTTGGATGCGAGCGCGCGTCGGCAGCGAAGTGAGAGGAGAAGACGCGCTGGCGGCAGTGTCGCCTGCCAGGCGTTCGACGGAAAAATGGGCATGTCGACGACGGTGGCGTGCAGGGGGATGGGAGAGGACGGCGTGGTCCTTGTCTCCGAGGCTCGTGAACCCTCTGGGCGTGCCAGCTCCGTCGTCCAAGGACACCAGCGTGGGAGGGTGAGGTGGCCACCGTGGCCGTGCCAACGCTGGCGTGCACGGTGACCATTGGGGGTCACCCGTGCGGTGTCAGAGAGAGGGAAGGCGAGATGGGAGCCAGGGTGGGGATGGCATCGGGAGTGTGCGGTTCAGAGAGAGAGTGGATAGGGCAGTGCCCTGGCGCGGCCCTGGGAAGAGACGAAGGAGGGGGAGAGGAGGGTGGCCGGGGGCGCTCTTGTCACGTCACTGGTGTTCAGCGCCTTCCAAGCACAAGGGACAAGTACCAGGGAGGAGTGAGGTCGTGATGGTGATCCGGACAAGTCCTAGAAAGGGATTGGGGTCGGCTGCAAGGTGGGAGAGAAGATCAGATCGAGCTGGCTCGATCAAAGAATCGAAAAGGTCTCAGGCTGCAGAAATTTGAGGAGCCACACTTCACACCTAGCTGCAGCTTGATGCAAAAGCATTCACTTAAAAAGGTGAACATCAAAGATGTAGAGGGGAGTGCCAGCTTTACCGGTAAATTTTCATAGAGTCAAACGATTGCAAAACGAGGGAGAAAAAGAGTGCCAAAGTAGAGGAAAAATACTGCTGCGGAGATGTTAACTGAATTTCAGAGATGACAGCTTCACCGGGTCGATTTTGTCGAATTCCTGCTAACACCTCAGAGCTCGATTTGATGTAAAACTTGTTGCATGGCAAAGAGGAAGGTACCAAGTTTATCAAGAATTTTACGAATGAATTAATGGCAGAGGAATGAGGGAAGGAGGAAGGCTCAAAGTCGAGGCTGTAGATGAACCCGAAGGTCATTTTCTGAAGTTCGATGAGATCAACTGATTTTCACATTTTCCCCAGGAGCACATGGTTGCACCGAATGAGCTGAATTTTCTTCTCAGATGTTGAGGATACATCCAAGAACACAAGGAACTTTAGACATAAAAATTTGGTGGAGAAATGAGGGAAAGGGAGAGGTCGAAACTGGGGCTGAAAACAGATTACAAATGTCTTAACTGAATTTCGACACTTGTTCCACCATAGATGCCAAACTTCACAAAAATTTCAGTATTAAGGTAGAGAGGGCTGGGGTTTAGGGATTGAGGCCATGCAGGTGTAAGAGTAGATATGCCATGATCATAAGATCGTGGTTGACCAATTATTTTCTTGTGTTTGTTATCTTTGACTAAAATTGACTTAGGTCAATTTAGTACACACATGCCAGATTTGCAAAGTTCAACCAACATTATTTTCAACCAAGAGAAGATTGTGATTTTAGAAATAGAGGCATGAGAGTGTAATACACCAATCACCAAGTCACACACACACACAACCACTAAAATGCACTCAAGCAATAATCAAGCAATGCCAAACTCAAGGTTGAGATACAAGCCTCGGATGAAGGAGTGATTGTAGATACAAGATTGATATCAGCAAGATGGTGGGTCAAAGAAATAAATAGAAGGGTTCAGAACACACATCCACTACCTATGTAGCCACAAAATAGAGGGGTTAACAAGATAAACTAGGTGATCAGATCCCTCTTAGAAAATGAAAAATGAGGTGTTGATCAAAGCAGTATGCATGCTTAGGACAGATATGAGTGATGCTAAGAATAAGAGGTGAAAATTGAGATTAATCATTTGTTACACAAATGACCATCTACCAAGATCATGATTGGGTTAAGATAGTGATTTTAATAGGATTGATCAGAGAGATGTATTAATGGCAATAGCAATGCCATGGACATTTGAACACAGATGAAAGAGTCATAAGATTTAGATTTGGTGTCAAAGGCTTTTATTTGAATTATTTGAAAATTGAGAGAGGGTTTAGAAGAGTAGAATGATCCATAGTTGAAAAAGAATAAAATATGGATCATTCCATTTTATTTTAGGCAACCAAACGGCATACAAAAGCTTTTATAAAATTTTGAAGTTACACAAAGTAAGGACAAGACATTTGGCAAACTAGAAAATGCCCCGCGCGCGTTGCTGCGAGAATTTGTAGAATAGATTGTTTTGTGATTAAAAAAATGATGATAGATAGTTTTGGGAGTTAATCAACCGCAAAAACGGAACTGATGAGCATCAGTATGCCACTACTGAAAGAAAAAGCTCACATTCATAGTGAAAAAAATGATATACCAAGCGTTCTAGAAATTACTCATGCTCATTAATTCGCATCTCAGCACTTAATAAAACATATAGTAACACTCTAATTAAAATGGGAACCGTAAGTAAACCAGTGATGACAATGTACATGCTCATATATGCTGAAGAGATATAATTCGCCATATTTCGCTTATCCGAATTGGTAACAATGCAATGCGCAGACAAACTCCAGACATCACCCATTAGTCTTGCAAAACTTCAATTAATGTGGAGGAGAGGTACATAAATCCAGGATTTAGCTATTAGTCGAAACAAAGAAAAGTAACTGGGAAGGCAGCAAAAGTACAATGCTGAACTTCTCTTCCAAAACTTCGGGTACAATAGACACCTTGTCAGACATATGTTCTTTTTCACATGCAGCTGGCTCTGCTTTTTGCAAGACACCTTGTGGACACTCGACATAGATAAAAGAATCTGCAATAACGGACATGAGAAATATTTAGGATTTAGTTTGGAAAAGCACTGCCGCCCATATTTTGTGGAAGTTCCCGTACAGAAGGTGTTAAGAGAGAAATAAAAATAATCACATAACGAATGGTGTAGAACTTCCCTCAAGAACACATCTACATGGACGTTTACACGACCGTACACAGCGATGGGAAACAGAATTTGCCCTGCCCTTCAAAAGGCAGTAATGACTTGCAGATCAGCTACATATAAAGACATTCCACATGACCTGATTTGATTTGAACCAAAGGCAGAAGAGAGCTCACCTGGTGGCGTCGATGGTAGTGGTGCTTATCCCGTTGCATTTGTGGCTACCGAAAACTGAAGCGACCAAATCTTTTCTCGGATCTACGACACATAGCGAAGGGCTGTTGGTGGACATGTGCTGCTGGAACAACATCTTGAGGCCATGAGAAATCAGCAGTGATTGGAGAAGCAATTCACATATGGATTTTTTACTGTCGACGAATTCGAACATGGTGAGGCAGTAGCCGCGAGTGTTAGTTGAAGCGGAGAACGACTTTTAAAGGGAAAATCTACACAAACTTCTCATATGCCTTGGTCTTGGTCAGTTTCCAGTGTAGTAATTTTTAGAGGAGGTAGTGGGGAAGATGAGGGAGTGCCTCGTGCGGGAATTGATTGAGAAGAGGAAGTGTTAGCGGTCAGTGGCTACAGAAATCCTTTGGATTTAGTGAGCGTACGAAGTAAATGGGCTGCATGCATATGGATTTAGTAAACTGTCTATCTTTAGCCTCGCGATTGAATGGATACTTCTGAAGCCTAATTTGATTGGTGGGAGGCTAATTTGCTTGGAAACTGAATGGATTGTAGTCTGCAGTTTTTTTATTGGGCTGACGTGGCAGTGATGGTGATGTGGCGGGCTTTGATTGCTCAAAGTTGCCCAATGAGGTGGACGTCTTGCATGTCAAGAGAAATCCCCTTAGTGGGGACGAACTTCTTAGTTATATAGGATACTTTAAGTCAGAACAACATAATTTTGGAAACCCTTTTTGTGATACTATGATCTAAGGTGGCCATAGACACTTTAAAGTAAAAGGTTTTTGGCAAGATCTTTTGAATTAAAAACCTTGAGTCGTGAGACAAAACAAAAGCGGTTTTTGTTATTTGACATCAGGTTCGATGATTTTGAAGAGAGGAGATTAAGGTGATACAAGAGGGGCCATAGTATGAGTGTTTTTCTTGAGACTAAAAGATGTGGGTTGAGTTACTTCATTTAGCACCAGCAATCATCACTCAACAAGCAAGACTAAACAAGCATTGCAATTAGAACATGTCAACACTAAAAAAAAGTTTTTGTTCCCCCTGATTTTTGCACTTTGGACAAACAAACAAGGTTGCAAAAGTTGGGTTGTTACACACACCCACAAATAAATCTCATTGCGCGCACCACCGTCAACAAAAATAACAAAATTAGCACGCAAGATTAAGAACAAAGTGAATTTAAGTAACTTGGTTAGCTTTTCAAGCAATATATTCAGAGAAAGAGCACACATGTTCGGCTCGAAATAATTGTAAGAGAAGAACAATAAATCTAAGGCACCCCACTTCATCGGCAGAAGGGCGCGACAACGCATGGATTCATACCTTGAGTCGAGGCTGGCTCGTAGAAGGGCGGCCGCGCCTCGAGGATGCCGGCGACGTCTCCACCTCGGTCTCACATGTGACTTCTTCTTGGCAGGCGGTGCGCCGCGCCATGTAGAAGATCTATCAAGAGAAGAGAGCCCGATGACGCTACCGACGCCTCAACCTTGATATCACCGACCTGTTGCTCCGCACCGAGATGCGCCACGTGCAAGATTTAGCGGATGCGACAATTTTAGACATATGACATGATCGTTGTAACAAATTTCAACGTGATGATGATTTGATCCTACACTCGGCCTTGAACATAAGTACTAGTACAGTCTCACCATTTTTTTTTATCATTATACTTTGCGAAATTTAGCGGATGCGCCAAATTCAGAGATAGATCATGATCATGGTAACACAATATTCAATGTAATGATGATTTGATGTTGCACTCGACCTTGAACATAAGTACTAGTACGGTCTCACAATTTTGTATCATTATACTTTGCAAGTTTTAGCGGATGCGCCCATTTTCAGAGGATCATGGTAACAAATTTTTAACGTGATGATGATTTGATGTTGCACTCGACCTTGAACAGAAGTACTACTACTGTCTTACAATTTTTTTATAATTATACTTTGCAAGATTTAGCGGATGCGCCAAATTCAGAGATAGATCATGATCATGGTAACAAATTTTCAATGTGATGATGATTTGATGTTCCACTCGGGCTTGAACAGAAGTACCGTCTCACAAATTCTTTATCACTATACTTTGCAAGATATAGCGGATGCGCCAATTTCAGAGATAGATCATGATCATGGTAACAAATTTTCAACGTGGTGATGATTTGCTGTTGCACTCGGCCTAGAAGAGAAGTACTAGTACGGTCTCACAATTCTTTTTATCATTATACTTTGCAAGATCTAGCGGATACGCTAATTTCAGAGATAGATGATGATCATGGTAGTGACCGGTATTTAATGTGATGATGATTTGATTTTGCACTCGGCCTTGAACAGAGGTACTAGTACGGTCTCACAATTTTTTATCATTATACTTGGACCTTAGCCAAATTCAAAATCTCATAGCGGCAAAACTTCCCGCCCACAAGATACAAAAATTTCACATGCTTCCAAATTCCCATTCTACCCCTATGGAGATGACAGCAAAGTCGGTTGGTGGGGGTCTGCCCGTCATTTTTTGGATCACCACCTCCCTAGCCCGGAAACCCTCCCAAAAAAAATTCATTTCCCTCAGACCACCCACCGGAACTTCCCAAGTCCCTCTCTCCCACCTCCACGACCACCACACCGGAACATCCCCGCCGGACTTCCCTGGCCTACCCGAGGCCTCGCGATCCTCGTCATCCGGTGCCTGCCGGAGCCGCTTCATCGACGCCGTCATCAACCGGACCGGATCATCCCCGCCGAACCTCGAAACCGTATGCTCATCCAGCAGTCTACCGCAGTCGCTTCAGCTGCGGTATCGTCCACCCCACCAGAGCCGCCGATCCGTCGTCCGCATCGGATCTTGCTCACCGACACCGCTGTGCATGAACCGGATCTGCTTCACCGGCGCCGTGCATGATCGAACTCTTCTACTGTCGCTTTTCTATTGCTTGCCTGCAAGTTCTTGTTTAATCTTGGGGAACCTATTTGTGCTAACGACGCGCCGTTACGTTTTTGCAGATGAGATGAGTAACCATGAAGTGTAATGGCCGTCTCTCAACCCCAAGTAGCACATGTAGCGTCCTTCATCACCGGATCTATCAACCCCAGGAAGATCTGCTGTGACTCCCAGAGTGCTTCTCCTAATGTAAGTCCCTTGTTTTAGCGCCATGTTCTGGGTTCAGATGCTTGTTTGTCTGAAGCTCTTTTAGTTCATCCCTAGCTATGACCGTAACACCTTTCTATTTTCTAGTTCATTGCTAACTTTAAGCGATTGAACATTTCAGTATGCATTCCCTGCTCTGTAGATGTAGCCATCATAACTTCTATCTTGCTCAGTCGTTGTTAAAAAAATTATAGGCTGCTACTATTTTGTTCATGCCAATCTTGTTCTCCCTGAACATGTTGGTTTGCATTCCCTGTACTACAGGTGATGCCATTGTTATTTCTATCTACTTCGTCATAAGCTAACAAAGTAACTGCCTGCTATTAGTTCCTGCATGCTATCGCTCTGCCATCCTGCAGTACAAATTTATTTGAACTCGTCACAGCAGCTACTTCCGTCATAATTTTTTCTGCCATCTGATTCTTCCAAAGCTGCAATTTTAACTTGTTTCTCTTAATTGGCATGGCGCTCACATATAGAATGGTGAACATATTGGTGTGCATTCCCTCTTCTACAAGTTCACAGGTGATCCCACTATTTTCCGTTTCTGGTCCATCCTAAGCTGTAGCATTAACTATCCTCTATGTGTTGCTCATTACAACTTTATATCCCGAAACAAATTGATTTGTTTCCCTTATCTACAAGTTTATGAGTGATGCCATTATAACTCCTATCTGTTTTATTCCTAGCTATTATAGTAACATCTTGCTATTATTTAGTTCATGGCCAATTTTAAGTAATTGCACATGTTGGTTCGCATTCCTGCTCTATAGCTTTTGGCATCGTCACTTCTATATTTGGTTTACATTCCCTGCTCTGTAGATCTAGCCATCATAACTTTATTTTGCTCAGTCGTTGTTACAAAAATTATGGCCTGCTATTATGTTGTTTGTGCCAATTTTTTACTCCATGAACATGTTGGCTTGCATTCCCTGTACTACATGTGATGCCATTGTTTTGTATCTAGTTCATTGTAAGCTAACAAAGTAAGGACTTAGTTTGGCATGCTATCACTCTGCTATCTAGCCTGTAGTACAAATAAACTTGTCATACTACTAGATAATAATTTTGCGTGCCATCTTGTTCTTCAAAAGTTGCACAGGTGATCCCACTATATTCTGTATCTGGTCCATCCTAAGCTCTAGCATTAACTATCCTCTATGTGTTGCTCATTACAAGTTTATATCCCGAAACATCTTGATTTGCATCCCCTTCACTATAAGTTCAGGAGTATTATTTAGTTCACGGCCAATATGAAGTAATTGCACTTGGCACATGTTGGTTCACATTCCCTCCTCTTTAGCTTTTGCCATCGTAACTTCTATTTTTGGTTTACATTCCCTGCTCAAAATTTATGGCCTGCTACTATGTTGTTCATGCCAATTTTGTACTCTCTGAACATGTTGGTTTGCATGGGACTCGACAGTAATAAGTCTGCTGTTTCATTCTAACATGCTCTGTTATATTGGCCGTTGGTATGCGGCATGCACTCTTTGTTTGCTTATTGTGCGCATTACAATGATCTTGTTATAACGACGCGAAATGATGAGTTCCAAATTCTTTGGCAAACAATATTGTAGTGTCTTTGCCTTTCCATTGTTGCTGTCTTAACTTGTAATGTCTTTGTTTCAGATATAGGTGCTGCATGGACAACTTAAAAGATTGCCGGATCGCTTCATTGTATTGCTAGGTTTAATTACCATTCAATTTCTCTGGGTTCTGTAATATTTTTTCAAAGCCTTGCAGCTGATGTAATATTTAGTTAGTTTTTATAGTTCTTTCGCGCATTTTTTCTTTGGTGCTTGTGATAAGTGAGGCTATCCGACAGAAATCATGTGCTGCGTAAATATTCTCAGTATCTAAATAACAAATTCCCATCCCTTAAACGGCCCAATTAAGCGAAATCACATATGTGCCGGCCCGCAAAATCCTAAAGCGCCTATTATGCCGGCATATAAACACCAACTAAACGGGCTGGCCCACTTACTTATTGGGCCGCCCCACTTGCTTTAAGGTGGACCCCACCCACTTGAGCCGGCCCTATAACGTGAGTGGGCCACAGCTTATTGGGCCGGCCCGCTAACTCGTCGGCCAGCCCACCTGATTTACCGTGGACCCCACATACTAATTGGGCCAGCCCGTTAGCACGATAGTGGCCCCACAAGCTTATTGGGCCGGCCCACTAACTTGTTGGGCTAGCCCAATTGCTTTTCTGGTGGACCCCACATACTAAATGGGCCGGCCCTTTAACAGGAAGTGGGACCCACTGTTTTTGGCCCGGCCCACTATCTTGTTCGGCCGGCCCACTTGATATATAGTGGACCCCACATACTAAATGGGTCGGCCCTCTAACAGGAATGTGAGACCCACCTGTGATTTTGGCCCGGCCCACTATCTTGGTGGGCTGGCCCACTTGCTAAATGGTGGACCCCACATACTAAATAGGCCAGCCCTTTAACAGGAATGTGGGACCCACGTGTTTTTGCCCCGGTCCACTTTCTTGTTGGGCCAGCCACTTGCTATATGGTGGACCCCACTAAATGGGCGACCCTTTAACAGAATGTGGGACCCACTGTGTTTTGGCCCGCCCACTTCTTGTTGGGCCCGCCCACTTGCTATATGGTGGACCCCACATACTAAATGGGCGGCCCTATAACAGAATGTGGGACCCACTGTCTTTGGCACGGTCCATCGGCTTGTTGGGCGACCCATTTGATCTATTGTGGACCCCACGTACAAAAGGGCCGGCCCGATAGCAGGAAAGTGGGACCCACATGCTAATTGGGCCGGCCCAATAAATTTTTGGTCCGGCCCACTTGCTTTAAGGTGGACCCCACATGTTATGGGTCGGCATAACAGAAAGTGGGTCCCACATGTCTTGTGGGCCGGCCCTTTTGCCTGTTGACCGGCCAAACGAGTGCATTCGGCCCGGCCCACATGCTTAGTGGGCCGGCCCATTAAATTTTTGACCAGTCAACCTTACAGGTTAGGCCCGGCCCATGTAACTAATGGACCAGCCCAGCTATATAGTTGACCGGAGAAAACTAAGTCAGCTGGCTCGGCCCGCAAACTTAATGTGCCGGCCCGCTTAAGATGTGGCAGGCCTCGTGTGGGCCTTCCATCTATCACGGGGTTTCCGCTAACACCGTTAACCGCGTTACGTCGCCGCGCACGTGGTGCTTTCATGAGGTCGGTGAACTTTGACGTCGATTTTCCGACGGAAGAGGGCAACGCGCGACGGGAAAAATGGGAGGACTTTGCTGGCTCATTTCGCACCATATTAGGCCCATAGGCGACGAAAAATGGCCCTTAGCGGACGATTTTGGGACGTTGTCTATCAGAACTTTTCTTGTAGTGAACCTAGGTTTGACCAAACACTCAAAATTTCATACAAAATTGAAAATTTGTTGAAATCTTTCCAAACCTTGTGTATTGGCCAATGTGTGGCTAACACTTTCCATGGAAAATAACAAACTAGAAAAAAATTGTTTCCCTACCAAAGCACTCCCAAAAGTGAGGTGCGTAGTGAAAGATTATGCCCGTCTACCCCGAACGGGCAGTTCTTGACCATTTTTTGAGGTAGCTAACTTGAAATGGACTGAAATTTGGCACAAGGGTGCATCAACATGTGGGTAATGACGCTAGCATGCTATCTTGGCAGTTTGGTTTGAAAATTTTCAAAAATTCATTCCCTAAACTCAAGAAGAGGCATCACTTGTGAAGCATGTACATCTTAGGGTATTGGGAAAATTGGGAGCACGTGCTGGTCTGATTTGGCGTCACCACATTACCCTAGAACAGAAGTTTCACTTTGAAAAGGTTTGACAACCTCTTAGTACACTGAGGTCAACCTAGGTTTGACCAAACACTCAAAATTTCATACAAAATTGAAAATTTGTTGAAATCTTTCCAAACCTTGTGTATTGGCCAATGTGTGGCTAACACTTTCCATGGAAAATAACAAACTAGAAAAAATTGTATCCCTACCAAAGCACTCCCAAAAGTGAGGTGCGTAGTGAAAGATTATGCCCGTCTACCCCGAACGGGCCGTTCTTGACCATTTTTTGAGGTAGCTAACTTGAAATGGACTAAAATTTGGCACAAGGGTGCATCAACATGTGGGTAATGATGCTAGCATGCTATCTTGGCAGTTTGGTTTGAAAATTTTCAAAAATTAATTCCCTAAACTCAAGAAGAGGCATCACTTGTGAAGCATGTACATCTTAGGGTATTGGGAAAATTGGGAGCACGTGCTGGTCTGATTTGGCGTCACCACATTACCCTAGAACAGAAGTTTCACTTTGAAAAAGGTTTGACAACCTCTTAGTACACTACAACCTAGGTTTGCCAAACACTCGAAAGTTGAAGTACCATTGCTTTGGTGTACCATGGCCGAATTTTGGGTTGTCCGTTGTGTGGCAAAACGTTTTTTGAAAATGACAAACGGCCAAAACGTTGCGTATGGTGGCCCGGGACGTGGTGCATCTCGAATTCTCGGGTTCGCCGGCCGAGTCAATGCAAATCCGCACCGCCGAGGGATGTAGGGCCCGATGGCAGCCTCTCTGGCATTGTTTTTTCTCGATCGCGCCATCTCGTTCAACGCTCTCCGATCGAGCCGTTTACGATGCAGGATCATGGGTCCCGCATGTCATCCTCTATGAACCAAAATTCTTTCTATTCTTGGATTTTTTGACCCCCTGATTTCTGGCTACTTCCTTTTTCTTTTGATCCCTTGCCGCCTTGGAAACGTTGACACCGCTGCTGCTAATTGGGACCCGCATGTCATCCTCTATGAGCAATCAACTTTATTTTCTTGGAGTTTTTTTTGGCACCTCAAATTTGGTCACTTGCCTTTTTCCTTCGATCCCCTGCCGCCTCTCAAACGGTGATACCGCTGCTGCTAAATGGGACCCGCATGTCATCCTCTATGTACTATAAAACTTTTTTTTGGATTTTTTGGCACCTCATATTTGGTCACTTACCTTTTCTTTCGATCCCCTGCCGCCTCTCAAACGGTGAGACCGCTGCTGCTAAATGGGACCCGCATGTCATCCTCTATGTACTATAAAACTTTCTTTTCTAGGATTTTTTTGGAACCTCATATTTGGTCACTTGCCTTTTTCTTTCGATCCCGTGCAGCCTCTCAAACTGATACCGCTGCTGCTAAATGGGACCCGCATGTCATCCTCTATGTACAATCAAGTTTCTTTTCTTGAATTATTTTTGGCTCGATATTTGGTCACTTGCATTTTTCTTTCGATCTCATGCCACGTTGAGGACCCTGCTGCTCATGGGACCCGCATGTCATCCTCTATGTACTATAAAACTTTCTTTTCTTGGTTTTTGGCACCTCATATTTGGTCACTTGCCTTTTCTTTCGATCCCCTGCCGCTTCTCAAACGGTGATACCGCTGCTGCTAAATGGTTCCCGCATGTCATCCTCTATGTACACTCAAGTTTCTTTTCTTGAATTATTTTTGGCTCCTGATATTTGGTAACTTGCCTTTTTCTTTCGATCTCATGCCACGTTTGAAACGTTGAGGAACCTGCTGGCTCATGGGACCCTAATGTCATCCTCTATGTGCTATAAAATTTTATTTTCTTGGGTTTTTTTTCACCCTCTGATTTTTGGCTATTTCCTTTTTCTTTTGATCCCTGCCGCCTTGGAAACGTTGAGTAAGCTGCTGACTCATGGGACCCGCATGTCATCCTCTATGTACAATCAACTTTCTTTTTCTTTTGATCTCAAGCCGCATTTGAAACGTTGAGACCGCGGCTGCTAAATGGGGACCCGCATGTCATCCTCTATGTACAATAAAGTTTTTTTCTTGGATTATCTTTGGCTCCTGATATTTTTTCACTTGCCTTTTTCTTTCGATCTCATGCCGCCTTTGAAACGTTGAGTAAGCTCCTGGCTCATGGGTCCCGCATGTCATCCTCTACGAACAATAAAAGTTTCTTTTCTTGGAGTTATTTTCACCTAATTTCTGGCTATTTGCCTTTTTTTTTGATCTCCTGCCCCTTTGAAAACGATGATGACGCAGCTGGCAGGTCGGTCCCACATGTCATCCTCTGTGAACAATAAAAATTTCTTTTGATGGATTTATTTTGAACCCCTAATTAATTTCGGGATATTTCCTTTTTCCTTTGATCCCCTGCCGCCTTGGAATCGTTGAGGATGCTGCTGCCTCATGGGTCCCGCATGTCATCCTCTCGAACGGTAAATGTTTCTTTTCTTGGATTTTGTTGACCAAACGATTTTTGGCTTATTTTTTCTTTCGATCTCCTGCAGCCTTTAAAACGTTCAGGGCGCTGCTGGCTCACGGGTCCCACATGTCAACCTCTATGAACAATAAACGCTGAGGATGCTGCTGCCTCATGGGTCCCGCACTAGTAGAAAATCTCTCATCAGTACCGGTTCCAGAGGGGCTTTAGTACCGATTGAGCAACCGGTATTAATTATCCGGCACTAAAGCCCCCCCTTTCGTACCGGTTGCTTACGAACCGGTATAAAAGGGGCCTCCACGTGGGCCACCAGGAGAGCTCAGGGCTAAGGATCTTTGGTACCGGTTGGTAATACGAACCGGTACCAAAGGTTCCCCCCGCGGCAGGGAATTTGCCCAAATCTCTGCCGCGGCAGAGAATTGGTTTTTTAGGGTTTTTGGAGGGGTTTAGGGATATCGGTTTGTTTCATATCGCGTCGATGCACCAGAAACGCGTTTGGGTTTAGGTAGTACATGAAGATCAAGATGATGCATAGCAAGTTGGTGCATATAATATAACACACATGTTATTGCATAAGATCGCAAATTAAGTAGCACTATGCATGAAGATCGATCTTCATGCATAGTGGTACTCTCCGAGGCGTACTCTATATATGTCTATTACATGTAGCATAGTGGTACTCTTCGAGTCAACTATATATGTAACATGTACATCTTCATTCATAGTGGAACTCTGCGAGTGGTGGTATGACGTCCCGAAGGAAAAATCCCGCCAATTCCTCGCCTATTGCTATGAAGCGGTCATCGATTGAGAGCTTGTTCCGCTTTCTTGCCAACTATAAAAGAATAAGATACAAATGAATACATGAAACAACTATTACTGAAACTCAGCACAACTTATGATAACAAAACAAATTTGTGAAGATTGTTTTTGTACCTCTTTATTTCTTTCATTATTCGTTCTCTCGTTGATAATTCTGCGGATGTACTCGCAAACGAAGAATCCACAGAGATCGGTCCCCGGAGGTTGTTGCGGGCATTTCTTTACAAGAATATAATTCAATCAAACAATAGTCAAGTATGATAATTAAAAGGTGTGTGGACCTAGGTAGTACTACTTACTTTCGCACGCCATCGCAGCTTCGGTGTCCATTCACGGGACGTATCTTCCTTGATGAAAGTTTGCCATACGCTGCTCGACAAAAGAAAATGCATAAAAGAGTCATCAATTAGTTCAAAGCAGGAAATTAACGAAACAAACCGATAAGAATTAAAATTACCTTCTGAGCATTAAAAAACAAGACAAGTATAGATCCTTTTTTTTGCTTAGTGAGTCCAAGACTTCAACTTCTCCAATTTCCAAATTGATGACGAGAAGAATAAAGTGAAACCTACGCACGTTTCAATATGTAGTGTCATATACATAAGTCATTAGTTAAAATTTTGACATACGGTGAGCAAAATATAATGTGTTATAAGACAGTAAGACTCACTCGAAGTTGTAAGGCCAAAGTATTAGCTTTTTGTCACGTTGTCGCTTCAAAAACCTTAGCAAAGTCTGCGGTGTATCCTTGTTATAGAGGGGATTCTCTATGGTTTTAACATGCATTGTGTGCGGGTCAATGAACCCAATGTCTGTGATATCGTCCCTTTTGCATTCGAGCATCTTCGATCTGCATAATATAGCGCACAAAAGATTATAATCTGCAGACAATGAACGACTTCTCAAATTAAATAAATAAATCACTTACAGACAATAGCAACTGATGATTGATTTGTCGAGGGCCCGGAGATTGTATAACTGAAAGAGTTCGGCGAAGTCAACGTTCACACAGTACTCCTGGAAGTAGTGCTCTTCCCTAACTCGCACCATGATAGTCTCGATCCCTTCCTTTGAGGCCTTAAGGTACCACGAATGCAAGTTACGCATACTTGTTGGTACCTTCCTGACATTCTCGACCAAATCTTTCCCTTGAACAAACTGATATGCTCGTTCAGCTAAGGCGTAATCAGTTGCGTCTTGTCGAGAACTTTGAACGGTCTTCCCGTCAAACACCTTGAGAGGGGCGACCGATTGAACGGGTTGTTGTCCGAGCTGGTAGACACTGTGTATCCCTTTTATCTCCCTGATACCCGATTGAACGGGTTTTGTCGCCTCGATCATCTTGTCATACGACCTTTCAATAGAACGCACATAGTCAGATGGCGGCGATGGTACAGGGTCATATAGATTGTCAACGGTACGCACAACTTTCTCCCGATCTAGTGTCTTCTCGAAAGGTATCTCTGGCACTTTCGGTGCAAAAAATTTCTTCACCTCGGCCTGAACGGCCTCCGCGTTTTCCTCTGGAGTTTTTTCCCAAGGTAACTTCTCAGTAGGCGGCAGTTGTTTCTCCTTTCTAGCTTTCTTCCTAGGCGGCGTACCGTTCCGCTTAACGGACGCTGTCTTACGCGGAGGATCTCGAGATGGTGGACTCACGCTGGGGTCCCTCTCAGGTAGGTGTGGACTTGGCTGCTCACCAGGACTGCCACCAGGAGGAGTCGATGGCATTTGCTGCTCATGTGTAGGAGTCGGTGGCCTTTGCAAAAGGACGACGTACTTCTTCGGCCATAGGGCGAAACCGTGCTTGACATCGGCCAGTGTCCTCTCATCTTCACCTCTAGGAATATCAAGCTCCACTTTTTCAAAACCCGAAACAACTTCATCCACCCCGACACGAACACAACCAGGTGGAATGGGCATATGATGGTGCATTGCTCCATCTTCACTTGGGTACACATAGCCGACCGCCACCTTAACAGACGCGGTCCTGATTAACATATGTAGCTCGCAATCTGTCTTCTCCGTGACATAATCCACGGGGTAGCTTCCTCCACATCCGTCAAGATGCGAGGAACCGACACTGCTTCTTCGCTGAGATGGGGCAGCATCGGCTTGTGGATCCTGTAGAAACAGCGGCTGATCAGGTGCCCTCTGATTTCTCTCAAGAGCCTCCACCCTAGTTAACAACTCCGTTACAATGTCGGCGTCCTTCTTCTTCTTTCGCGAACGGCTTCTATAAGTGTCAGCGCTGTCCGGCCACGCTTCCTTCATGGTGAGACCTGGGCGAGCTCGTACCCGTCCAACATGTTCAGGGTTCCCCAGAGCGAGTGTCAGCTCGTCATTCTCTCGATCGGGAATGTACTCTCCCTTTCTGACCTTGTCAATTGCATCTACAAGCTTCGGTACAATTGCCTCAATTTTTTCCTTCCATTTTCCCTTCGCAACGATCAGCCCTGTCTTTGGGTCCAACCCTGCCCCATGAGCGAACAACCAGAACTTGGACCGTTCGGGCCAGTCCCATGTCTGTGGAGTGATTCCATGATCAATCAGTTTATTCTCAAACGCTGTCCACTTCGGAATGGCACTCTTGTAGCCACCTGACCCCAAATGATGCGGAAGTTTCTTCTTTGCAGCATTTTCGGTATTTTTCTTCGATCGGGACACAAAAGTAGACGATTGCTTATACTCCTTAAATGCGGCCCAGTGATCTTTTATCTTCACTAGATTATCATCGAATACTGGATCTTCATTCTTATATTTGTCCCATAAATTTTTCTTGAAGGTCTGGAATTGTATGGCCATCTTCTTCCATGTCCATTCCTTGACTTTATTCTTCTGGCCTTCCGTCATGTCTTCCGGTAGGCTGAACTTTGTCAGTAGCGTGTCCCAAAGAAATTTTTTCATCTTGTCGTTGACATAACTAGCACCACTCTCCGGGTTCTTCGGCTTATGCCACTCTTGAATGCTGATCGGTACATGGTCCCTAACAATAACTCCGGATTGACTTGTAAATTTGCGGCAAAACTCCTTGGGCTCCACTGGTTCACCATTATCCTTGAATGCCGTGAGGGCTAACCTGCCCTCGCCCTTTAGCACCCGCGTCGGGCCTCGTTTTGATCTAACAGACTTGCTCGATGATCCAGAAGGCTAAAAGAAAAAATATTCGTTAATAAGTGCAATACAAATAAATGAATGCATCTAGGGATGAACATATAGACTAATTGATACATAGATATACACCTCGCCGGAGTTTGTGATGGACACTTCGTTGTCTCTTCTAATTTGTTCAGACTCAAGTCCCTCGCCGAAATCATTCAGAAAGTCTTGGAAATCGTTGTCATCTCCATCGTCGGGTTCCGGACCACGGGCACTCTCATAGATCAATTGCTGCACCGCTTCTTCCCCCTCCTCATCTCGGACGAAGGTGCCGTCCTCCATACCTCAATGTCACTGCAAAATTAAGAAAGCAATTGTATTTCATTCATCATGGATAACAATTGAAATGAAGAAAGCAAAAAACCCTAACCCTAACCCTATCCCCCTCCTCCTCCGCCACCGCCACCGCCACACACTCGGCCTTTGGATCCGCCACACACTCGGCCTTTGGATCCACCACACACTCGGCGTTCCCCCTCCTCCTCCGCCACCGCCACTCCTACTCGGAGTATGGAACTACGTACATGGCGAGTTTATGAACAATGGGATGGGCAGGAGCACCACACACTCACACACCACTCCTTATGTGGAGTCTATATATATCTCGCCATTCGATAGGCATGGCCACACCCACTCATGTACACTCGCTCGTCTAACTAAGTAAAGCACATCTAGCAAGAGGCTAGTGACCATGGCTTCACTCTCGTCCCTCTTGCTCGCGTCGGCCTTCTTCCTGGCTGGCTCCATCTTCTTCTACCGCTACGACGCGAGCGGCAACAAGTCCGCGGCACAACCACCACCGCGCACCTCCAATTCTACATATGCACGACGACTACACGGGTCCGCGCCCCGCGGGCGCGTCGTCCCTGGGCACACCGACAACGACAACGTCACGACGACGCGAAGACGCCGCGGCAGTTCGACGACATCATGTTTCTGTCCGCCAGGCTTTTCAAGTACATCCGGGGAAGAACGCCTACAACGAGACGATCGAGATGACGGCGCCGGTGCTCACCAAGGTGGCGCCAGCGATGGCCATTCGCGCTCCTCCTTCGTCGTCGGCTTCTACGTGCCGGCCAAGAACCAGCGGACCCACCGGCCGCCGACGGCCTGACCGTGCGAGGTGGGCCGGGGCCCTCCGCCGCCGTGCGCCGCCGGCGGCCGTCGCCGACTCCGACATCGGCCAGCAGGCCGCGCTGCTCGACGCCAGCCTGCAGGGACCAAGTCCGCCGACGGCCGGCCGGCGCCGTGTCCTCACCGTGGCGCGTATAACTCGCCCTTCGAGTTCGGGCAGTTCGGCGACGGATGGCCCAAGCGGCGGCAGCGCGCGGGTGGGCACGGCGAGGGGCCGCATCGACATTTTGTCGAACAGTCTACGCGCGCGGTGGCGACGAAGCGGCGGCGCTGGCCTTGGCGCCGGCGTAGGCGTCTCCGTCTGTGGCGTCTCCAGCCTGGTCTCGCAGCGGGCGCGCGGCGTGGAGCGCGGCGGAGGAGGGAGGGGTAGAGGGGCGGGCGATAGCGCCGGAGGAGGAGGGTAGAGGGGCGGCGTGCTCACCTTGGCCGGGTGCCGGCGCGCGGAGGAGGAGAGCGGCGGGCGAAGGCGAAGGCGACGGCGTGGGCGACGGCGACGCGCGTCGGCTGCGGCGAAGATGGCGACGGCGTGGGCGCGACCGACGGCGTGGGCGACGGCGTGGGCGCGGGTCTCTGCGCGTCTGCGTGTGTGAGAATGGAGAAGATGGGGGAAATTTTGCCCGCGCGGCTAAGTGAAACACAGGGAACTTGTTGGTACCACCAACCACGAAGGTCTTTCGTACCGGTTGGTGGTACCAACCGGTACCAAAGGTATTTTTTTTCTTTTTCTTTTGCTGTTTTCTTTTCTTTTGCTGTTTTCTTTTCTGTTTCTTTTTTACTTTTCTGTTTCTTTTTACTTTTCTGTTTCTTTTTCTTTTTCTTTTCTTTTCTTTCCTTTTCTTTTCTATTTTTTTTCCTTTTCTTTTCTATTTCTTTTTCTTTCTCTTTGTTTCTTTTTACTTTTCTATTTCTTTTTTTTTTTTTTTCTTTTTCTTTTATTTTCTATTTCTTTTCTTTTTATTTTTTGCTTTCTTTTCTTTTCTATTTCTTTTCTTTTCTTTCCTTTTCTTTTATATTTCTTTTCTATTTGTTTTCTTTACTCCCGCCACGACGCCGCGCGGGAAAGTTTCCCGCCACGTACGACGTCGCGCGGGAAACTTTCCCGCCACGACGCCGCGCGTGGGAGAAAAAAGGCGGGAAAGAAAGGGCGGGAATAAAAATTTATTACGAGTGAACTCGAATTAAAAGTACATAGCTTAACTGAAAATTAAAGATACATGGCCAAATTCTACTGTTGGAGTCATTCAGTCATACTCGTGCCTAGCCCTGTAGTAGTCGCCACTGTAGTCGTCGTAGTCGCCGTCATCATCGTCGCTGGCATCGGGGTCGCGGTACTCGAACGTCGGCGGGTGAGCACGCGTGGGCTGGGACTGAGGGTAGCGCAGGCGGGGGCCACGGTAGGCCATGACGCCCTGGAGAGTCCGGCCGCGCCACCACAGCCGACGGCCGGCCTCGTTGAAGTTCGGAGGAGGCGGGCCGCCCTCCTCGTGCCTGGCAAGCGCCCTCTCACGCCGATTGATGAAGAAGCTTTCCCAAGTCGGGCTGTAGTCGGGATGCCACTGGGGATTCCTCCGCTGCTCTGGCGTGAGCTCGAAGTAGTAGTGGTTCGTGATGGCCATCTCGCGCGCCACACCTAGAGGGACTGGAGGGACCGGTACGCCTCCGACGCTTAGCAACCAGCCGGTCGGGACGCGGTAGCCCGGCGGGCAGGGGTAGTTCGAGGCGCAAAGCGCCTCCGCCTCCCGGGGGGTTAGAGATGCGATGGAAGCCATGGGAGAGAATAGGCGGGAAGACAGAGGCGGGAACCGGTGGAAAGCGCGGGAAGAAAATAGGCGGGAAGACAGATCGAAGCAAACCTTTAGTACCGGGGTGGGTGCAACCGGTACTAAAGCTGTCGGCAGGATAAGGACGCCCTGCTCGATGAGATATAGTATGTAGCGCACGACGCCCTGTCGGTGGGATAAGGACGCGTGGGTAACCTTTAGTACCGGTTGGTGGGTGCAACCGGTACTAAAGCTGTCGGCGGGATAAGGACGCCCTGCTCGATGAGATAAAGTATGTAGCGCACGACGCCCTGTCGGTGGGATAAGGACGCGTGGGTAACCTTTAGTACCGGTTCGTGTCTGCAACCGGTACTAAAGCTGTCGGCACTAAAGCTGTCGGCAGGATAAGGACGCTCTGCCTATAAAAGGAGCATCGATAGACCATGGGAAGCAGCTCAACAAGCCAACATGGATGGAGAGTTTCATCACCATGGATGGAGGAAAGGGTTGGGAAATCTCCCGTGGCGGAACTTGTCGAAGATGCCCTTGGTGCACACGCCCTATGGCATCTTCGGAAGTTCCGCCTCGGAAAAATTTCCCTGCAAGCCCGTGGAAGACTCCATCTCCTCTAACAATGTTGGGGAAAGGGTTGGGAAATCTCCCGTGGCGGAACTTGTCGAAGATGCCCTTGGTGCACACGCCCTATGGCATCTTCGGAAGTTCCGCCTCGGAAAAATTTCCCTGCAAGCCCGTGGAAGACTCCATCTCCTCTAACAATGTTGGGGAAAGGGTTGGGAAATCTCCCGTGGCGGAACTTGTCGAAGATGCCCTTGGTGCACACGCCCTATGGCATCTTCGGAAGTTCCGCCTCGGAAAAATTTCCCTGCAAGCCCGTGGAAGACTCCATCTCCTCTAACAATGTTGGGGAAAGGGTTGGGAAATCTCCCGTGGCGGAACTTGTCGAAGATGCCCTTGGTGCACATGCCCTATATATGGCATATTCGGAAGTTCCGCCTCGGAAAAATTTCCCTGCAAGCCCGTGACTTAACTAGTAAAACAAGCCAACCATCTCCATTGTTAATATCTTACATACAGTAACATCATTACACAAAAGTGATTTCCATATTGAGATACACAAGTTATGATCCCTATATGTAGCTAGCTAGTCTTCTGAGTTTTCTTCGCCCGTTTCCCTTTCTTCTTACTGCGACGCAACCATGGACAATCTTCATTGTTTAAGATGATGCTTGGGTCAATTTTTACCTTGAAGGGTGGAATATCGTCAAACTTATTATAATCTTCTGACATGTCTGTCTTGTCCTCTACTCCCACGATGTTTCTTTTTCCTGAAAGAACTATGTGCCGCTTTGGCTCATCGTATGATGTGTCCTCTTGCCTTTCTTTTCTTTTTTTCGGTTTGCTAGACATATCCTTCACATAAAAAACCTGAGCCACTTCACTGGCTAGGACAAATGGTTCGGTGTCGTACCCAAGATTCTTGAAATCCACTGTAGTCATTCCGTACTGCGGGTCTACCTGTACCCCGTCTTTCAGGTTGAACCATTTACACCGGAACAAAGGGACCTTGAAATTAGGTCCATAGTCAAGTTCCCATATCTCCTCTATGTACCCATAATATGTGACCTTGTTCCCATTGCCATCTTCTGCATCAAAGCGGACACCACTGTTTTGGTTGGTGCTCTTTTTGTCTTGGGCGAAAGTGTAAAATGTGTTCCCATTAATCTCGTACCCTTGAAAAGTCGATATAGTAGAAGATGGTTGCTTGGCCAACAAGTACAGCTGCTCGTCATCGGTGACATTCATGAGACGTGTTTGCAACCAACCGCCGAAAGTCTTCATGTGTTCTCCATCAATCCAATCTTCACGTTGCTCCGGGTATTTAGAGCGTAAGATCTCCTTGTGTTCCTCTTTGTACGGAGCCACCAAGATGGAATTAAGTAGAACTGTGTAGTGTGCTTGAGTGAAAGAATGTCCGTCCATACACGTTGCTGATTTCTTTCCTAGCGTGCCTTTTCCACGCAGTCTCCCCTCATAGCGCGATTCAGGAACACCGATCGGCTTAAGGTCAGGAATAAAGTCAACACAAAACTCAATGACCTCCTCTGTTCCATAGCCCTTGGAGATGCTTCCTTCTGGCCTAGCACGGTTATGAACGTACTTCTTTAAGACTCCCATGAATCTCTCAAAGGGGAACATGTTGTGTAGAAATACAGGACCGAGAACGCCAATCTCTTCGACCAGGTGAACTAGGAGATGTGTCATAATATTGAAGAAGGATGGTGGGAACACCAACTCGAAGCTGACTAGACATTGGACCACATCCTTCTGTAAATTTTGTAGAGTAAGTGGATTGATCACCTTCTGAGAAATTGCATTGAGGAACGCACATAGCTTCACAATGGGTACTCGAACATTTTCCGGCAGAAGCCCCCTCAATGCAACTGGAAGTAATTGTGTCATAATCACGTGGCAGTCATGAGACTTTAGGTTTTGAAACTTTTTCTCCGACATGTTTATTATTCCCTTTATATTCGACGAGAAGCCAGACGGGACCTTGATGCTACTCAGGACTTCAAAAAAGATCTCCTTCTCCTCTTTGGTAAGAGCATAGCTGGCAGGACCTTGATACTTCTCTGGATTCAGGTTGTTTCCTTCGTGGATACTTTGCTGGTCCTGCCGTGCATCCGGTGTATCTTTTGTCTTCCCATACACGCCCAAGAAGTTTAGCAGGTTCACGCAAAGATTTTTCGTCACGTGCATCACGTCGATTGCAGAGTGAACCTCTAAGAATTTCCAGTAGGGTAGCTCCCAAAATATCGACTTCTTCTTCCACATGGGTACGTGTCCGTCAACATCATGCGGAACAGATTGTCCGCCGGGACCCTTTCCAAAGATCACTTTTAAATCCTTGACCATATCATATATAACTTCCCCATTAGGGCGGGTAGGCTTCGTTCGGTTATCTGCCTCACCTCCGAAATGCTTTCCTCTCTTTCTTACGTGATGTTGTTTTGGAAGAAATCGACGATGCCCCAGGTACACATTCTTGTTTCCCAAATAATTACTATCAGTCTCACCTAAACAGTGTGTGCATGCATTGTATCCCTTGTTTGACTGCCCTGAAATGTTACCAAGAGCAGGCCAATCATTGATGGTTACAAATAACAACGCTCGTAGGTTAAATTCCTTTTGTTCGTGCTCATCCCACACAGGTACACCTTCGTCACGCCACAACTCTAAAAGTTCTTCAACCAATGGCCTCAGGTACACATCAATGTCGTTGCCGGGTTGCTTCGGGCCCTGGATGAGCACTGGCATCATAATGAACTTCCGCTTCATGCACAACCAAGGAGGAAGGTTATAGATACATAGAGTCACTGGCCAGGTGCTATGACTGGAGCTCTGCTCCCCGAAAGGATTAAAGCCATCTGTACTTAGACCAAATCTTAAGTTCCTTGCGTCATCTGAAAATGACTTGAACTCTCTGTCGATTTTTCTCCACTGCGACCCGTCAGCGGGGTGTCTCAGCATCACATCTTTCTTACGGTCCTCTTTGTGCCATCGCAACAACTTGGCATGCTCTTTGTTCTGGAACAAACGTTTCAACCGTGGTATTATAGGAGCATACCACATCACCTTCGCAGGAACCCTCTTCCTGGGGGTGGACTCACCCTCAACATCGCCAGGGTCATCTCGCCTGATCTTATACCTCAATGCACTACATACCGGGCATGCATTCAAATTCTCGTACTCCCCGCGGTAGAGGATGCAGTCATTGATGCATGCATGTATCTTCTGCACCTCTAATCCTAGAGGGCAGACAACCTTCTTTGCTTCGTACGTGCTAGAGGGCAACACGTTCTCCCCTGGAAGCATCTTCTTTATTATTTTCAGCAACTTTTCAAATCCCTTGTCAGAAGTACCATTCTCTGCCTTCCACTGCAGCAATTCCAGCGTGGTACCCAGCTTTTTCTGACCATTTTCGCAATTTGGGTACAACAGTTTGTTGTGATCCTCTAACATTTTCTCCAACTTCAACCTCTCCTTTTCATTTCCGCAGTTCATCTTCGCATCAAGAATGGCCCGACCCAAATCGTCATCCGGGTCATCAAAAATCGGCTCATCGAAAATGAGCTCTTCTTCAGCTTCGTCTTCCCCCATTCTACTACCACCGTCTTCAGTGAATAAGGGATAGTTGTCACTATCCTCTTCTTCTTCGTTGTCTTCCAATATAACCCCTCTTTCTCCGTGCTTGGTCCAACAATTATAGCTGGGCATGAAACCATTCTCCAGCAGGTGGACGTGAAGGGTCTTCGAGGTAGAGTAATCCTTCATATTCTTACAGGAACTACATGGACAATACATGAAACCATTCGACCGCCTGTTTGCCTCAGCCACGTTGAGAAAATAATGCATGCCAGTAATGAACTCGGGATGGCACCGGTCACCGTACATCCATTGTCGACTCATCTGCATTTTATATGTATATCAAAAATCATTAAGTACACAACATCATGGATATATGAGTGACCAACTTAATTAATATTCAAGTTCATCACATAAAACTAATTTTTTTTTAAAAGAAGAGGGGCTCACCGAGGTGGTACCGTGCCGGCTAGGGGACGACGCTGGCGATCGACGGCGGTAAGGACGGGGATGATACTAATTAAAACCTACAAAACATACCATAATTTCAGCTCAAATTGCATATAAAAAAATAAAATCACTAACTTAGGCATTTAATCGAACACCTTGCTTGCACTACAAAAATAGTACGAGTTAAAACTACCAAAGAACTGAGCTAAATTAGGAACGCCGGAAGGAAGGATGATATTGCTAACCCTTGGATAGATGTATGCCGTTAATCTTGTTAAAATGGTGGAGAAAAATAAAGATTATTGGAGTGTGAGAGGTGGATATTTGGAAATGTGAGAGGAGAAGTGAGAATGAGATATGCAGGGAGCTGGGCGCTGCCGCGCGCTCATATAGGGCACAGACCCTTTAGTACCGGTTCCTTACACGAACCGGTACTAAAGGTGCAACCCTGGCCCCACCACCGCCTGGAAATCGGGCCCAAACCCTTTAATACCGGTTCTGTTACGAACCGGTATTAAAGGTCCATAACGAACCGGTATTGATGTCCCACGCACGGAACCGGTATTAATGCCCCCTTTAGTACCGGTTCGTAAGGGAACCGGTACTAAAGGCTTAGATGGATGAGAGGTTTTCTACTAGTGCCGCATGTCATCCTCTCAGAACGAAAATGTTTCTTTTCTTGTATTTTTTACCAACAGATTTTTGGTTTATTTTTTCTTTCCATCCCCTGCCGCCTTTAAAACGTTGACGACGCTGCTGGCTCATGGGTCCCCGATGTCAGCCTCCCCGTACAAGAAACATGTGATATCTTGATTATTTTACAGACAATAAACATTGTATTTCGCTCTGAGCTATTGCAAACGGATAAATTAAATCTTTATTTTTACATAAACAAACTTATATGTTGAATCTCCTTGTTTTGTGTTTTTGCGAAGCATAGAACTTTCCTGTTTTTTTTAGAAAAATCGGAACTTTCCTGTTTTGGAGTGGGCTGAAATTGTACGAGTCAAAAGGCCCAGCAGGATAGTTCGAAGGCCCAGATGTCCAGATGCAGCCCAATTGAAATCTTTCTTTTCTTGGATTTTTTTCACCCCTGATTTCTGGCTACTTCATTTTTCTTTTGGTCCTGTGCCGCCTTGGAAATGTTGAGACCGCTGCTGCAAAATGGGACCCGCATGTCATCCTCTATGTACAATAAAATTTCTTTTCTTGGATTATTTTTGGCTCCTGATATTTGGTCACTTGCCTTTTTCTTTCAATCTCATGCCGACTTTGAAACGTTGAGGAAGCTGCTGGCTCATGGGTCCCGCATGTCATCCTCTATGAACAATAAAAGTTTCCTTTGTTGGATTTATTTTTTACCCCTAATTTCTGGTTATTTGCCTTTTTCTTTTGATCCCCTGCCCCCTTTGAAACCATGACGACGCAGCTGGCAGGTCGGTCCCACATGTCATCCTCTATGAACAATAAAGGTTTCCTTTGATAGATTTATTTTTTACCCTAATTAATTTCTGGCTATTTCCTATTTTTATTTTGATCCCCTGCCGCCTTGGAATAGTTGAGGATGCTGCTGCCTCATGGGTCCCGCATGTCATCCTCTCAGAAAGGTAAAAGTTTCATTTCTTGGATTTTTTTTACCAACTGATTTTTGGCTTTTTTTTTTTTGATCTCCTGCCGCCTTTAAAACGTTGACGACGCTGCTGGCTCATGGGTCCCCAATGTCAGCCTCCCCGTACTGCAAATCCTCTTTCTGCAAAGGTTGTATTTCTAGCTAGATAGCTAAGGTGGATTCGAATCTGCCGTGGTTCAGGCAGCTCAGGTAAGCCTTCTTGCACTGATTAATGGAACTAGTGTATAGCAAGGTCAAGACATGTGGCTTGGTGTAATGAATCTATTTGAATCATGTTGTGGATTCAATCTGATAGTTCTCTAACAGGTCAGCCAAAATAGAAATTAAGTTTTTTTCTAAAACGGAAATGCAAATTAAGATGAACACAAACATTAGTTATCATAATAGCTGATCATACATACATACTTGCTAAGAGCAAAAGCTTGCCAGAGTTTTACCACCCATACAATTAATTAGAAGTTCAGATAAGATAACCTTATATAAGTATAACTACAAATGCATTTGCTAAGGGCTCATGGGACAATAGAACTAGACAACCGCAAACTTGATGACCAGCATGTCACAGCGGCATCGAAAGATCTTGACCTTCAACTTTGATCCAATGCGAAGTTTGGCACCGTCAATGAACTTTTTCCACCTGGAAGTAACAGCCAAGCGGCCATCTGTGGGACTGACAGAGTACCGTCCCTCCACGGTGAGACCTTCACTCTCCATGACGAGGGAAATCTTGCCCCTTCGGCCAGCATTGAGATCCTTGGCGATACTTTTAGGCAATTTCTGATTCAAAGCAAGAGATACCAACAAAAATTAGTCAATGGCACCAATGCACTGAAGACTGAACCATGTGAGACTTTGAGCAGAGAAGACATCAAGATAAGAGCAGTTATGCTGTCATATACTCACGAACATAGCCTTCAGATGCGTCCTGGTCACCACACGGGTGGCCACAGCAATGAGCTGAGACCTCGGTGATCTGGCTGGGGCAGGTGCAGGAGCCTGGGCTGGTACACGAGCTGGTGCTGATGCAGGAGACTGCTGGGCAGGTGCAATAAACGGTGCCTCTAGAGGAACCGGTGCTGATGCAGAGACTGTTGGGTGCAGTAAACGGTGCAGCTAGAGGAACCAGTGCTGATGCAGGAGCCTGCTGGGCAGGTGTAGTATATGGGGCCTCTACAGGAACCAATGCTGATGTAGGGGCCTGCTGGGTAGATGCAATAAACGGTGCTGGTACAGGAACCGGTGCTGATGCAGGAGAGTGGGAAGCCGGTGCCGGTGCTGGTGTGGGTGCCCTTTGTGACATCCGCTCCTGTTCCATCAGGGGATCTGCAGCTTTGATCATGTTAAACCCAGCAAGCTAGAACAGAGGGAATGGTTTAGAACAACTGCTCAGAATGCAGTAATCAAAGGATATGAGTACAAAAAAGTTACATATTATATATTTGGAAGTGTCTCCAACTCTGTAAGCAGTTACGTATATCTGCCCGTTTGAGTTTCTGATCCTCAGCTCGTCGCCCTTCTTCAGACCGTAGTCAAAAGCAAACTTTCTCCAATCATGTCCATACAAATATGTGATGGCCTGCGTCTCCGACGTATCGATAATTTCTTATGTTCCATGCTACATTATTGATGATATCTACATGTTTTATACACATTATATGTCGTATTTATGCATTTTCCGGCACTAACCTATTAACGAGATGCCGAAGAGCCAGTTGCTATTTTCTGCTGTTTTTGGTTTCAGAAATCCTACAAAGGAAATATTCTCGGAATTGGACGAAATCAACGCCCAGGGTCCTATTTTGCCACGAAGCTTCCAGAAGACCAAAGGAGAGTCGAAGTGGGGCCACGAGGTGGCCAGACACCAGGGCGGCGCGGCCCCGGCCGCGCCAGCCTGGGTGTGGGCCCTCGTGCCGCCTCTTTACCTGCCCTTCCGCCTACAAATAGCCTCCGTCGCGAAACCCCCGCCGACAGCCACGATACGGAAAACCTTGCGAGATGCCGCCGCCAATAATCCCATCTCGGGGATTGGAGATCTCCTCCGGCACCCTGCCGGAGAGGGGATTCATCTCCTGGAGGACTCTTCACCGCCATGGTCGCCTCCGGAGTGATGAGTGAGTAGTTCACCCCTGGACTATGGGTCCATAGCTAGATGGTTGTCTTCTCCTCATTGTGCTTCATTGTTGGATCTTGTGAGCTGCCTAACATGATCAAGATCATCTATATGTAATACTATATGTTGTGTTTGTCGGGATCCGATGGATAGAGAATACTATGTTATGTTAATTATCAAGTTATTACCTATGTGTTGTTTATGATCTTGCATGCTCTCCATTATTAGTAGAGGCTCTGGCCAAGTTTTTGCTCTTAACTCCAAGAGGGAGTATTTATGCTCGATAGTGGGTTCATGCCTCCATTAAATCTGGGACAGTGACAGAAAGTTCTAAGGTTGTGGATGTGCTGTTGCCACTAGGGATAAAACATTGATGCTATGTCTAAGGATGTAGTTATTGATTACATTACGCACCATACTTAATGCAATTGTCTGTTGTTTTGCAACTTAATACTGGAAGGGGTTCGGATGATAACCTGAAGGTGGACTTTTTAGGCATAGATGCATGCTGGATAGCGGTCTATGTACTTTGTCGTAATGCCCAATTAAATCTCACTATATTTATCATGTCATGTATGTGCATTGTTATGCCCTCTCTATTTGTCAATTGCCCGACTGTAATTTGTTCACCCAACATGCTTTTATCTTATGGGAGAGACACCTCTAGTGAACTGTGGACCCCGGTCCTATTCTTTACATCGCATACAATCTACTGCAATACTTGTTTTACTGTTTTCTGCAAACAATCATCTTCCACACAATACGGTTAATCCTTTGTTACAGCAAGCCGGTGAGATTGACAACCTCACCGTTTCGTTGGGGCAAAGTACTTTGGTTGTGTTGTGCAGGTTCCACGTTGGCGCCGGAATCCCTGGTGTTGCGCCGCATTACATTCCGCCACCATCAACCTTCAACGTGCTTCTTGGCTCCTCCTGGTTCGATAAACCTTGGTTTCTTTCTGAGGGAAAACTTGCTACTGTCTGCATCACACCTTCCTCTTGGGGTTCCCAACGGACGTGTGTCAACTGCACGCATCAAGACTGTTTTCTGGCGCCGTTGCCGGGAGATCAAGACACGCTGCAAGGGGAGTCTCCACTTCCCAATCTCTTTACTTTGTTTTTGTCTTGCTTTATTTTATTTACTACTTTGTTTGCTGCGTTATATCAAAACACAAAAAAATTAGTTGCTAGCTTTACTTTATTTACTGTCTTGCACTCTATATAAAACACAAAAAAAATAGTTTACTTGCATTTATTTTATCTAGTTTGCTTTATTTACTATTGCTAAAATGGCCACCCCTGAAAATACTAAGTTGAGTGACTTCACAACCACAAATAATAATGATTTCCTATGCACACCTATTGCTCCACCTGCTACTACAGCAGAATTCTTTGAAATTAAACTGCTTTACTGAATCTTGTCATGCGAGAGCAATTTTCTGGTGTTAGTTCTGATGATGCTGCTGCCCATCTCAATAATTTTGTTGAATTGTGTGAAATGCAAAAGTATAAAGATGTAGATGGTGACATTATAAAATTAAAATTGTTTCCTTTCTCATTAAGAGCAAGAGCTAAAGATTGGTTGCTATCTCTGCCTAAGAATAGTATTGATTCATGGACTAAATGCAAGGATGCTTTTATTGGTAGATATTATCCTCCCGCTAAAATTATATCTTTGAGAAGTAGCATAATGAATTTCAAGCAATTAGATAATGAACATGTTGCTCAAGCATGGGAGAGAATGAAATCTTTGGTAAAGAATTTCCCAACCCATGGACTGACTACTTGGATGATCATCCAAACCTTCTATGCAGGACTAAATTTTTCTTCGCGGAATTTATTGGATTCAGCTGCTGGAGGTACCTTTATGTCCATCACTTTGGGGGCGGCTACAAAGCTTCTTGATGATATGATGATTAATTACTCTGAATGGCACACGGAAAGAGCTCCACAAGGTAAGAAGGTAAATTCTGTTGAAGAAACCTCCTCCTTGAATGATAAGATTGATGCTATTATGTCTATGCTTGTGAATGATAGGACTAATGTTGATCCTAATAATGTTCCGTTACCTTCATTGGTTGCTCAAGAAGAACATGTTGATGTAAACTTCATTAAAAACAATAATTTCAACAACAATGCTTATAGGAACAATTCTGGTAATAACTATAGGCCATATCCTTCTGCTAATGGTAATGGTTATGGTAATTCTTATGGGAATTCTTACAACAATAATAGGAGTGTACCCCTGGTCTTGAAGCCATGCTTAAAGAATTTATTAGTACACAAACTGCTTTTAACAAATCTGTTGAGGAAAAGCTTGATAAAATTGATATTCTTGCTTCTAGAGTTGATAGACTTGCCTCTGATGTTGATCTTTTAAAATTGAAAGTTATGCCTAATAAGGATATTGATAATAAGATTACTACTACAGCAAATGCCATCCAAGTTAGAATTAATGAGAATATAAGATTAATGGCTGAATTGCGTGCTAGGTGGGATAGAGAAGAAAATAAAAAACTAGCTAAAGAGAATAATGTAGCTAAAGTTTGGACTATTACCACCACAAGTAATGTTGATTCCTCACATGTTGCTGCACCTCCTACTATCAATGGTAAAATAATTGGTGTTGGCAATGTTTCTACTCCTAGTGCAAAGCGCGCAAAATTACCTGAAACTGCTAAAACTGCTGAAATTGCTTGTGATAAAACTGCTGAAATTTTTTCCAACCTTGGGGACAATGATCCCATTGCTGTAGCTCATAATGATTTGGATTTTGATGATTGCCACATCTCTGAAGTTATAAAGTTCTTACAAAAACTTGCTAAGAGTCCCAATGCTAGTGCTATAAATTTAGCCTTCACAAAACATATTACAAATGCTCTCATAAAAGCTAGAGAAGAGAAACTAAAACTTGAAACTTCTATTCCTAGAAAGCTAGAAGATGGTTGGGAGCCCATCATTAAAATGAGGGTCAATGATTTTGATTGTAATTCTTTATGTGATCTTGGTGCAAGTATTTCTGTTATGCCTAAGAAAGTCTATGATATGCTTGACTTGCCACCATTGAAAAATTGTTATTTGGATGTTAATCTCGCTGATAATGCTAAAAAGAAACCTTTGGGGAGAGTTGATAATGTTCATATTATGGTTAACAATGACCTTGTCCCCGTTGATTTTGTTGTCTTGGATATTGAATGCAATGCATCTTGCCCCATTATATTGGGAAGACCTTTTCTTCGAACCGTTGGTGCTACTATTGATATGAAGGAAGGTAATATTAAATATCAATTTCCTCTCAAGAAAGGTATGGAACACTTCCCTAGAAAAAGAATGAAGTTACCTTTTGATTCTATTATTAGAACAAATTATGATGTTGATGCTTCGTCTCTTGATGTTACTTGATATACACTTTCTGCGCCTAGCTGAAAGGCGTTAAAGAAAAGCGCTTATGGGAGACAACCCATGTTTTTACTACAGTATTTTTGTTTTATATTTGAGTCTTGGAAGTTGTTTACTACTGTAGCAACCTCTCCTTATTGTTGTGCCAAGTAAAGTCTTTGATAGTAAAGTTCATACTAGATTTGGATTACTGCGCAGTTTCAGATTTCTTTGCTCTCACGAATTTCGACCTGCCTCCTTGTAGGTAGCTCAGAAAATTAAGCCAATTTACGTGCGTGATCCTCAGATATGTACGCAACTTTCATTCAATTTGGGAATTTTCATTTGAGCAAGTCTGGTGCCTCAATAAAATCCATCTTTACGGACTGTTCTGTTTTGACAGATTCTGCCTTTTATTTCGCATTGCCTCTTTTGCTATGTTGGATGAATTTCTTTGATCCATTAATGTCCAGTAGCTTTATGCAATGTCCAGAAGTGTTAAGAATGATTGTGTCACCTCTGAACATGTTAATTTTTATTGTCCACTAACCCTCTAATGAGTTGTTTCGAGTTTGGTGTGGAGGAAGTTTTCAAGGATCAAGAGAGGAGTATGATGCAATATGATCAAGGAGAGTGAAAGCTCTAAGCTTGGGGATGCCCCGGTGGTTCACCCCTGCATATTCTAAGAAGACTCAAGCGTCTAAGCTTGGGGATGCCCAAGGCATCCCCTTCTTCATCGACAACATTATCAGGTCCTCCCCTGAAACTATATTTTTATTCCATCACATCTTATGTGCTTTGCTTGGAGCGTCGGTTTGTTTTTGTTTTTGTTTTTTTTGAATAAAATGGATCCTAGCATTCATTGTGTGGGAGAGAGACACGCTCCGCTGTTGCATATGGACAAATATGTCCTTAGGCTTTACTCATAGTATTCATGGCGAAGGTTGAATCTTCTTCGTTAAATTATTATATGGTTGGAATCGGGAAATGCTACATGTAGTAATTCTAAAATGTCTTGGATAATTTGATACTTGACAATTGTTGTGCTCCTGTTTAAGCTCTTGCATCATATACTTTGCACCCATTAATGAAGAAACACTTAGAGCTTGCTAATTTGGTTTGCATATTTGGTCTCTCTAAAGTCTAGATAATTTCT
Source organism: Lolium multiflorum (assembly GCA_030979885.1). Taxonomy (NCBI): domain Eukaryota; kingdom Viridiplantae; phylum Streptophyta; class Magnoliopsida; order Poales; family Poaceae; genus Lolium; species Lolium multiflorum. The sequence continues at coordinate 49,922,292 of CM061751.1, read as the reverse complement.
AGTATTGAGTTTTGAACAACAAGGAAGACGGTGTAGAGTCTTATAATGTTTACAATATGTCTTTTATGTGAGTTTTGCTGCACCGTTCATCCTTGTGTTTGTTTCAAATAAACCTTGCTAGCCTAAACCTTGTATCGAGAGGGAATACTTCTCATGCATCCAAAATCCTTGAGCCAACCACTATGCCATTTGTGTCCACCATACCTACCTACTACATGGTATTTCTCCGCCATTCCAAAGTAAATTGTTTGAGTGCTACCTTTAAAATTTCCATCATTCACCTTTGCAATATATAGCTCATGGGACAAAATAGCCTAAAAACTATTGTGGTATTGAATATGTACTTATGCACTTTATCTTTTACTAGGAAAATTGTCCGTGCGTTGCTACGGATTATGTGCTCCCGCCGGATCGTTTACACCGCTAAGCTTATACATGAGCAGGTTCTTCTTCTCGTTCCGCAGTGTGACCTTCGTATCTTGGCATCGGTCAGTTCATCCATCTTGATATCGGCATAGGCATCTATTGCACCCTAGACATTACGAAGTTGGCTGCTTTGTCCAAGATGAGCCCACGGTCCTCTTAGTCCTACCACCATTGTCCGATGTGAACTGTAAGTGAGATTTCCTTATGTGATGCTCTTTCTATGTCTCTTGCTCTGAGAAACAGCTTGTGGTCTCGCCATCAGGTTCATTGTATCATTGCCTCGTGCCGACGGACTATTTTGCCGCACATGTTGACATCGAACCATTTCACCTGATCAATGTTTGTTGCAACATTATACACCTCGATCATCGTCCTTCCTAACGCGACTGTAGCATGGGCAAACGGATTTCGGGAATGTCGGTAGAGCGGTTTGGATTGAAGGTCTTGAGTTCTTGATGTACTTTTGTGTCGCCACAAATTAATCTCGCCTTGACAATCAATCACGTACAAGCAAATATTGTAAGTCAAAAATAGATGGTTTACCATTTTTATTGCGCTTTACTTTTTTTTTGAATAATGCATGGTCTACTTAGTTTTTTCGTAAGGAGAAACCATATGTTGAAGCGCCGTGATCTTGTCCCCCCAGCTTTTGGCTTCCACATGCAGGGTGCCTGCACAAATTGTGTTATGATACAGGTCATTGTGACATTCTGAAACTAACTTCTAACTGTTTTGCTTTTGATCAAACTCATGTCACTCTGTAGCCTATTTGCGCGGTGCATAAATGTTTTCTGAGCAAGGCTAGTGTCGAGACCGACCTTATAAAAAATCATTGAAAAACGTAGGGTGACTTCTTCGCTTTGCGCGGTCGTCAGTCTTCACAGTGCTTGTTTCCTTGAACCTCTGTGAACCCCTGAAACTGCTTCCGTCGCAACGTGTAGTCGTGTTGCTGTGTATCTCAATACACTCTGACAGAAAAAGCCCATCAGAAGAAACCGACGTGAGCGTCCATAGCAGCAATTGCTCGAGTTAATCCCCAAAATTTCATTAAGTGACTGAAGAGCAGTACGGTAGAGCAGGAGAATCTGGCCGGATCACGATGGACTCCATCAACCAAAGACGCTGCAGACCAAACCCGTCTCCAATTCCTGGGTTAATCAGGGAGCAGTATTTGTTCATGAGCAAGTATACTGTACACCCGCATGAGGGGGGAGTCAGGGGACGTTGGGTGCTCGCAGCGGACTCCAAATCTCTAATAATAGGCGGCGACGTGAGCTTCTATAGAGGCGGGAGGCACGGCGCCGCTCGGGGAGGGCCACCTTGTCACAAGTGGCCGGTGTAGGATGCAGCACTGCTACTTCTCCGCAACGTCTTTTTCATCGAAGCCGTCCACCGCGGGGAGTGCCATCTCCGGTGAAGCTGCGACGGCGGCCATGGGCAGCAAATTTCGAGTTCTGAATCACCGGCAGTCTGGCCGGAAAACAGTCGCAAACAACAATATAACAATCCCGGCGGGATTTCGAGTTGAGGTTTCGATTTCGATTTCGATCACGAGGGGTTTGGAGTCCTCTTTATGGCGGCACCGCATGGTCGGCAGTCGAGCAGAGTCCGTACCGTAGCGGTCGAGCAGAGTCCATGTTCGAGCCGTATTAGTACTGGCGATGTGCAGGCGTTGGCTGGCCTGGGCTGCGTTCGGGAAAGGTCATGGCCCACTTTGGATAGACACGCGACGACACGTACGAAACGAAACGTTTTTTCACTTAAGCGGTGGCAGTGCTGTAATTATCATTAAAAATCATGGGCAAGAAAAAACGGACCAACAAGAAACCTTATTTTCTTTATTATTAGGTATAGATTAAGTTGCTTGTTGTGCGATAACCATGTTCTGGGGACGCCATCAACTATTCTTCAAATATCATGCGAGTTATGCACGTCCGTCTGTAAGCAAGTAAGAGATCTACCACCTTAATGGTTGGAGCATGCATATTGTTAGAGAAGAACATTGGGCCGCTAACTAAAGCCATGAATCATGGTGGAAGTTTCAGTTTTGGACATATATCCTCAATCTCATATGAGAACACTAATTGTTGCCACATGCTTATGCATTAAAGAGGAGTCCATTATCTGTTGTCCATGTTGTCCCGGTATGGATGTCTATGTTGAGAATAATCAAAAGCGAGAAATCCAAAATGCGAGCTTTCTCCTTAGACCTTTGTACAAGCGGCATGGAGGTACCCCATTGTGACACTTGGTTAAAACATGTGTATTGCGATGATCCGGTAGTCCAAGCTAATTAGGACAAGGTGCGGGCACTATTAGTATACTATGCATGAGGCTTGCAACTTGTAAGATATAATTTACATAACTCATATGCTTTATTACTACCGTTGACAAAATTGTTTCATGTTTTCAAAATAAAAGCTCTAGCACAAATATAGCAATCGATCCTTTCCTCTTTGAAGGACCATTCTTTTACTTTTATGTTGAGTCAGTTCACCTATCTCTCTCCACCTCAAGAAGCAAACACTTGTGTGAACTGTGCATTGATTCCTACATACTTGCATATTGTACTTGTTATATTACTCTATGTTGACAATTATCCATGAGATATACATGTTATAAGTTGAAAGCAACCGCTGAAACTTAATCTTCCTTTGTGTTGCCTCAATACCTTTACTTTGATTTATTGCTTTATGAGTTAACTCTTATGCAAGACTTATTGATGCTTGTCTTGAAGTACTATTCATGAAAAGTCTTTGCTTTATGATTCATTTGTTTACTCATGTCATTACCATTGTTTTGATCGCTGCATTCATTACATATGTTCACAATAGTATGATCAAGATTATGATGGCATGTCACTCCAGAAATTATCTTTGTTATCGTTACCTGCCGGGACGAGCAGAACTAAGCTTGGGGATGCTGATACGTCTCCGACGTATCGATAATTTCTTATGTTCCATGCTACATTATTGATGATATCTACATGTTTTATACACATTATATGTCGTATTTATGCATTTTCCGGCACAAACCTATTAACGAGATGCCGAAGAGCCAGCTGCTGTTTTCTGCTGTTTTTGGTTTCAGAAATCCTACAAAGGAAATATTCTCGGAATTGACGAAATCAACGCCCGGGGTCCTATTTTGCCACGAAGCAAAGACCGAAGGAGAGTCGAAGTGGGCCACGAGGTGGCCAGACACCGGGCGGCGCGAAGCCCTGGCCGCGCCGGCCTATGGTGTGGGCCCCTCGTGCCGCCTCTTACCTGCCCTTCCGCCTACAAATAGCCTCCGTCGCGAAACCCCAGTCGAGAGCCACGATACGGAAAACCTTGAGACGCCGCCGCCGCCAATCCCATCTCGAGGGATTCTGGAGATCTCCTCCGGCACCCTGCCGGAGAGGGGATTCATCTCCGGAGGACTCTTCCGCCATGGTCGCCTCGGAGTGATGAGTGAGTAGTTCACCCCTGGACTATGGGTCCATAGCAGTAGCTAGATGGTTGTCTTCTCCTCATTGTGCTTCATTGTTGGATCTTGTGAGCTGCCTAACATGATCAAGATCATCTATATGTAATACTATATGTTGTGTTTGTCGGGATCCGATGGATAGAGAATACTATGTTATGTTAATTATCAAGTTATTACCTATGTGTTGTTTATGATCTTGCATGCTCTCCGTTATTAGTAGAGGCTCTAGCCAAGTTTTTGCTCTTAACTCCAAGAGGGAGTATTTATGCTCGATAGTGGGTTCATGCCTCCATTAAATCTGGGACAGTGACAGAAAGTTCTAAGGTTGTGGATGTGTTGTTGCCACTAGGGATAAAACATTGATGCTATGTCTAAGGATGTAGTTATTGATTACATTACGCACCATACTTAATGCAATTGTCTGTTGTTTTGCAACTTAATACTGGAAGGGGTTCGGATGATAACCTGAAGGTGGACTTTTTAGGCATACATGCATGCTGGATAGCGGTCTATGTACTTTGTCGTAATGCCCAATTAAATCTCACTATATTTATCATGTCATGTATGTGCATTGTTATGCCCTCTCTATTTGTCAATTGCCCGACTGTAATTTGTTCACCCAACATGCTTTTATCTTATGGGAGAGACACCTCTAGTGAACCGTGGACCCCGGTCCTATTCTCTACATCGCATACAATCTTCGCAATACTTGTTTTACTGTTTTCTCAAACAATCATCTTCCACACAATACGGTTAATCCTTTGTTACAGCAAGCCGGTGAGATTGACAACCTCACGTTGGGGCAAAGTACTTTGGTTGTGTTGTGCAGGTTCCACGTTGGCGCCGGAATCCCTGGTGTTGCGCCGCATTACATTCCGCCACCATCAACCTTCAACGTGCTTCTTGGCTCCTCCTGGTTCGATAAACCTTGGTTTCTTTCTGAGGGAAAACTTGCTACTGTCGCATCACACCTTCCTCTTGGGGTTCCCAACGGACGTGTGTCGACGCACGCATGGCCCGTCTTGTAGACATACACCTCATAGACCGTGTAGGTGTTCATCAATTTGCCATTGCCATGCATAGTGAAAGACCCTTCATGCGGACACATCTGGTTAATCATTGGACGAAGTTCACAAGGTACAGTCTGCAGGTGAAAATTGATACTAATGTAAGAAGCAGGAAGACTAAAAACAAGACTTTACTATATGCCAATTCATGCTAAACCACTGAGAATACATACCTGTAACTCTGTGAAGGAGTTATTAGAAAGGTAGATAGAGCCATAGGAGGTGTTATATGCGGGGTATGTACATGGGCCCGCCATATTCCCGCAAGCTCGGCATCGGGATGGTGAAGGAAACATGGGAGGTACTACTGGTGCGTAGCGCTGAATGTAAGTGGAAGAATTAGGTTGTGTAAAGTGCATAGTTCAGAGCAATGCAAATGTTGACAAGCGAGTGCATAACACTATGTTACAAACTGAACAGTCAAAATTTAGTGTATGATGAATATAAGCATGCTAATTTGGCGTTTCCGAATTCCAAAAAGCATTAGACAGAGCCGGTGATAATATCAGAAATAAATCATGGCATGTATATGTGGCTTAAGAAAATATACCCGAACCCTTGGATGGTTACGGCCCGGCTGGTCCTTGGACTTGAGCTTATATAAGCATCCAGAAGGTGGGGCTGACAGTAACTTGGTGGCAGCCTCTGCAGATGCCTCATCAGCAGCAGTTGCAATCCTTTTGACCAATGAAGGCTTAGCAGTTTCAGTCTGCATATGAAAATTGATGAGCAACAGACATCAGCAGTGATATATAAAATGAATCTATGAGACACTGATGCATATAGTGCTGGATGTAAGTGGAAGAATAGGGTTGTGTGTGTTTCTGAACTATTGGTAAGCATAATTAGACAAAGCCGGCAATAAACAGACAAATCAAATCATGTATGAGGATTAAGAAAATATACCTGCTTAAAAAGGATACCACCCAGCTGGCCCGTGGCCTTGTGCTTGAGGAGGTTTTCAGAAGATGGTGGCGGCACCATTATCTTCACAGCAGCCTCATCAGGATCATTTTTTATCCATTTGAGTAGAGGCACAGAAGGTTCATCCTGCATATGAATAGCAACAGAACTCATCATTGATATTTAATAAATCTATGAGATGGACTGATGCAAAAAGTGCGGGATGTAAGTGGAAGAATAGGGTTGTGCATAGACAACAGTTGACAACAATGCAAATGATTACAAAAGAAGCCAACGGAACTCAACAGTTTATATACTGGATGAGACAGACTGAAAAGTGAAAAATTAGTGTATGATGATTGTAAGCAAACGCAGTGTTTCTGAACTTTTGGTAAGCATTAGGCAAAGCCAACAGTAATTAAACAGATAATAATAAAATCATGTATGTGGATTAAGAAAATATACCAGATTCATTAAAAGGTCACCACCCAGCTGGCCCATGGCCTCGTGCTTGTAGAGGTTTTCGGATGATGGTGCCGGCACCATCGTCCTCACAGCAGCCTCATCAGCCTCATTTTGCATCCACTTGAGTAAAGGCGCAGCAGTTTCAGCCTGCATAAGAATGGGAACAGATCTCAGCAGTGATATTGAATGACTCTGAGACAGACTGATGCATATAGTGCTGGATGTAAGTGGAAGGGTATGGCTGTGTATGGACAACAGTTCACAACAATGCAAGGGTGTGTTCGGTTCTGAAACAGCGTGGAATGGAATGGAATGGTTCCATTTCAGAGGAATGGAATGGTTACATTTTTTTCGGTTGGGAAAAATGGAGAGCGGAACAGATCAAGGTTAAACTAATCATTTGCCTCAAAATTGTAATTAGCAATTGCAAATGACATTTAATCTCAAAATCGTAATTAACAGCGCCTAATGGTGCTCTTTTAATCTAAAAATCGTAATTAACATCATTTTTTGTTGGGTTAGGGGAACTGGAGTAGATGAACATTACTGTATGATGATTGTAAGCAAACGAATTTGGTGTTTCTAAACTTTTGGCTTCGAGATCTTATGGGCTTCAACTATAGCCTACCCCAACTTGTTTGGGACTGAAAGGCTTGGTTGTTGTTGTTGTTGTTGTAAACTTTTGGCAAGCATTAGAAAAAACCGACAATAAACAGACAAATATCAAGGCATGTTTTGTGGATTAAGAAAATATACCATATTCATTAAAAGATCACCACCCAGCTGGCGCGTGGCCTTGTGCTTGTAGAGGCATTTAGAAGATGGGGCGGCATCAACATACTGGCAGCCTGATCAGCCGCAGTTTTGATCTTCCTTTTGAGTAAAGGCCCTAAAGTTTCAGTCTGCATATGAATAGCAAAACAAAAGGCAGACCTCAGCAGTGATATTGAATTACTGTATGAGATAGACTGATGCATATAGTGGATGCTCTTAGCCTTTTGCACCATGAACACTAGCTATGGACAGACAAAAAAAACTACTCCAGTTGACTCAGCTTTGTCTAGATACCTCCATCCCAAAGCTTAAGGCTTATTTATTTTTGAGAAATCAAAACAAGTAAAGTTTGACCAAAATTTTAGAACATTCTATCAACAAATATAATATTGTGTAGATACCGTAGGAAAATATATTTCACAACCTATTTAATGATATTAATTTTGTATTTTGCATGTTAATGATTTTTGGTAAAAGCTTAGTCAAACATGATATAGTTTGACTTTCTAAAAATAATATAATCCCTAAGCTTTGGGATGGAGGTAGTAGTATCTAGAGCTAAAAACACATCTAGATACATCCGTATCTACAGATAGTTGAGTCAATTAATTTGGATCTGAGGGAGTATCAGATTCATACTACATCATGGTAAGTTGGTTAAAAAAAATTACCCCTCGGCGGTCCCTGCCCAGCTCGGCAGTGGCATTTCGCTTCTTGTGCTGCAGATCGGGCCATGCTCTTGCAGCAGGTGGGGCGCTATTCTCGTTCCCCATAGCCTCAGCACGGAACCTGGAGGTACCAACCTGATACAGAGAATATAGAGCATGGTGTCACAGAGGCTTTATGCACAAACAGCTGAAGACATGTGCTACTTTAAGCATCTTCCAGAACAGGAACAGATTGAGGATGCAGACAGACATAGTGGATAAGCAAACGGAGTACCTGCTTTGCGGGGCTGGGGACGCAGCTCAGGCTCAGCCAACTGCCCACATGCGTGGTGGCCTTACGCTCCATTGCCCCCCACCACCACCGAGGTATTTCCTTTCCTGTACAAGCTGACAAAAGATACATTGAGGATCTGCAGAAACTACAAAGGTTGCAAATGTCGACAAATAAAGGAAGAACACCCCAATCCAAGCAAAGGTAGCCCCCGCCCCCCACCCCCATCAATCACTCCCAGCGCGAGGGTGACCAGAAAGACACCCCTTCGCCCAGAATAGGAAATAGTAGATGCGCAAGATATCGAGGTGAGGAAAAAAGAACCGATCTCGAGAAAGGAAAGAGCATTACTAGTACTACCTAATCCGCTTGGTCTAGATGCAGCTTGCCCCTCCAAGCTGGATGCCTGGACGGTGGAGGCGAAAGGAGGGGATCGAGCTAGCGGCTTGCATCCGTCGGCTGTCGGCACTCGATCGGGAGAGACAAAGGGGGCTACATAAAGGGGAGGGGTAACATATTTTATTACACAGTGAACTTACTGATGTGACTAGTCATTACATGTCTCACTGAAACTGGGGCCCATAGTGTGGCACCCCAAATTCACTTGAACCTGCACGGCGGGACGCATTGGCGCGTCAAGAAAACCCCCGAATTGTAGCGGGGAAATGAAACATTTCACAAAAATTTGAAATTCAAGCACACTGCCACGCGCCAAGCACGCGGGCTGTTCCTTCCTCTTCCTCGGTTCCTCCTCCCCTATCCGAAAAAACCCCAAATCCCAAGCTCAAACAACAACAAAAAAACCAAATCCCCTGGCCGCCATGCATGTCCTCGTTAACCCGCTGGAGATCGTTCCCGGACGAGGCGGACCCCCCGCCCTGAGATCCCGAGTTCGTCCGTTCCGTCCACCTCGAGGCACTACGTGCTGTCTCGCAGCAGCGGCTTGAGGGCGCTGCAGAGGAAGTTCCGCCGGAAAGTGCTCATGGCAACCGTGCAAGCTCACCGGCGTGCTGTATCCCGAGAGGAACTGGTCAAAGCTTTGCTATTCGCAAAAAAAAAGCGGGCCAAGATCTGGTCAAAGCTTCGTCGATGGCTTGCCGCGAGAGGCTTGGAGTCCAGAGTCAATAAACTAGCTGCTGGAGGACTTGGGCGGTTTACACGGATTCATATTAACTGACTCAAGTTTGTTAGTCTAGTTAACAAATGCATCTAGATACATCCATATCTAGACAAAATTGAGTCAATTAATATGAATCAGAGGGGAGTGCCTGAAAGTGTTTCATGCTACCAATTAATGCGCTGGCAGGACTCGCTGTAGAAGTAATTGTGCTACTACTCATACGATGAACTGATTGTGTGGGTGTCAAATTTTGCAACGCGATCATCCACTGAATGCTTAATTATAGTTCTAGCGCCAAAGGCGTACAAATCATAACAAAGATAGTACATACTACAGCACCAGAACATAAGAGTACGAATCATAAAGTAGCTCAACATTTTGCATCAGGGCTAGGTGGTCCTGAGACTACCGGGACGCCCCTGATGATCTCCGGGCGTGCATCCGCTTCAACGCAAAGCTGTGTACTCGGTCCACGGCCTCCTTCTGTAGGCTGGATAATCTCAGGTGCAGGACCTTCGTCTATGAAAGGCTCGTCATCAGTACCATCCACAGGTGCATCAGGGCTGGGTGGTCTTGAGACTACCCGGACGCCCCTGATGATCTCTGGGCGTGCATCCACTTCAACGCAAAGCTGTGTACTCGGTCCACGGCCTCCTTCTGTAGGCTGGATAATCTCAGGTGCAGGACCTTCGTCTATGAAAGGCTCGTCATCAGTACCATCCACAGGTGCATCAAACTGAGATTCATCTTCAAATCTCCCATCAAACTGAGAGACCTCTTCAACTCTATGCTTCTGCAATTAGTACATCAACAGATTAGACAAACATCTAAGGGATGCAACCTGAACAAATGCCGTTTTACATATTTACCTTCTCATCTGGCACAGCACATGTCCCAGAGCTGAAACCCGTTTCCTGAAGCAAGCGCTTTTTCTCTCCTTCCCGTCCATCCATCTGCAACAAGTTAAATTTGAGTACAGAACTTGCACAGCAATGCAAACTATTGATCGAAACAGCGGCAACATCAATATAAATAATTAACTACATATGCCAGCACACATATAGTGTGAGCAAGATCTGCTTCTCCCGCTGAAGGATCATTATGTGGTTCACCATGATAAACCCACCTAACATATGTGCGGTCCATCCCAAAAATGTGTAAATGATCTTCCACTACATGGTGAGGCCTCTTCTCACCATTCATACATGTGCAGCGCGGGCAATACACGTCCAGGTCGTGACCTTCATGAGCTCTAATAAACCCCATAAAGGGTTGAACACCATTTATATATGAAGGGGAACATAAGTGTCCATGCAGTATCCAAGTTCTATCCATCTGTTTAATTATGAGATACAATGGTTGGTGATTAATTTAAGGCGAAGTAGGAAATGTATATCCATCGAGTACAAAACTATACTAGTACATGATTATGCATTTCAGCAATCATGTCGAGTACAAAACAAAAAATGCCCATCGACATTTTAGCAAACAGATCGTGTACAAATCTCTGCCATGGCATTTCAGCAAATTAACGGATCGAGTGCAGAACTGACTCTATATGCCCACGCAAATGAACAAATTGATCGAGGACAAATCGAGCGGAAAACTATAAAGTGCCAATTAGTTCGAGCATACTGACGATTTTTTTAGCAGCATCAAGAAAATATAAATCATTAGGCCGTCTTGCCCGATGCATGATTGAGCTAGAGATAGCAACCCTACCGTGGATCAACTTGACCACCGGTGCGTCTCGAGAAGAACGACGGGGAGGGGAAGCTTCTTCTTCGCACGGACGGGACGGGGAGGGGAAGCTCTTCGCACGGACGGGGATAAGTTGTGTAGCGGTGGGTGGGGGGTCATGCGGCCGGGCCGCCCGGTAGGTGGTATTTAATGGAGTTGCGTGTGTAATTTGTCGTGCACAAGGTTGAGGAATAGGCGGTTCCCTTTGCCGCGCACAATTCAAACTATCCCGCCCATGTAGTTTAAATTCGCCCTATTTTCGTTAAATCGACATAAAGTCATGTGAGTGGGTGGAAATTAGCAAAGTTGCTTGAAAAATAGTAAAACTCTGGAATTATCCTTTAAATATGCTCTACTTCCTGTGAAAATCGGGGTGTGGAGGCATGTTGAGCTGTTTTATTTGTACCTTCTTCATTAAAACTCCCATTTTATGCACTTTGGATGGAAAGAAATCATTTGTACATAAATTTTGACAACGCCATTTGCAAACATTAATTGTTTTACATGCCAAGATGCACCCATCCACCAAATATGGGGCAAAAGTTTATCACAATCTAGATATATATGTATAATTAGTGAGGGACCCCTTTTGATTTTGTGCAATTTCCACTAATTAGCCCATGTTAGGGGCTATGTGTTTTAGATTAGGGTTGTGTGGATTCAAATACAACTTCTATATTTGTGTGCTATGATTAATCAAAACTAGACCGATCGACTGCGCACACATTATTAGAGGCACATGCCTTTGCGCACAAAGTGCATGTGTGTGTTGTTGGCCACCAACGAGAGAGCGGCGAGAGAGCGATTGAAATCTCCAAATTAAACACATATATAAGCATACATGGTTAGGCCATGCATGCATATTTATTATATATATTGTGAGGCAAATAAATTAAAGTACATGTGTATATATATAAGTGTGTTTCTTGGCCACCAACGATATATAGATCGAGAGAGAGAGATTGAAATATATATATCCCCAAGAATATCTTCAAACATGTATTGAAATATATGCACGAATGATATGCAAGGTATGCCATGCGCACATGCACACTAATTATATATATTATGAGACAACTTAATCAAATGTGTTTTCATTGGAGATCGAGAACTTGTCAAAAATCAAGTTAATTAATTTATCAGCGCTAATTAGTTAATTGGTCGCCTACTTGATGAGCAATTAAGTGTCGTTGGCCTATATATATATATATATATATATATATATATATATATATATGTGTGTGTAGGGTTTAATTAGGGTTTAGGGTTAGCTAGCTAGGGTTTTAGGGTTAGGGTTTACGGTCTAGGGTTTAGGGTCTAGGGTTTAGGGTTTAGTGTTTAGGGTGTTTAGGGTGTACATTTAGGGTTTATGGTCTAGGGTTTAGGGTCTAGTGTTTAGGGTGTTTAGGGTGTACGTTTAGGGTATAATTAGGGATTAGGGATTAGGGTTTTAGGGTTTAAGGTTTAGGGATCAACGATCGAGTGCACACACACATTATTAGAGGCACCCGCGCCTTTGCGCATAAAGTGCATGCGTATATATATAAGTGTGTTTCTTGGCCACCAACGATATATAGATCGAGATAACAGAGAGATTTAAATATATATATATATCCCCAAGAATATGTTCAAAAATATATTGAAATATATGCACGAATCAAGTTAATTAATTTATCAGCGCTAATTAGTTGGTCGCCTGCTTGATGCGCAATTAAGTGTTGTTGGCCTATATATGTAGGGTTTAGGGTTTAGGGTTAGCTAGGGGTTAGGGTTAGGGTTAGGGTTTAGGGTTTAGGGTTTAGTGTTTAGGGTTTAGGGTTTAGGGTTTAGTTTAAGGTGTAGGGATAATCGATCGAGTGCACACACATTATTAGAGAGGCACCCGCGCCTTTGCGCATAAATTGCATGCGTATATATAAGTGTGTTTTTTGGCCACCAACGATATATATATAGATCGAGAGAGAAAGAGATTTAACTATATATATTTATCCCCAAGAATATGTTCAGATATATATTTAAATATATGCACGAATGATATGTGCAAGGTATGCCATGCGCTCATGCACACTAATTATATATATATTATGAGGCAACTTAATCAAATGTGTTTTCATTCGAGAGAACTTGTCAAGATTCAAGTTAATTAATTTATCAGCGCTAATTAGTTGGTCGCTTGCTTGATGCGCAATTAAGTGTCGTTGGCCTATATATATATATGTAGGTTTTAATTAGGGTTAGGGTTTAGGATTAGCTAGCTAGGGTTTTAGGGTTAGGGTTAGGGTTAAGGTTAATTAATTAGGGTTTAGGGTCTAGGGTTTAGGGTTTAGGGTTTGGGGTTTGGGGTTTAGTGTTTAGGGTTTAGGGTCTAGGGTTAGGGTTTAGGGTTTAGGGTGTAGTGTTTAGGGTTTAGGGTTTAGTGTTTAGGGTGTTAATTTAGGGTGTACGTTTAGGGTATAATTAGGGATTAGGGATTAGGGTTTTAGGGTTTAAGGTTTAGGGATCATCGATCGAGTGCACACACACATTATTAGAGGCACCCGCGCCTTTGCGCATAAAGTGCATGCGTATATATATATAAGTGTGTTTTTTGGCCACCAACGATATATATATAGATCGAGAGAGAAAGATTGAAATATATATATTTATCCCAAAGAAATATGTTCAGATATATATTGAAATATATGCACAAATGATATGTGCAAGGTACGTATGCCATGCGCGCATGCACACTAATTGTATATATATTATGAGGCAACTTAATCAAATGTGTTTTCATTCGAGAGAACTTGTCAAGATTCAAGTTAATTAATTTATCAGCGCTAGCTAATTAGTTGGTCGCCTGCTTGAGGCGCAATTAATTAAGTGTCGTTGGCCTATATATATATATATATATATATGTAGGGTTTAATTAGGGTTTAGGGTTAGCTAGCTAGGGTTTTAGGGTTAGGGTTAAGGTTAATTAATTAGGGTTTAGGGCCTAGGGTTTAGGGTTTAGCAGGGTTTGGGGTTGGGGTTTAGGGTTAGGGTTTAGGGTTTAGGGTTTAGGGTGTAGTGTTTAGGGTTTAGGGTCTAGGGGTTTAGGGTTTAGTGTTTAGGGTGTTAATTTAGGGTGTACGTTTAGGGTATAATTAGGGATTAGGGATTAGGGTTTTAGGGTTTAAGGTTTAGGGATCATCAATCGAGTGCACACACACATTATTAGAGGCACCCGCGCCTTTGAGCATAAAGTGCATGCGTATATATAAGTGTGTTTTTTGGCCACCTACGATATATATATAGATCGAGAGAGAAAGATTGAAATATATATATTTATCCCCAAGAATATGTTCAGATATATATTGAAATATATGCACGAATGATCATATGTGCAAGGTATGCCATGCGCGCATGCACACTAATTGTATATATATTATGAGGCAACTTAATCAAATGTGTTTTCATTCGAGAGAACTTGTCAAGATTCAACAAGTTAATTAATTTATTAGCGCTAATTAGTTGGTCGCCTGCTTGATGCGCAATTTAGTGTCGTTGGCCTATATATATATGTAGGGTTTAATTAGGGTTTAGGGTTTAGGATTAGCTAGCTAGGGTTTTAGGGTTAGGGTTAGGGTTAAGGTTAATTAATTAGGGTTTAGGGTCTAGGGTTTAGGGTTTAGGGTTTAGGGTTTGGGGTTTAGTGTTTAATTAGGGTTTAGGGTCTAGGGTTAGGGTTTAGGGTTTAGGGTTTAGGGTGTAGTGTTTAGGGTCTAGTGTTTAGGTGTTTAGGGTGTACGTTTAGGGTATAATTAGGGATTAGGGTTTTAGGGTTTAAGGTTTAGGGATCATCGATCGAGTGCACACACACATTATTAGAGGCACCCGCGCCTTTGCGCATAAAGTGCATGCGTATATATAAGTGTGTTTTTTCGCCACCAACGATATATATATAGATCGAGAGAGAAAGATTGAAATATATATATATCCCAAGAATATGTTCAGATATATATTGAAATATATGCACGAATGATATGTGCAAGGTATGCCATGCGCGCATGCACACTAATTGTATATATATTATGAGGCAACTTAATCAAATGTGTTTTCATTCGAGAGAACTTGTCAAGATTCAACAAGTTAATTAATTTATTAGCGCTAATTAGTTGGTCGCCTGCTTGATGCGCAATTTAGTGTCGTTGGCCTATATATATAGGGTTTAATTAGGGTTTAGGGTTTAGGATTAGCTAGCTAGGGTTTTAGGGTTAGGGTTAAGGTTAATTAATTAGGGTCTAGGGTTTAGGGTTTAGGGTTTAGGGTTTGGGGTTTAGTGTTTAATTAGGGTTTAGGGTCTAGGGTTAGGGTTCAGGGTTTAGGGTGTAGTGTTTAGGGTTTAGGGTCTAGGGTTTAGGGTTTAGTGTTTAGGGTGTTAAGGGTGTACGTTTAGGGTATAATTAGGGATTAGGGATTAGGGTTTTAGGGTTTAAGGTTTAGGGATCATCGATCGAGTGCACACACACATTAGTAGAGGCACCCGCGCTTTGCGCATAAAGTGCATGCGTATATATAAGTGTGTTTCTTGGCCACCAACGATATATATAGATCGAGAGAGAAAGATTGAAATATATATATTTATCCCAAAGAAATATGTTCAGATATATATTGAAATATATGCACAAATGATATGTGCAAGGTATGCCATGCGCTCATGCACACTAATTATATATATATATATATATATATATTATGAGGCAACTTAATCAAATGTGTTTTCATTCGAGAGAACTTGTCAAGATTCAAGTTAATTAATTTATCAGCGCTAATTAGTTGGTCGCTTGCTTGATGCGCAATTAAGTGTCGTTGGCCTATATATATATATATATGTAGGGTTTAATTAGGGTTTAGGGTTTAGGATTAGCTAGCTAGGGTTTTAGGGTTAGGGTTAGGGTTAAGGTTAATTAATTAGGGTTTAGGGTCTAGGGTTTAGGGTTTAGGGTTTGGGGTTTGGGGTTTAGTGTTTAGGGTTTAGGGTCTAGGGTTAGGGTTTAGGGTTTAGGGTGTAGTGTTTAGGGTTTAGGGTTTAGTGTTTAGGGTGTTAATTTAGGGTGTACGTTTAGGGTATAATTAGGGATTAGGGTTTAGGGTTTTAGGGTTTAAGGTTTAGGGATCATCGATCGAGTGCACCCACACATTATTAGAGGCACCCGCGCCTTTGCGCATAAAGTGCATGCGTATATATATATAAGTGTGTTTTTTGGCCACCAACGATATATATATAGATCGAGAGAGAAAGATTGAAATATATATATTTATCCCAAAGAAATATGTTCAGATATATATTGAAATATATGCACAAATGATATGTGCAAGGTACGTATGCCATGCGCGCATGCACACTAATTGTATATATATTATGAGGCAACTTAATCAAATGTGTTTTCATTCGAGAGAACTTGTCAAGATTCAAGTTAATTAATTTATCGCGCTAATTAATTAGTTGGTCGCCTGCTTGAGGCGCAATTAATTATGTCGTTGGCCTATATATATATATGTGTAGGGTTTAATTAGGGTTTAGGGTTAGGGTTAGCTAGCTAGGGTTTTAGGGTTAGGGTTAAGGTTAATTAATTAGGGTTTAGGGTTTAGCAGGGTTTGGGGTTGGGGTTTAGGGTTAGGGTTTAGGGTTTAGGGTTTAGGGTGTAGTGTTTAGGGTTTAGGGTCTAGGGGTTTAGGGTTTAGTGTTTAGGGTGTTAATTTAGGGTGTACGTTTAGGGTATAATTAGGCATTAGGGATTAGGGTTTTAGGATTTAAGGTTTAGGGATCATCAATCGAGTGCACACACACATTATTAGAGGCACCCGCGCCTTTGAGCATAAAGTGCATGCGTATATATAAGTGTGTTTTTTGGCCACCAACGATATATATATAGATCGAGAGAGAAAGATTGAAATATATATATTTATCCCCAAGAATATGTTCAGATATATATTGAAATATATGCACGAATGATCATATGTGCAAGGTATGCCATGCGCGCATGCACACTAATTGTATATATATTATGAGGCAACTTAATCAAATGTGTTTTCATTCGAGAGAACTTGTCAAGATTCAACAAGTTAATTAATTTATTAGCGCTAATTAGTTGGTCGCCTGCTTGATGCGCAATTTAGTGTCGTTGGCCTATATATATATGTAGGGTTTAATTAGGGTTTAGGGTTTAGGATTAGCTAGCTAGGGTTTTAGGGTTAGGGTTAGGGTTAAGGTTAATTAATTAGGGTTTAGGGTCTAGGGTTTAGGGTTTAGGGTTTAGGGTTTAGGGTTTGGGGTTTAGTGTTTAATTAGGGTTCAGGGTCTAGGGTTAGGGTTTAGGGTTTAGGGTTTAGGGTGTAGTGTTTAGGGTCTAGTGTTTAGGGTGTTTAGGGTGTACGTTTAGGGTATAATTAGGGATTAGGGTTTTAGGGTTTAACGTTTAGGGATCATCGATCGAGTGCACACACACATTATTAGAGGCACCCGCGCCTTTGCGCATAAAGTGCATGCGTATATATAAGTGTGTTTTTTGGCCACCAACGATATATATATAGATCGAGAGAGAAAGATTGAAATATATATTTATCCCGAAGAATATGTTCAGATATACATTCAAATATATGCACGAATGATATGTGCAAGGTATGCCATGCGCGCATGCACACTAATTGTATATATATTATGAGGCAACTTAATCAAATGTGTTTTCATTCGAGAGAACTTGTCAAGATTCAACAAGTTAATTAATTTATTAGCGCTAATTAGTTGGTCGCCTGCTTGATGCGCAATTTAGTGTCGTTGGCCTATATATATAGGGTTTAATTAGGGTTTAGGGTTTAGGATTAGCTAGCTAGGGTTTTAGGGTTAGGGTTAAGGTTAATTAATTAGGGTCTAGGGTTTAGGGTTAGCTAGGGGTTAGGGTTAGGGTTAGGGTTTAGGGTTTAGGGTTTAGTGTTTAGGGTTTAGGGCTTTAGGGTTTAGTGTTTAGGGTGTTTAGGGATAATCGATCGAGTGCACACACACATTATTAGAGAGGCACCCGCGCCTTTGCGCATAAATTGCATGCGTATATATAAGTGTGTTTTTTGGCCACCAACGATATATATATAGATCGAGAGAGAAAGAGATTGAACTATATATATTTATCCCCAAGAATATGTTCAGATATATATTGAAATATATGCACGAATGATATGTGCAAGGTATGCCATGCGCTCATGCACACTAATTATATATATATTATGAGGCAACTTAATCAAATGTGTTTTCATTCGAGAGAACTTGTCAAGATTCAAGTTAATTAATTTATCAGCGCTAATTAGTTGGTCGCTTGCTTGATGCGCAATTAAGTGTCGTTGGCCTATATATATATGTAGGTTTTAATTAGGGTTTAGGGTTTAGGATTAGCTAGCTAGGGTTTTAGGGTTAGGGTTAGGGTTAAGGTTAATTAATTAGGGTTTAGGGTCTAGGGTTTAGGGTTTAGGGTTTGGGGTTTGGGGTTTAGTGTTTAGGGTTTAGGGTCTAGGGTTAGGGTTTAGGGTTTAGGGTGTAGTGTTTAGGGTTTAGGGTTTAGTGTTTAGGGTGTTAATTTAGGGTGTACGTTTAGGGTATAATTAGGGATTAGGGATTAGGGTTTTAGGGTTTAAGGTTTAGGGATCATCGATCGAGTGCACACACACATTATTAGAGGCACCCGCGCCTTTGCATAAAGTGCATGCGTATATATATATGTGTTTTTTTGGCCACCAACGATATATATATAGATCGAGAGAGAAAGATTGAAATATATATATTTATCCCAAAGAAATATGTTCAGATATATATTGAAATATATGCACAAATGATATGTGCAAGGTACGTATGCCATGCGCGCATGCACACTAATTGTATATATATTATGAGGCAACTTAATCAAATGTGTTTTCATTCGAGAGAACTTGTCAAGATTCAAGTTAATTAATTTATCAGCGCTAATTAGTTGGTCGCCTGCTTGAGGCGCAATTAATTAAGTGTCGTTGGCCTATATATATATATATGTGTAGGGTTCAATTAGGGTTTAGGGTTTAGGGTTAGCTAGCTAGGGTTTTAGGGTTAGGGTTAAGGTTAATTAATTAGGGTTTAGGGCCTAGGGTTTAGGGTTTAGCAGGGTTTGGGGTTGGGGTTTAGGGTTAGGGTTTAGGGTTTAGGGTTTAGGGTGTAGTGTTTAGGGTTTAGGGTCTAGGGTTTAGGGTTTAGTGTTTAGGGTGTTAATTTAGGGTGTACGTTTAGGGTATAATTAGGGATTAGGGATTAGGGTTTTAGGGTTTAAGGTTTAGGGATCATCAATCGAGTGCACACACACATTATTAGAGGCACCCGCGCCTTTGAGCATAAAGTGCATGCGTATATATAAGTGTGTTTTTTGGCCACCTACGATATATATATAGATCGAGAGAGAAAGATTGAAATATATATATTTATCCCCAAGAATATGTTCAGATATATATTGAAATATATGCACGAATGATCATATGTGCAAGGTATGCCATGCGCGCATGCACACTAATTGTATATATATTATGAGGCAACTTAATCAAATGTGTTTTCATTCGAGAGAACTTGTCAAGATTCAACAAGTTAATTAATTTATTAGCGCTAATTAGTTGGTCGCCTGCTTGATGCGCAATTTAGTGTCGTTGGCCTATATATATATGTAGGGTTTAATTAGGGTTTAGGGTTTAGGATTAGCTAGCTAGGGTTTTAGGGTTAGGGTTAGGGTTAAGGTTAATTAATTAGGGTTTAGGGTCTAGGGTTTAGGGTTTAGGGTTTAGGGTTTGGGGTTTAGTGTTTAATTAGGGTTTAGGGTCTAGGGTTAGGGTTTAGGGTTTAGGGTTTAGGGTGTAGTGTTTAGGGTCTAGTGTTTACGGTGTTTAGGGTGTACGTTTAGGGTATAATTAGGGATTAGGGTTTTAGGGTTTAAGGTTTAGGGATCATCGATCGAGTGCACACACACATTATTAGAGGCACCCGCGCCTTTGCGCATGAAGTGCATGCGTATATATAAGTGTGTTTTTTCGCCACCAACGATATATATATAGATCGAGAGAGAAAGATTGAAATATATTTATCCCGAAGAATATGTTCAGATATATATTGAAATATATGCACGAATGATATGTGCAAGGTATGCCATGCGCGCATGCACACTAATTGTATATATATTATGAGGCAACTTAATCAAATGTGTTTTCATTCGAGAGAACTTGTCAAGATTCAACAAGTTAATTAATTTATTAGCGCTAATTAGTTGGTCGCCTGCTTGATGCGCAATTTAGTGTCGTTGGCCTATATATATAGGGTTTAATTAGGGTTTAGGGTTTAGGATTAGCTAGCTAGGGTTTTAGGGTTAGGGTTAAGGTTAATTAATTAGGGTCTAGGGTTTAGGGTTTAGGGTTTAGGGTTTGGGGTTTAGTGTTTAATTAGGGTTTAGGGTCTAGGGTTAGGGTTCAGGGTTTAGGGTGTAGTGTTTAGGGTTTAGGGTCTAGGGTTTAGGGTTTAGTATTTAGGGTGTTTAGGGTGTACGTTTAGGGTATAATTAGGGATTAGGGATTAGGGTTTTAGGGTTTAAGGTTTAGGGATCATCGATCGAGTGCACACACACATTATTAGAGGCACCCGCGCCTTTGCGCATAAAGTGCATGCGTATATATAAGTGTGTTTCTTGGCCACCAACGATATATATATAGATCGAGAGAGAAAGATTGAAATATATATATTTATCCCAAAGAAATATGTTCAGATATATATTGAAATATATGCACAAATGATATGTGCAAGGTATGCCATGCGCTCATGCACACTAATTATATATATATATATATTATGAGGCAACTTAATCAAATGTGTTTTCATTCGAGAGAACTTGTCAAGATTCAAGTTAATTAATTTATCAGCGCTAATTAGTTGGTCGCTTGCTTGATGCGCAATTAAGTGTCGTTGGCCTATATATATATATATATATGTAGGGTTTAATTAGGGTTTAGGGTTTAGGATTAGCTAGCTAGGGTTTTAGGGTTAGGGTTAGGGTTAAGGTTAATTAATTAGGGTTTAGGGTCTAGGGTTTAGGGTTTAGGGTTTGGGGTTTGGGGTTTAGTGTTTAGGGTTTAGGGTCTAGGGTTAGGGTTTAGGGTTTAGGGTGTAGTGTTTAGGGTTTAGGGTTTAGTGTTTAGGGTGTTAATTTAGGGTGTACGTTTAGGGTATAATTAGGGATTAGGGATTAGGTTTTAGGGTTTAAGGTTTAGGGATCATCGATCGAGTGCACACACACATTATTAGAGGCACCCGCGCCTTTGCGCATAAAGTGCATGCGTATATATATAAGTGTGTTTTTTGGCCACCAACGATATATATATAGATCGAGAGAGAAAGATTGAAATATATATATTTATCCCAAAGAAATATGTTCAGATATATATTGAAATATATGCACAAATGATATGTGCAAGGTACGTATGCCATGCGCGCATGCACACTAATTGTATATATATTATGAGGCAACTTAATCAAATGTGTTTTCATTCGAGAGAACTTGTCAAGATTCAAGTTAATTAATTTATCAGCGCGCTAATTAATTAGTTGGTCGCCTGCTTGAGAGGCGCAATTAATTAAGTGTCACTGGCCTATATATATATATGTGTAGGGTTCAATTAGGGTTTAGGGTTAGGGTTAGCTAGCTAGGGTTTTAGGGTTAGTGTTAAGGTTAATTAATTAGGGTTTAGGGTTTAGCAGGGTTTGGGGTTGGGGTTTAGGGTTAGGGTTTAGGGTTTAGGGTTTAGGGTGTAGTGTTTAGGGTTTAGGGTCTAGGGGTTTAGGGTTTAGTGTTTAGGGTGTTAATTTAGGGTGTACGTTTAGGGTATAATTAGGGATTAGGGTTTTAGGATTTAAGGTTTAGGGATCATCAATCGAGAGTGCACACACACATTATTAGAGGCACCCGCGCCTTTGAGCATAAAGTGCATGCGTATATATAAGTGTGTTTTTTGGCCACCTACGATATATATATAGATCGAGAGAGAAAGATTGAAATATATATATTTATCCCCAAGAATATGTTCAGATATATATTGAAATATATGCACGAATGATCATATGTGCAAGGTATGCCATGCGCGCATGCACACTAATTGTATATATATTATGAGGCAACTTAATCAAATGTGTTTTCATTCGAGAGAACTTGTCAAGATTCAACAAGTTAATTAATTTATTAGCGCTAATTAGTTGGTCGCCTGCTTGATGCGCAATTTAGTGTCGTTGGCCTATATATATATGTAGGGTTTAATTAGGGTTTAGGGTTTAGGATTAGCTAGCTAGGGTTTTAGGGTTAGGGTTAGGGTTAAGGTTAATTAATTTAGGGTCTAGGGTTTAGGGTTTAGGGTTTAGGGTTTAGGGTTTGGGGTTTAGTGTTTAATTAGGGTTTAGGGTCTAGGGTTAGGGTTTAGGGTTTAGGGTTTAGGTGTAGTGTTTAGGGTCTAGTGTTTAGGGTGTTTAGGGTGTACGTTTAGGGTATAATTAGGATTAGGGATTAGGGTTTTAGGGTTTAAGGTTTAGGGATCATCGATCGAGTGCACACACACATTATTAGAGGCACCCGCGCCTTTGCGCATAAAGTGCATGCGTATATATAAGTGTGTTTTTTGGCCACCAACGATATATATATAGATCGAGAGAGAAAGATTGAAATATATATTTATCCCCAAGAATATGTTCAGATATATATTCAAATATATGCACGAATGATATGTGCAAGGTATGCCATGCGCGCATGCACACTAATTGTATATATATTATGAGGCAACTTAATCAAATGTGTTTTCATTCGAGAGAACTTGTCAAGATTCAACAAGTTAATTAATTTATTAGCGCTAATTAGTTGGTCGCCTGCTTGATGCGCAATTTAGTGTCGTTGGCCTATATATATAGGGTTTAATTAGGGTTTAGGGTTTAGGATTAGCTAGCTAGGGTTTTAGGGTTAGGGTTAAGGTTAATTAATTAGGGTCTAGGGTTTAGGGTTTAGGGTTTAGGGTTTGGGGTTTAGTGTTTAATTAGGGTTTAGGGTCTAGGGTTAGGGTTAGGGTTTAGGGTGTAGTGTTTAGGGTTTAGGGTCTAGGGTTTAGGGTTTAGTGTTTAGGTGTTAAGGGTGTACGTTTAGGGTATAATTAGGGATTAGGGATTAGGTTTTAGTTTAAGGTCAGGATTCGATCGATGCACACACACATTAGTAGAGGCACCCGCGCCTTTGCGCATAAAGTGCATGCGTATATATAAGTGTGTTTTTTGGCCACCAACGATATATAGATAGATCGAGAGAGAAAGATTGAAATATATATATTTATCCCCAAGAATATGTTCAGATATATATTGAAATATATGCACGAATGATATGTGCAAGGTATGCCATGCGCGCATGCACACTAATTGTATATATATTACGAGGCAACTTAATCAAATGTGTTTTCATTCGAGAGAACTTGTCAAGATTCAACAAAGTTAATTAATTTATTAGCGCTAATTAGTTGGTCGCCTGCTTGATGCGCAATTTAGTGTCGTTGGCCTATATATATGTAGGGTTTAATTAGGGTTTAGGGTTTAGGATTAGCTAGCTAGGGTTTTAGGGTTAGGGTTAAGGTTAATTAATTAGGGTTTAGGGTCTAGGGTTTAGGGTTTAGGGTTTGGGGTTTGGGGTTTAGTGTTTAATTAAGGTTTAGGGTCTAGGGTTAGGGTTTAGGGTTTAGGTGTAGTGTTTAGGGTTTAGGGTCTAGGGTTTAGGGTTTAGTGTTTAGGGTGTTTAGGTGTACGTTTAGGGTATAATTAGGGATTAGGGTTTTAGGGTTTAAGGTTTAGGGATCATTGATCGAGTGCACACACACATTATTAGAGGCACCCGCGCCTTTGCGCATAAAGTGCATGCGTATATATAAGTGTGTTTTTTGGCCACCAACGATATATATATAGATCGAGAGAGAAAGATTGAAATATATATATTTATCCCCAAGAATATGTTCAGATATATATTGAAATATATGCACGAATGATATGTGCAAGGTATGCCATGCGCGCATGCACACTAATTGTATATATATTACGAGGCAACTTAATCAAATGTGTTTTCATTCGAGAGAACTTGTCAAGATTCAACAAAGTTAATTAATTTATTAGCGCTAATTAGTTGGTCGCCTGCTTGATGCGCAATTTAGTGTCGTTGGCCTATATATATATGTAGGGTTTAATTAGGGTTTAGGGTTTAGGATTAGCTAGCTAGGGTTTTAGGGTTAGGGTTAGGGTTAAGGTTAATTAATTAGGGTTTAGGGTCTAGGGTTTAGGGTTTGGGGTTTGGGGTTTAGTGTTTAATTAGGGTTTACGGTCTAGGGTTAGGGTTTAGGGTTTAGGGTGTAGTGTTTAGGGTTTAGGGTCTAGGGTTTAGGGTTTAGTGTTTAGGGTGTTTAGGGTGTACGTTTAGGGTATAATTAGGGATTAGGGTTTTAGGGTTTAAGGTTTAGGGATCATCGATCGAGTGCACACACACATTATTAGAGGCACTCGCGCCTTGCGCATAAAGTGCATGCGTATATATAAGTGTGTTTTTTGGCCACCAACGATATATATATAGATCGAGAGAGAAAGATTGAAATATATATATTTATCCCCAAGAATATGTTCAGATATATATTGAAATATATGCACGAATGATATGTGCAAGGTATGCCATGCGCGCATGCACACTAATTGTATATATATTACGAGGCAACTTAATCAAATGTGTTTTCATTCGAGAGAACTTGTCAAGATTCAACAAAGTTAATTAATTTATTAGCGCTAATTAGTTGGTCGCCTGCTTGATGCGCAATTTAGTGTCGTTGGCCTATATATATATGTAGGGTTTAATTAGGGTTTAGGGTTTAGGATTAGCTAGCTAGGGTTTTAGGGTTAGGGTTAAGGTTAATTAATTAGGGTTTAGGGTCTAGGGTTTAGGGTTTGGGGTTTAGTGTTTAGTTAGGGTTTAGGGTCTAGGGTTAGGGTTTAGGGTTTAGGGTGTAGTGTTTAGGGTTTAGGGTCTAGGGTTTAGGGTTTAGTGTTTAGGGTGTTTAGGGTGTACGTTTAGGGTATAATTAGGGATTAGGGTTTTAGGGTTTAAGGTTTAGGGATCATCGATCGAGTGCACACACACATTATTAGAGGCACCCGCGCCTTTGCGCATAAAGTGCATGCGTATATATAAGTGTGTTTTTTGGCCACCAACGATATATATATATATATATATAGATCGAGAGAGAAAGATTGAAATATATATATTTATCCCCAAGAATATGTTCAGATATATATTGAAATATATGCACAAATGATATGTGCAAGGTATGCCATGCGCGCATGCACACTAATTGTATATATATTATGAGGCAACTTAATCAAATGTGTTTTCATTCGAGAGAACTTGTCAAGATTCAAGTTAATTAATTTAGCAGCGCTAATTAGTTGGTCGCCTGCTTGATGCGCAATTTAGTGTCGTTGGCCTATATATATATGTAGGGTTTAATTAGGGTTTAGGATTTAGGATTAGCTAGCTAGGGTTTTAGGGTAGGGTTAGGGTTAAGGTTAATTAATTAGGGTTTAGGGTTTAGGGTTTAGGGTTTAGGGTTTAGGGTTTAGGGTTTAGGGTTTGGGGTTTGGGTTTAGGGTCTAGGGTTTAGGGTTTAGTGTTTAGGGTGTTTAGGGTGTACGTTTAAGGTATAATTAGGGATCATGGATTAGGGTTTTAGGGTTTAAGGTTTAGGGATCATCGATCGAGCTAGTGCACAGACACATTATTAGAGGCACCCGCGCCTTTGCGCATAAAGTGCATGCGTATATATATAATAAGTGTGTTTCTTGGCCACCAACGATATATATAGATCGAGAGAGAGATTGAAATATATATATATATATATATATATATATATATATATATATATCCCCAAGAATATGTTCAGATATATATTGAGATATATATATGCACGAATGATATGTCCATGGTATGCCATGCACGCATGCACACTAATTGTATATATATTATGAGGCAACTTAATCAAATGTGTTTTCATTCGAGAGAACTTGTCAAGATTCAAGTTAATTAATTTATCACGCTAATTATTTGGTCGCCTGCTTGATGCGCAATTAAGTGTCGTTGGCCTATATATATATGTAGTGTTTAATTAGGGTTTAGGTTTAGGGTTAGCTAGCTAGGGTTTGAGGGTTAGGGTTAGGGTTAATTAGGGTTTAGGGTCTAGGGTTTAGGGTTTAGGGTTTAGTACGTGTTTAGGGTTTAGGGTATAGGGTTAGGGTTTAGGGTTTAGTGTTTAGGGTTTAGGGTCTAGGGTTTAAGGTTTAGTGTTTAGGGTGTTTAGGGTGTACGGTTAGGGTATAATTAGGGATTAGGGTTTTAGGGTTTAAGGTTTAGGGATCATCGATCGAGTGCACACACACATTAATTATTAGAGGCACCCACGCCTTTGCGCATAAAGTGCATGCGTATATATATAAGTAAGTTTCTTGGCCACCAAAGATATATAGATCTAGAGAGAGATTGAAATATATTTAGGGTTTATGGTTTAGGGTTTAGGGTTCAGGGTCAAGGGTTGGGGTTTAGGGTTTAGGGTCTAGTGTATATGGAGTAGTGTTTAGGGTTTAGGGTCTAGGGTTTAGTGTTTAGGGTGTTTAGGGTGTATGTTTAGGGTATAATTAGGGATTAGGGTTTTAGGGTTTAAGGTTTAGGGATCATCGATCGAGTGCACACACACATTATTAGAGGCACCCGCGCTTTGCGCATAAAGTGCATGCGTATATATAAGTGTGTTTTTTGGCCACCAACGATATATATATATATATATATATATAGATCGAGAGATTGAAATATATATATTTATCCCCAAGAATATGTTCAGATATATATTGAAATATATGCACAAATGATATGTGCAAGGTATGCCATGCGCGCATGCACACTAATTGTGTATATATTATGAGGCAACTTAATCAAATGTGTTTTCATTCGAGAGAACTTGTCAAGATTCAACAAGTTAATTAATTTATTAGCGCTAATTAGTTGGTCGCCTGCTTGATGCGCAATTTAGTGTCGTTGGCCTATATATATGTAGGGTTTAATTAGGGTTTAGGATTTAGGATTAGCTAGCTAGGGTTTTAGGGGTAGGGTTAGGGTTAAGGTTAATTAATTAGGGTTTAGGGTTTAGGGTTTAGGGTTTAGGTTTTGGGGTTTGGGGTTTAGGGTTTAGGGTCTAGGGTTTAGGGTTTAGTGTTTAGGGTGTTTAGGTGTACGTTTAAGGTATAATTAGGGATCATGGATTAGGGTTTTAGGGTTTAAGGTTTAGGGATCATCGATCGAGCTAGTGCACAGACACATTATTAGAGGCACCCGCGCCTTTAAAGTGCATGCGTATATATATAATAAGTGTGTTTCTTGGCCACCAACGATATATATAGATCGAGAGAGAGATTGAAATATGTATATATATATATCCCCAAGAATATGTTCAGATATATATTGAGATATATATATGCACGAATGATATGTCCATGGTATGCCATGCGCGCATGCACACTAATTGTATATATATTATGAGGCAACTTAATCAAATGTGTTTTCATTCGAGAGAACTTGTCAAGATTCGAGTTAATTAATTTATCAGCGCTAATTATTTGGTCGCCTGCTTGATGCGCAATTAAGTGTCCTTGGCCTATATATATATGTAGTGTTTAATTAGGTTTAGGTTTTAGGGTTAGCTAGCTAGGGTTTTAGGGTTAGGGTTAGGGTTAATTAGGGTTTAGGGTCTAGGGTTTAGGGTTTAGGGTTTTGTACGTGTTTAGGGTTTAGGGTCTAGGGTTAGGGTTTAGGGTTTAGTGTTTAGGGTTTAGGGTTTAGGGTCTAGGGTTTAGGGTTTAGTGTTTAGGGTGTTTAGGGTGTACGGTTAGGGTATAATTAGGGATTAGGGTTTTAGGGTTTAAGGTTTAGGGATCATCGATCGAGTGCACACACACATTAATTATTAGAGGCACCCACGCCTTTGCGCATAAAGTGCATGCGTATATATATAAGTAAGTTTCTTGGCCACCAAAGATATATAGATCTAGAGAGAGATTGAAATATATTTAGGGTTTATGGTTTAGGGTTTAGGGTTCAGGGTCAAGGGTTGGGGTTTAGGGTCTAGTGTATATGGAGTAGTGTTTAGGGCTTAGGGTCTAGGGTTTAGTGTTTCGGGTGTTTAGGGTGTATGTTTAGGGTATAATTAGGGATTAGGGTTTTAGGGTTTAAGGTTTAGGGATCATCGATCGAGTGCACACACACATTATTAGAGGCACCCGCGCCTTTGCGCATAAAGTGCATGCGTATATATATAAGTGTGTTTCTTGTCCACCAACGATATATAGATCGAGAGATAGAGATTGA
Source organism: Lolium multiflorum (assembly GCA_030979885.1). NCBI lineage: Eukaryota > Viridiplantae > Streptophyta > Magnoliopsida > Poales > Poaceae > Lolium > Lolium multiflorum. The sequence continues at coordinate 49,893,910 of CM061751.1, read as the reverse complement.
AATCCCCAAGAATATGTTCAAATATACGCACACACATGAATTATTAGAGGCACCCGCGCCTTTGCGCATAAAGTGCATGCATATGTGTGTTGTTCTGGCCACCAACGATAGATCGAGAGAGATAGATAGATTGAAATCCCCAAGAATTAGAGGACCCCTTGCACAAGTGTTGGCCATCTATATATAATATGAATCCCAATAATGTTCATACATGATAGGGCATATGTGTGAAGCAATTTTTTTCGAGAACTTGTAAAGATTCAAATTTATCAGTGCTAATGGAAACTAGTGCACATTAGAGGACCCCCTCTTACACGTGTTGGCCATCTATGTATAGTTTGAATCCAAATAATGTTCATACATGATAGGCTATATGTGAATCAATTTTTTCTTCCAAGAACTTGTCAAGATTCAAATTTATCGGTGCTAATGGAAACTAGTGCGCACTAGACGAGCCCCTTGCGCAAGTGCTGGCCATTACATATAGTTTAAAACTCAAGAATGTTCATACATGATAGGCCATATGTGCAAAGGAATTTTTTTTCCCGTGAACTTGTCAAAATTCAAGTTTATCGGTGCAAATGGAAACTAGTCCAAAAAATTACATAGAGGTCCAAGAGAACTAGACAATAACTAATAGGACCTGCAACTTTACAAAAAGGACCCCAAAACATATAGAAGAAAATCAATCGAGTCCTTCTGGACCGCACATCAGATCTCTGCTCCGCATCCTTTCCAGCAACTCCGTCGCCGGGGACGCACCACTTGGGACGGTGTCGCCGGTAGTCGCCAGGACGAAGGAGAAGAAGGGCCTCAGCAACGGCACATTGGCTCTGAGAAGGGCCGCTGAAAGGCCAAGATGTTCACGGGCAAGACGGATGACGCCGTCGTATGCCCCGAGCTTGTGAACGTTAGCAGCTTGACTTCCCCATTGACCAGATCTGAAGCACTGACCAAAGCAAGCCTCACCGTTAGCGCCATCACCTTGATGGCACCAGATCGGGGTTTGGCCGGCAAGATCCGCCAGATTCACCGTAGGCCAGATCTGAAGCCGATGACGAGATCCCCGACTCCATTGCGCCATTCTGCTCATGGGAAACACTGGATCTAAGCTTACAACAACATGAACTCCCTCGGATCCAAATTAACTGACTCAACTTTGCTTATCTAAATATGGATGTATCCACACATGTTTTTACTCGAGATACATACACGTCTAAGGAAAGTTGAATCAATTAATTTAGTTTGGAGGGTGTACGATATACAGAGAGAAGTCGGCCTCGTCTCCGGCCGGCGAGGCGCCGGAGAGAAGGGGGAGAGGAGCCAGGGGAGTGGGAAGAGAAAGAGAAGAGGAAGAAATGAGAGCTCCCTGGGGAAGAACATTATTTTTGTCGTTCTGCTCGTAGCTTGAAACTGAAAATTTCGGCCGCGCACCAAATCATCCCGCCGCATCCATTCGAAAATCCCGTGACCAGTTTTACCCTTTTAACCCTGGTGTTGCGGTCAGAAACCCACCGGCGAGCAGCGACGGGCAACACGGTAGAGCCGGGAGGCTCCCAGGACTGCGGCTGGCCCTGGCCCTCTGAGCGACGGCCCGCAAAGACTCCGGCACGCACGTCCGATGCAATGGCGTGCCACCTGACCTATACCTGGTCGGAAGGTGTTGGATGTGCCTCGCTTAGTTTCCTGCATGGCATACACGTAAACATTAAATACAAGCCTCGATCGGCTCTCAGGTTGTCCTGAATCGGCTCAAGGAGCCGATCCACCCATGATCCGTACGAGGTGTACGATCAGATGGTGGTCCTGCTTGATCAAAAGAAAGCTAAAACGACCTACTACGATTTAGGGTTTTCACCACATAATCGGAACATCCTACTCGTGATTGAGCCTGGTGGCCACGCACGGTGATCGTAAACCGACCCTAGACAAGGCCTAAAAACCAACACGAAGTTGATCCCCGGAACATCCTGTCTAGGGCTAGCAAACTACACCCTACGCGCCACTGGATCCTTCAACCCGTTTGTAAGGCCTAACTATGCAGATATTAAACTAATCCTTGAAGAACAAGGAGCAATCATAACAGATCGGATCTACTAAATAATGATCAAGCGGGGTGCCGCCCTTACACCCAAGATAGGTGTAAGGGCGGCTAGACGTCTAAGGGTCGCACGACGATAGCATATGTGTTGGCGTCAGAAACCCACCGGCGGGCAGTGACTGGCAACACAGTAGAGCCGGGAACAACTAGGGCTGCGGCTGGCTCCAGTCCCTCGAGCGACGGCCCGCAAAGCCTCCTGGTCACACGTCCGATGCTATCGCAAGGGCGTGCCACCTGACCTATACCTGGTCAGGAAGGTGTTGGATGATGCCTCGCTTAATTTCCTGCATGGCATACACGTAAACGTTAAATACGAGCCTCAATCGGCTCTCAGGTTATCCTGTGAATCGGCTCAAAGCCGATCCACCCATGATTCGTACAAGGTGTCCGAATATATGGTGGTCCTGCTTGATCAAGATAAAGTTAAAACGATCTACGACGATTTAGGGTTTTCACCGCATAATCGGATCATCCTACTCACGATTGGGCCTCGCGCTCGCACGGTGACCGTAAGCCGATCCTAGACAGGGCCTAAAAACCAACACGAGGTTGATCCCGGAACGTCCTGTCTAGGGCTAGCAAACTCCACCCTACACGCCGCTGGATCCTCCAACCCTTTGTAAGGCCTAACTATTGCGGATGTTAAACTAATCCTTGATGAACAAGGAGCAACCGTAACGGATCGGATCTACTAAACTATGATCAAGCGGGGTGCCGCCCCTACACCTAAGATAGGTGTAAGGGCTAGATGTATAAGGGTTGCACTACGACAGCATATGATACGAAGAACAATGCTAACCCTAACACATCTAAGATAACTACGTTGCTCGCCATCAAAAAGGCTTCAGCACGAGCAACGCATGAACAACGAGATAAGCTTGTGCTGCCTAGATCGCAAGATGCGATCTAGGCGCATGGTGCTTACCGGAGAAACCCTCGAGAGAAGGGGTTGGCGATGCGCGAGATTTGTTTGTGTTGAACGTTGGTTGTTGTTTATTCCATAAACCCTAGATACATATTTATAGTCCAAGGGAATTTCTAATTCAGGCGTGGACCTAACCGTGCACGGGTAAAACTCTAACTCCTAACCGACACGTAATCTAATAAGTTACATGATACAAGGGCAAACTAGCCCAAACGTTGCATACGAGGCCGATTCACGTACTTCTTTTGTATGTATATTCTTCAAGTCCATCTTGATCGCGGCCCACCTCTGACTCGGTCAAATTCTGGTGATAACACATGCCCCCCTGGTTTTGGAAATGTCATTTCCAAAATCATTATGCTTTCTTTCGTCGGGTCATGTCATGGCAGAGCAGAAACCGCCGCAGAATCCTCATCATGATGCCTTGCCCCCTCCACTTCTCCACGTGGCCGCAAAATTTTCCTGTTGGGCAACATCTCCTCGGAAACTGCTGTGGCATTGAATCTCCCTCATATCCCTTTTATTTAACCGTTCTAAACAGCTTGCTCCTCCTTCGTCCTCCTCGCATTAGCACCAAAAAACCCTCTGTGCCACCATGTCTTCTTCCTCCTCCTCCTCCTCCGAGCTTTCCTACGGGTCCTCCTCCTCCCGCGAGACGCCGCCGGAAATCCGTGCCCCAGAAGAATGGGACGAGGAAAGCCACGCCTCCTCCATCTGGTCCGAGGACGACAAGTCCTTGACCAGCGGGGATGAAGATCTTCAGTTCCTCGCCGACGGGGAACTGGAGTCGGAAAGCGAGGACGACCGGTTCCCCTGGGACGGCTGCCCCACCTCTGAAGAAGAGGAAGAGGAAGACGACGACGACTCCCTCGAGGGCTACCCGCCGGCGAAACGCCTCCGCATGTGGTGGGACGACGACAGCAGCGACGATGAAGACGGGGATGAAGCTCCCGTAGAGGGCTACGGGAGTAGCGACGAGGAGCCCATCGGCAGCAGTGCCGATGAGAGTTCCGAGGATGCCGACGAGGGCAGCGATGGCCCATAGATTAGGATCTACTAGTGTAGGCCTAGCAGTAGTAGATTGGTCAATAGACCCTTCTTTTGTTCTTCCTTCTTTGAGCAATCGGCTCTTTCTTTGTAAGAACTCCTGTTTATGAATGAAGAAGTTTCCCCAATTTGACTTTGCCGATTTCTTTTAAACCGATTCTCAACGAGCCGATGACAACGCATCGGTCTCTCATAATCCGCCCTCCCTTTCTTCGACCACAGGGTGACTGCAATCTTGGTCAAAACTCAAAAAGCCGATGTCAGCGCATCAAGTCTTCATGAACTATCCTTCATCCTTTCGAACAATGAATTTGAGTTCCGCCAGATCACCACCCTTGACGAAAATCGCGGCGCAGGACTAGCCGATGGCCACCCAATCGGCTTTCAAAAACAGAGCATCCACCAAGCCAGCTGCCCCCGAGTCTCAAAAGGCGAAACAGAGACGAGGGCATGCCATTCAGACAAATGGACCTGGGCTAGATCATGTCTGAGAGAACTATCATGCAGAGCCAGCCGATTCCCAACAAATCGGCTCTCCGGAGCAGAGAACCTTCAGGGTGAGCTGCCCCCCGAGCTTCTTCAGTCCGCTTCTTTGTCTTTGCAGGCCATATCGGCTCCTTTCCTTCGGTGGATCTGATGCAATCCATCCTTAACCTGATCCGCACGTCCATGCTGCTCTTGGCATTGGCATTGGTCCATCGAGTCTCTCTTCGTGGCCCACTTCCTGCTCCATCGAATCACCTCTTGAGTTGATGGCCATGCATCCTTAACCTTAAGACGATGTCTGCTGCATCGGCTGCTTAAATTTTTGATTTTTACGGCCGATTTATGTATCGGCCCCCATACCTCAATACCCATCATCAAAGAATATCTTGGGCTGCTGGGTACTTGCAAGACATTCCTATTGCATATCCTCGTGTTTCATCCACCTAGGTGCCCCCCGAGCCGATTCTGTCAAGAGAATTGATGGTATCGGCTCTTCAGGTATCCCCTGTTGGATTAAATGCTGAACCCAGGCAGAATGGATGGTGAGGATAATTTTGGCCGATTGCTGGAATCGGCCTCCACGTTGCTTGTTCGATGAAGGTTTTGTAATGTCCCTCCATAAATTTTTGGGGCCGATCACAAGGATCAGCCTCGCCACGTTTGCTCATTGATTTGCTCCAGCTACATGGTTAGGCCAGTGGATAAAACCAGCCCAATCTCTGACTTTATCATGTTGGTGCGCTTGCTGTCGTCCACCTCGAGTGCATCGTGTAATCGTGGAGCACTAAGCTTCGTCGGAAGGACGAGCACCATGTTTGTGCCAGCCGATGTTTCATCATCGCTTTCCTTTGCTTGGGGCGCCACTCTTTTCTTTGTGGCCGACCTTCTTCGTCCAGGGTTCGCTGAATTTTGGCGGCCAGATCAGCCGTGCCTTCCTCAACGTGTGCAGGTATAATCTTTCAGCTTCCTCCAACCCACGTAGACGCTGAACCCTTCGCTGGGAACGGCTGAGCCCATCAGGGCACCACCTTGGCCGATGATACTTATCTTCTTCATCATCGTCCTCTAGTTCCTCGAGATCTTCCACCCGAGCGGACTCAGCATGCTTGTCCCGAGGCGGGAGAGGCCCTAGACGCTTGAACACAGACACTTTAGCTGCATCCTTCTTCTTCCGTTTGCATTCTGGGCAGTTGCCGATTGTTGGCAATCGGCTCATTCTGAATCCCAGCAGTGTCGAAGAAGGGGCAGTCCCGTGCCTATCCACGTCGTCTTGCTCCCTCGACTTTTCCTTGGCGTGGCGCTCGTATCGCTCCTCGTCGTGATCATGCCGACGATGTCTCCTGTCGTCCCTAGCCAGACGATCTTCTTCATCATCGTCGTTGTATCGCCGGCGTTGGTCATACTGACTCACATACTTGTTGAGGAGGTGATCAGAGAGAGGTCGCTGATATCTTATGTTCTTCACTTCTCCCTCTGTAGCGCTTGCCGTCTTGGCGGAGCCGATCGCGTGGAGCGGCTTCCTCTGTATCTTTGCTATGAGAGCAGCTGCCCTCATCTCCGTCCTTACCAGAGTGGTTCCCAGGTCCTACCATGTTGATATTGCACGAGAAATCTGGCTGGCACCCTCCATGGTAAGTATACTCCACCATGTTCACGGCGGGGAAGGGGTGTGTGTCGACTTTCATGGCGTACTGGTTGAAAATTAGCCGTCCATTTTCTATCGCCATTTGGATCTGCTGCCGCCACACCCTGCAGTCGTTGGTGGTGTGGGTGAACGTGTTATGCCACTTGCAGTATGGCTTTCCGTTCAGCTCTTGCACCGTGGGGATCTTGTGGCCTTCGGGTACCTTTATATGCTTCTCCGTGAGTAAGAGATCGAAAATCTGCTCAGTTTTGGTCACGTCGAAGTCGAACCCTTTTGGAGGGCCTTGTGGCTTAACCCATTTGCAGGACACGGGGCCTGCCGCTCGAGTCCATTCAGCCACTGCTACCTCTCGATCTCCCGCAGCACCTTCATCCTCGTCTGCCTCAACCAGGGTCACCGCACGCTTGAATTTGTCCTGGTAAACATCTGGGTGGCGCTGTTCATATGCTGACAGCTTCTGCACCATGTGCGCCAATGAAGGGTAGTCTGCTTGGGAGGCCACGTCCTTGATCGATGATGAGAGACCCACCACCGCCAACTCGACTGCTTCTTTTTCACTTACGTGAACCGAAAAGCATCGGTTCCTAATGGTCCTGAAGCGCTGGATGTACTCTGACACTGTCTCCCCGCGCTTCTGTCGTACTTGTGCTAGATCGGCAATGCCAGCCTCGGAAGCCTCTGAGTGATACTGTTCATGGAACTGCTCTTCCAACTGCTTCCAAGTCCGGATGGAGTTCGGTGGCAGCGATGTGTACCACCCGAAAGCCGATCCTGTGAGGGACTGTGCGAAGAACCTCACACGCAACTCGTCTGATGCTGAGATCGTGCCCAGCTGTGCCAAATATCGGCTCACATGCTCGATGGAGCTGGAACCATCTGATCCACTAAACTTTGTGAAGTCCGGGAGCCGATATTTGGGTGGTAGCGGGATCAATTCGTAGTCGTTGGGGTACGGCTTGGTATAGCCGAACGTCTTCCTTTTCGGCATCATGCCGAACTGATCTTTCAGAATTGTACAAATCTGATCCGCGGTGATGGCTGAAGGTGTCGAACCCTGAAGATTCGCTGGGGTGGCATACTTGACCAGCCATGCTTGCTTTTCCGGTTCTAAGCCAACTGCAGGAGCTGGGCTCTGGAGGTTTGTCGGAGTGGCGTACTTAGCTAACCACGTTTGCTTCTCAAGATCGGCTCCCGACGTTCCTCCTGCTGTTCCAGAGGCCCCTGCTGTTGCAACCTGGTTCGAGAGTGCCCAGGTATTGCAGTCTGGTACGTATGCGCACGCGTATCCGTGCGGGATCTCCTTGGGCGCCTCGGTAGGAATTGGTAGTCACTAGGATCACCACCAATCTTGTAGACGACGTATGCCGATGAGTTCGGCACTTCTGGTGCTGCCCATGCGAACGGCAGCGGAGGATGGGACTGGAGTGGTATCTCTCCTTTGTAAGTCCCTAGAGCTGGTCCCGACGGAGAATACCGATGGCTCATGATTTCCTGGACCACGCGCAGAGCGACACGCTCCAAAGTGTTTACCAGGCTCTCAGTGGCGGTGCAGCGAATGAGCCACCATGTAGTTGATCTCCTGACGCAGCGACCTGGTGCGTTCTTCTGACGGGGCGGACAGGTCAACTCCATCGAGCGCTTCGGTGAGAACCCCTTCCACCTGACGCCATGGGAGCGGGTTCTGTGGAAAGAGCCGATGAGTTCGGCTTCGAGGACCGCCTTGATCTCGTCATGCTTCTTCTTGAGCTCGTCGGTCAGATCCTCATACTTGACCGGAGTGCTTTCCTCCATCTCCGATGTAGATGGCGATGCGGTGGATGTCGAAGATTGTCCCACCGGGCGTGCCAGAATGTGTTGGCGTCAGAAACCCACCGGCGGGCAGTGACTGGCAACACGGAGAGCTGGGAACAACTAGGGCTGCGGTGGCCCAGTCCCTCAGAGCGACGGCCCGCAAAGCCTCCTGGTCACACGTCCGATGCTATCGCAAGGGCGTGCCACCTGACCTATACCTGGTCAGGAAGGTGTTGGATGATGTCTCGCTTAATTTCCTGCATGGCATACACGTAAACGTTAAATACGAGCCTCGATCGGCTCTCATCCTGTGAATCGGCTCAAAGAGCCGATCCATCCATGATTCGTACAAGGTGTCCGAATATATGGTGTCCTGCTTGATCAAGATAAAGTTAAAACGATCTACGACGATTTAGGGTTTTCACCGCATAATCGGATCATCCTACTCACGATTGGGCCTGGCGCTCGACCGTAAGTAAGCCGATCCTAGACAGGGCCTAAAAACCAACACGAGGTTGATCCCCGGAACGTCCTGTCTAGGGCTAGCAAACTCCACCCTACACGCCGCTGGATCCTCCAACCCTTTGTAAGGCCTAACTATTGCGGATGTTAAACTAATCCTTGATGAACAAGGAGCAACCGTAACGGATCGTATCTACTAAACTATGATCAAGCGGGGTGCCGCCCCTACACCTAAGACAGGTGTAAGGGCGGCTAGATGTATAAGGGTTGCACTACGACAGCATATGATACGAAGAACAATGCTAACCCTAACACATCTAAGATAACTACGTTGCTCGCCATCAAAAAGGCTTCAGCACGAGCAACGCATGAACAACGAGATAAGCTTGTGCTGCCTAGATCGCAAGATGCGATCTAGGCAGCATGGTGCTTACCGGAGAAACCCTCGAGACGAAGGGGTTGGCGATGCGCCGAGATTTGTTTGTGTTGAACGTTGGTTGTTGTTTATTCCATAAACCCTAGATACATATTTATATTCCAAGGGACTTTCTAATTCAGGCGTGCACCTAACCGTGCACGGGTAAAACTCTAACTCCTAACCGACACGTAATCTAATAAGTTACATGATACAAGGGCAAACTAGCCCAAACGTTGCATACGAGGCCGATTCACGTACTTCTTTTGTATGTATATTCTTCAAGTCCATCTTGATCGCGGCCCACCTCTAACTCGGTCAAATTCTGGTGATAACAATATGATACGATGAACAATGCTAACCCTAAAACATCTATGATAACTACGTTGCTCGCCATCAACAAGGCTTCAGTACGAGCAACGCATGAATAGCGAATAAACGTGTACTGCCTAGATCGCAACATGCGATCTAGGCAGCATGATGCTTACCCGGAAGAAACCCTCGAGACAAGGGAGTTGGCGATGCGCCTAGATTGGTTTGTGGTGAACGTGGTTGTTGTTTATTTCATAAACCCTAGATACATATTTATAGTCCGTAGACTTTCTAACGTGGGAATAATCCCAACCGGGCACGAGCCAAACTCCATCTAAACGATACGTATCCTACTATGTTACAGATACACGGGAAAACTAGCCCAAACTTTGTATGCAAGGCCGATTCATGTATTTCTTTTATGTGTATTCTTCAAGCCCATCTTCAATCGCGGCCCACCTCTGATCCGGTCAAATTCTGGTGATAACACATGCCCCCCTGGTTTTGGAAATGACAATTCCAAAATCACTCTGCTTCTTATTCGTCGGGTCATGTCGTGGCAGAGCAGAACCGCCGCAGTATCCTTCATCATGATGCCTTGCCACTTCTACTTCTCTGCGCGATTCGACAATTCTTTGGCACCACTTTCTCGGAAACTGCTGTAACATTAACTTTCCCCAATATCCCATTATTTAACCGCGTGGAGTAGTTCGCCCCTTCACCCTCCTGCTCCGTACTAGCCATCGGCAAAAAACTCCCATTCCTCCATAGCCATGTCTTCTTCCTCCTCCTCCTCCACTGCCTCCTCAAACCTCTCCTACGTATCATCTCCCTTCCGTGAGCCGACGCCAGAGTGGGGCTCGTTGGCGGCGCACGACATCCTCGCCCCAACGACGTGGGACAAGGAGGAACACGATTCCTCCATCTGGTCCGAGGATGACAAATCCTTGACCGACGGAGAGGACGATCTTCAATTCCTCGTCGACGGGGAGGAGGAGGCGGAGAGCGAGGACGACCGCTTCTCCTGGGACGACTTCACCTCCTCCGAGGAAGAGGCGGAGGAGGACGACGACGACTCCCTCGAAGGTTACCCACCGGCGAAGCACCTCCGCGCCTGGTGGGACGACGACAGCGATGACGACGATGAGGAAGACGAGGCTCCCGTAGAAGGCTACGGGAGTAACGACGAGGAGCCTATCAGCAGCTGCGCCGGCGGCAGCGTCGACGACGACGAGGGCAGTATCGGCCCTTAGATTAGGGGCTAGTAGTAGTAGTCGGCTTTTGTTCTTTCTTCCCCGAGCAATCGGCTCCTTCTTTGTAAGAAATCCCACTATTAATGAAGAAAATATTCCCCAATTAATCTTGCTTTCTTGTCAACTTTGCCGATCGTCGAACGAAGTCGCTGTACAGAGAGCCGATGGCAGGGCATCGGCTTGTACTATAAACGCGATTTGAGGCCAAGCCGTTGCCTATCCACACGGTCCAACAGGTCTAGCTCACGTCCAAACCATCCTCCAATCTTAAACGTGCAGATTGAACTCCTCAGCAACCCACTAGGAGATTCATCCCAAATATCATGATTTCTGGTCTGAACCGATTCCGTTAACCTGCTTAATTGAGCTTGTTCTTCTAGAGTCGATGGCAATGCATCGGATTTTATTATTCTAAAGTCGATGCCCGTGCATCGGCTGTACGCATACTGTTGTCTCCACATGTTTTCTCAAGTCGATGTCTGTGCATCGGCTGTGATTTTTTTTTACTGGCCGATTTAAAATCGGCCTCCTCGGCCTCCATATCTCACTGCCCATCCTCCCACATTCTTGGGAAATACTTCTTGAGATGTTGGCCATTGACGGCTACTGGGAACTTGATACGTCTCCGACGTATCGATAATTTCTTGTGTTCCATGCCACATTATTGATGTTATATACATGTTTTATGCACACTTTATGTCATATTCGTGCATTTTCTGGAACTAACCTATTAACAAGATGCGAAGTGCCAGTTCCTGTTTTCTGCTGTTTTTGGTTTCAGAAATCCTAGTAACGAAATATTCTCGGAATCGGACGAAATCAACGCCAAAGATCTTAGAATCCCCAAGCATCCGGAACACACCGAGAGGTCGAGGGGGCCACAGGCCACCAAACCATAGGCTGGCGCGGCCAGAGGGGGCCGCGCCGCCCTATGGTGGCCCCCTGTCGCCCCTCCCGCGCCGCCTCTTCGCCTATAAAGCCCCTCGAAAACCCGATGCGAAAAACCACGATACGGAAAACCTTCCGAGCCGCCGCCATCGCGAAGCCAAGATCCGGGGGACAGAGTCTCTGTTCCGGCACCCTGCCGGAGTGGGGAAGTGCCCCGGAAGGCTTCTCCATCGACACCGCTGCCATCTCCACCGCCATCTTCATCACCGCTGCTGCTCCCATGAGGAGGAGTAGTTCTCCATCGAGGCTCGGGGCTGTACCGGTAGCTATGTGGTTCATCTCTCTCCTATGTGCTTCAATACAATAATCTCATGAGCTGCTTTACATGATTGAGATTCATATGATGATGCTTGTAATCTAGATGTCATTATGCTAGTCAAGTGAGTTTTACTTATGTGATCTCCGGAGACTCCTTGTCCCACGTGTGTAAAGGTGACAGTGTGTGCACCGTGTGGGTCTCTTAGGCTATATTTCACAGAATACTTATTCACTGTTGAATGGCATAGTGAGGTGCTTATTTATATCTCTTTATGATTGCAATATGTTTTGTATCACAATTTATCTATGTGCTACTCTAGTGATGTGTTATTAAAGTAGTTTTATTCCTCCTGCACGTGTGTAAAGGTGACAGTGTGTGTGTTAGTACTTGGTTTATGCTATGATCATGATCTCTTGTAGATTGCGAAGTTAACTATTGCTATGATAATATTGATGTGATCTATTCCTCCTACATATGCATGAAGGTGACAGTGTGCATGCTGTGTTAGTACTTGGTTTAGTCTATTGATCTATCTTACACTAAAGGTTACTAAAATATGAGCATTATTGTGGAGCTTGTTAACTCCGCATTGAGGGTTCGTGTAATCCTACGCAATGTGTTCATCATCCAACAAAAGTGTAGAGTATGCATTTATCTATTCTGTTATGTGATCAATGTTGAGAGTGTCCACTAGTGAAAGTGTAATCCCTAGGCCTTGTTCCTAAATACTGCTATCGCTGCTTGTTTACTGTTTTACTGCGTTACTACTGCTACCATATTACCACCATCAACTACACGCCGTTACTACTGCTCATATTTATTCATACCACCTGTATTTCACTATCTCTTCGCCGAACTAGTGCACCTATTAGGTGTGTTGGGGACACAAGAGACTTCTTGCTTTGTGGTTGCATGAGAGGGATATCTTTGACCTCTTCCTCCCTGAGTTCGATAAACCTTGGGTGATCCACTTAAGGGAAAACTTGCTGCTGTTCTACAAACCTCTGCTCTTGGAGGCCCAACACTGTCTACAAGAATAGAAGCTCCGTAGACATCAAGCACTTTTCTGGCGCCGTTGCCGGGGAGGAAAGGTAAAAAGGCACTCATACTACGGTCCCAGGTAAAGCACTTTTCTGGCGCCGTCGTGTGTGTGCTCGAAGCTATTTCCTTTAGATCCTGCAATTGCATATTTTTGTTTCTTGTTTACACTAGTTTGGCATAATGGACAACAATGAGCTTCTTATTCTATTTCCTGATTTAAAACATGGATTGTTTGATTTTAAAATTAAAAAACCTATGAAATCTTATTTGCATGCTGGTAGTAATATTAGTATGAACGCTTTGGACACCAATGTTGCTAATAATATGGAAAATTCTAAGCTTGGGGAAGCTGGCTTTGATGAGCATGATATTTTTAGTCCCCCAAGCATTGAGGAGAAAATTTACTTTGCTGATACTTTGCCTCCTATTTATGATGATATTGGTCTTTTGGTACAACCTACTATGGAGAATAAATTTTATTGTGATTATACTATGCCTCCTACACTTGATGAGAATAATAATGATAGCTACTTTGTTGAATTTGCTCCCACTACAACTAATAAAATTGATTATGCCTATGTGGAGAGTAATAATTTTATGCATGAGACTCATGATAAGAATGCTTTATGTGATAGTTATATTGTTGAGTTTGCTCATGTTGCTACTGAAAGTTATTATGAGAGAGGAAAATATGGTTGTAGAAATTTTCATGTTACTAAAACACCTCTCTATGTGCTAAATTTTTTGAAGCTACACTTGTTCTATCTTCCTATGCTTGTTACTTTGCTCTTCATGAACTTGTTTATTTACAAGATTCCTATGCATAGGAAGCATGTTAGACTTAAATGTGTTTTGAATTTGCCTCTTGATGCTCTCTTTTGCTTCAACTACTATTTCTTGCGAGTGCATCATTAAAACTGCTGAGCCCATCTTAATGGCTATAAAGAAAGAACTTCTTGGGAGATAACCCATGTGTTATTTTGCTACAGTACTTTGTTTTATATTTGTGTCTTGGAAGTTGTTTACTACTGTAGCAACCTCTCCTTATCTTAGTTTTATGTTTTGTTGTGCCAAGTAAAGTCGCTATGGTAAAGTTGATGCTAGATTTGGATTGCTGCGCAGAAACAGCATTGCTGTCTGTCACGAATCTGGGTCTAATTCTCTGTAGGTAACTCAGAAAATTATGCCAATTTACGTGAGTGATCCTCAGATATGTACGCAACTTTCATTAGTTTTGAGTTTTTCCATTTGAGCAAGTGTGGTGCCATTTTAAAATTCGTCTTTACGGACTGTTCTGTTTTTGATAGATTCTGCCTTTTATTTCGCATTGCTTCTTTCGCTGTGTTGGGTGGATTTCTTTGTTCCATTACCTTCCAGTAGCTTTGAGCAATGTCCAGAAGTGTTAAGAATGATTGTGTCACCTCTGAACATGTGAGTTTTTGATTATGCACTAACCCTCTAATGAGTTTGCTTAAAGTTTGGTGTGGAAGAAGTTTTCAAGGGTCAAGAGAGGAGGATGATATACTATGATCAAGGAGAGTGAAAGCTCTAAGCTTGGGGATGCCCCGGTGGTTCACCCCTGCATATTTCAAGAAGACTCAAGCGTCTAAGCTTGGGGATGCCCAAGGCATCCCCTTCTTCATCGACAACATTATCAGGTTCCTCCCCTGAAACTATATTTTTATTCCGCCACATCTTATGTACTTTACTTGGAGCGTCGGTTGTTTTTGTTTTTTGTTTGTGTTTGAATAAATTGGATTACATCATTCTTGTGTGGGAGAGAGACACGCTCCGCTGGTTCATATGAACACATGTGTTCTTAGCTCATAATATTCATGGCGAAGTTTCCTCTTCGTTAAATTGTTATATGGTTGGAATTGGAAAATGATACATGTAGTAAATTGCTATAATGTCTTGGATAATTTGATACTTGGCAATTGTTGTTCTCATGTTTAAGCTCTTGCATCATATACTTTGCACCCATTAATGAAGAAATACTTAGAGCTTGCTAATTTGGTTTGCATATTTGGTTTCTCTAGAGTCTAGATAACATCTAGTATTGAGTTTTGAACAACAAGGAAGACGGTATGGAGTCTTATAATGTTTACCATATGTCTTTTATGTGAGTTTTGCTGTACCGTTCATCCTTGTGTTTGTTTCAAATAACCTTGCTAGCCTAAACCTTGTATCGAGAGGGAATACTTCTCATGCATCCCAAATCCTTGAGCCAACCACTATGCCATTTGTGTCCACCATACCTACCTACTACATGGTATTTATCCGCCATTCCAAAGTAAATTGCTTGAGTGCTACCTTTAAAATTCCATCATTCACCTTTGCAATACATAGCTCATGGGACAAATAGCTTAAAAACTATTGTGGTATTGAATATGTACTTATGCACTTTATCTCTTATTAAGTTGCTTGTTGTGCGATAACCATGTTTCTGGGGACGCCATCAACTATTCTTTGTTGAATATCATGTGAGTTGCTATGCATGTCCGTCTTGTCTGAAGCAAGAGAGATCTACCACCTTCATGGTTGGAGCATGCATGTTGTTAGAGAAGAACTTTGGGCCGCTAACTAAAGCCATGATTCATGGTGGAAGTTTCAGTTTGGACATATATCCTCAATCTCATATGAGAATAATAATTGTTGCCACATGCTTATGCATTAAAGAGGAGTCCATTATCTGTTGTCCATGTTGTCCCGGTATGGATGTCTAAGTTGAGAATAATCAAAAGCGAGAAATCCAAATGCGAGCTTTCTCCTTAGACCTTTGTACAGGCGGCATGGAGGTACCCCATTGTGACACTTGGTCAAAACATGTGCATTGCAAAGATCCGGTAGTCCAAGTTAATTAGGACAAGGTGCGGGCACTATTAGTATACTATGCATGAGACTTGCAACTTGTAAGATATAATGTACATAACTCATATGCTTTATTACTACCGTTGACAAAATTGTTTCATGTTTTCAAAATAAAAGCTCTAGCACAAATATAGCAATCGATGCTTTCCTCTTTGAAGGACCATTCTCTTTACTTTTATGTTGAGTCAGTTCACTATTTCTCTCCACCTCAAGAAGCAAACACTTGTGTGAACCGTGCATTGATTCTTACATACTTGCATATTGTACTTGTTATATTACTCTATGTTGACAATTATCCATGAGATATACATGTTACAAGTTGAAAGCAACCGCTGAAACTTAATCTTCCTTTGTGTTGCTTCAATACCTTTACTTTGATTTATTGCTTTATGAGTTAACTCTTATGCAAGACTTATTAATACTTGTCTTTAAATACTATTCATGAAAAGTCTTTGCTTTATGATTCAGTTGTTTACTCATGTCATTACCATTGTTTTGATCGCTGCATTCATTACATATGTTTACAATATGATCAAGTTTATGATGGCATGTCACTCCAGAAATTATCTTTGTTATCGTTTACCTGCTCGGGACGAGCAGAACTAAGCTTGGGGATGCTGATACGTCTCCGACGTATCGATAATTTCTTGTGTTCCATGCCACATTATTGATGTTATATACATGTTTTATGCACACTTTATGTCATATTCGTGCATTTTATGGAACTAACCTATTAACAAGATGCCGAAGTGCTGTTTTCTGCTGTTTTTGGTTTCAGAAATCCTAGTAACGAAATATTCTCGGAATCGGACGAAATCAACGCCAAAGATCTTAGAATCCCCGGAAGCATCCAGAACACACCAGAGGTCAGAGGGGGCCACAGGCCCACCAAACCATAGGCTGGCGCGGCCAGAGGGGGGCCGCGCCGCCCTATGGT
This sequence comes from Lolium multiflorum, assembly GCA_030979885.1. Classification (NCBI taxonomy): domain Eukaryota; kingdom Viridiplantae; phylum Streptophyta; class Magnoliopsida; order Poales; family Poaceae; genus Lolium; species Lolium multiflorum. Next base: position 49,877,417 of record CM061751.1, on the reverse strand, counting down.
GTGGCCCCCCTGTCAGCCCTCTTGCGCCGCCTCTTCGCCTATATAAAGCCCCTGGATCGAAAACCCTGATGCGAAAAACCACGATACGGAAAACCTTCCAGAGCCGCCGCCATCGCGAAGCCAAGATCGGGGACAGGAGTCTCTGTGGCACCCTGCCGGAGTGGGGAAGTGCCCCGGAAGGCTTCTCCATCGACACCGCTGCCATCTCCACCGCCATCTTCATCACCGCTGCTGCTCCCATGAGGAGGGAGTAGTTCTCCATCGAGGCTCGGGGCTGTACCGGTAGCTATGTGGTTCATCTCTCTCCTATGTGCTTCAATACAATAATCTCATGAGCTGCTTTACATGATTGAGATTCATATGATGATGCTTGTAATCTAGATGTCATTATGCTAGTCAAGTGAGTTTTACCTATGTGATCTCCGGAGACTCCTTGTCCCACGTGTGTAAAGGTGACAGTGTGTGCACCGTGTGGGTCTCTTAGGCTATATTTCACAGAATACTTATTCACTGTTGAATGGCATAGTGAGGTGCTTATTTATATCTCTTTATGATTGCAATATGTTTTGTATCACAATTTATCTATGTGCTACTCTAGTGATGTGTTATTAAAGTAGTTTTATTCCTCCTGCACGTGTGTAAAGGTGACAGTGTGTGCACCGTGTTAGTACTTGGTTTATGCTATGATCATGATCTCTTGTAGATTGCGAAGTTAACTATTGCTATGATAATATTGATGTGATCTATTCCTCCTACATATGCATGAAGGTGACAGTGTGCATGCTATGTTAGTACTTGGTTTAGTCTATTGATCTATCTTACACTAAAGGTTACTAAAATATGAGCATTATTGTGGAGCTTGTTAACTCCGGCATTGAGGGTTCGTGTAATCCTACGCAATGTGTTCATCATCCAACAAAAGTGTAGAGTATGCATTTATCTATTCTGTTATGTGATCAATGTTGAGAGTGTCCACTAGTGAAAGTGTAATCCCTAGGCCTTGTTCCTAAATACTGCTATCGCTGCTCGTTTACTGTTTTACTGCGTTACTACTGCTGCGTTACTACTGCTACCATATTACCACCATCAACTACACGCCGTTACTACTGCTCATATTTATTCATACCACCTGTATTTCACTATCTCTTCGCCGAACTAGTGCACCTATTAGGTGTGTTGGGGACACAAGAGACTTCTTGCTTTGTGGTTGCAGGGTTGCATGAGAGGGATATCTTTGACCTCTTCCTCCCTGAGTTCGATAAACCTTGGGTGATCCACTTAAGGGAAAACTTGCTGCTGTCTACCCATCTGCTCTTGGAGGCCCAACACTGTCTACAAGAATAGAAGCTCCCGTAGACATCAGAACTTCACACCATCCAATTGTTCAAGCATGTAGGCATTGCCCTTCAGAACCTGGATGACTTTGTAAGGACCGTGCCAATTAGGAGACCATTTGCCGTATGCTTTATCCCTGGTTCCTAGTGGCAACACGGCTTCCCATACTAGATCACCAACTTGAAACTCCTTTGGTCTCACCTTCTTATTGTATGCCCGAGCTACCCTGGCTTTGTTCTCTTTAATCTTCTCCAACAACCAAAGTCTAAGTTCCGTTGCATCCTCAATAGTGTCACTCATCAGGGTTGCATACTCTTCAGGCGTCAGGTCATTCTGAAACGTGACACGTCTCGATCCAGCCGTAATTTCCCAAGGTAATACGGCCTCCTGCCCATAGACAAGCTGGTACGGCGAAGTCTTTATAGCTCCATGGCATGACATGCGATAGGCCCACAAAGCCTCTGACAACGTCTCATGCCACACCCTGTCACGAGGTGAGAACTTTCTGAATTCCTTAGAGACAAAAACCGAACCTCCATCGGTCGTGATGGTCTGGGGAATCCCGAACCTATGAATGACATGCTCTTTGACAAATTGGATAACATCTTCCGATTTTACCTTCTTCATGGGAACGGCCTCCACCCATTTGGTGAAATAATCTGTAATGGCCAGAATCCACTCGTGGTTCTTGCTCGACGGAGGATGGATTTTGCCGATCATATCCATGCCCCAACCTCGAAATGGCCAAGGTTTGATGATGGGGTTCATCGCTGATGCAGGTACCATCTGAATTTTCCCGAACATCTGACACGCTTGGCATCCCTTGTAGTACTTGAAGCAGTCCTCAAGCATGGTAGGCCAATAAAATCCTGATCGCCTAATTAACCACTTCATCTTATGAGCCGATTGGTGAGTTCCACAGGCGCCTTCATGCATCTCATGTAACAGCCGATTAGACTCAGTTGGTCCCAGGCATTTGAGTAGTAACCCTTCCAACGTCCTGTAGAACATGTCATCTCCTATAAGGACATATTTCATAGCCTTGTATCTTATCCTTTTAGGTGCCCCCCGAGCCGAATCCTTCAAATAATTGAAGATATCGGCTCTCCAATCATCCTGTTCCAGAACTGCACCTGAACTTCTGACCCGTCTGGTATGTCCTTGTACCCTGACGCCATCTGTGCGAGATCATTGGCGTCGGTATTCTGAGACCTTGGGACCCAATTGAAATTGATGTACCGAAAATGTGTCATCAGCTCACGACACTCCATCCAATATGGAAAAAGCGACTCGCTCTCGCACTTGTATTCGTCCGTGAGTTGAGAGATCACCAACTTCGAGTCTCCAAAAAGCTCCACTGCCTCTGCCCCGGCTTCTAAAAGCAACTCCATTCCCTTGCGCACTGCCTCATACTCAGCAACATTGTTGGTGCAAGGGGTAGATAGCCTGATGGCGAAAGAATATGTTGCCCCCCGAGGCGACACGAGCAGGATGCCGATGCCACAACCATCGTCACAAGCCGATCCATCGAAGAACATAGCCCATGCACGTACAGATAGTGCTGCTATATTAGTATTAATCCGTTCAGCTATAAGATCGGCCAACGCTTGTCCCTTGACTGCTTTCGCAGGCTGATACCGAAGATCGAACTCCGACAATGGCAACATCCTCTTACCAAGTCGGCCTTTCAGAACAGGGGCCGACAGCATGTGTTTGACAACGTCTGACTTGCATATGACGATGATCTCTGCCGTCAAAAGGATATGATGAAGTTTGGTGCAGGTGAAGAACAGGCAGAGACATTGCTTCTCGACCTCAGGATACCGTGTCTCCGCGTCTAACATCCTTCTGCTGAGATAGAACACGACCTTTTCAACACCCTCATAGAGTTGCACCACCACTGAGGCGATGGACGTATCGGCCACTGATAAGTAGATATAGAACGGCCTGTCTTGTTGGGGTGGAACTAGCACAGGCGGCGTTGTCAGATACCGCTTAATCTCGTCAAACGCCTGCTGCTGTTCTGCCCCCCAGTGAAACTCGTCATCAGATTTAATTTTCACCAACGCCATGAACGGCTCGATTCGTCCTGATAAGTTGGAGATGAATCGTCGGACGAAGTTGATCTTGCCGATAAGACGCTGGAGCTCCTTCTTCGTGGTAGGCGGCTGCATGGTACGCACCACCTCTTGACTTTTCAGGCCGATTTCAATTCCCCGTTCATGAACCAGAAACCCTAGGAACTGACTGGCCGTCACACCAAAGGCACACTTCTTTGGATTCATTCTCAGTCCGAACTTCCGAGTTCGGTCTAGGATGCGTCACAAATCATCCAAGTGTCCCTCCATGGAGACAGATTTGACGACCACGTCATCGATGTAGATCTCCACCAACTTGCCGATCAGATCGTGAAATATATAATTCATGGCTCTTTGGTATGTCGCACCAGCATTCTTCAATCCAAAGGTCATGACTACATATTCAAACAAGCCTACTGACCCCGGTACTCTGAATGCGGTCTTGTGTATATCTTCTGGAGCCATGAAAATTTGGTTATAGCCGGCATTGCCATCCATGAAGCTCAACACCTTGTGGCCAGCAGCTGCATTGATCAACGTTTCTGCCACAGGCATCGGATATTCATCTTTTGGAGTGGCTCTGTTGAGATCTCGAAAGTCTATGGCCACACGCCATCGGCCGTCTTTCTTCTCTACAGGTACGATACTGGAGATCCATTCAGCATACCTGCATGGCCTGATGAACCCGGCGGCCAACATCTTCTCGATCTCTTTCTTGACCTCTTCCAATTTCGGCCTTCATCTGGCGTGCTCGTTGTTGGAACGGCCGAAATCCTTTCTTAAGGGGGAGCCGATGTTCAATGATGCTCCTGTCTAACCCAGGCATCTCCGTGTAATCCCATGCAAAGCAATCTGGGTATTCTTTTAACAGAGCTATCATCTGACCCCTAAGATGTGGATCTAACTTCTTGCTGATAAAAGTTGGTCGCGGCTTATCCCCAGGACCGATGTCGACTTCCTCTAGCTCATCAGCCGATGTAAACCCATACCCTAGCTTTCCGTCACCTGTGAGGTCGACACCAAATACAGGGAGAGCGTGTGGTACGGATAATACGGGCCGATTGCTGGAATCGGCCTTCATCTTGATTGTAACCAGGATTTTTTGGAAGTGTCGGGGCCGATCGCGTGGAACGGCTTCCTCCTTGTCTTCGTTGTGAGAGCAGCTGCCCTCGTCTCTGTCCTTACCAGGGTAGTGCCCGAGTCCTACCATGTTGATGTTGAACTGGTAATCACTAGGGTTACCACCGCTCTTGTAGACGACGTATGCCGGTGAAATCGGCACTTCTGGTGCTGCCAACGCGAATGGCAGCGGTGGACGGGACTGGAGTGGCATCTCTCCTTGGTGAGTCCCTAGAGCTGGTCCTGACGGAGAGTACTGATGCTTCATGATTTCCTGGATCACGCGAAGAGCGACACGCTCCAAAGTGTTCACCAGGCTCTCGGAATGGCGGTGCAGCGAATGAGCTACCATGAAGTTAATCTCGACGCAGACCTGGTGCGTTCTTCGACGGGCGGACAGGTCCACTCCATCGAGCGCCGTGTGAGAACCCTTTCCACGATACCATGTGAGCGGGTTCCGTGAAAAGAGCCGATGAGGTCGGCTTCGAGGATCGCTTTGACCTCGTCATACTTCTTCTTGAGCTCCTCGGTCAGATCCTCGTACGTGACTGGAGTGCCTTCCGCCATCTCGGATGTAGATGGCGATGCGGTTGATGTCGAAGATTGTCCCACCGAGAGTGCCAATGTGTTGCGGTCGAAACCCACCGGCGAGCAGCGACGGGCAACACGGTAGAGCCGGAGGCTCCCGGGGCTGCGGCTGGCCCTGGCCCCCCGAGCGACGGCCCGCAAAGACTCCGGCACGCACGTCCGATGCTGATGCAAGGGCATGCCACCTGACCTATACCTGGTCAGGAAGGTGTTGGATGTGCCTCGCTTAGTTTCCTGCATGGCATACACGTAAACATTAAATACGAGCCTCGATCGGCTCTCAGGGTGTCCTGTGAATCGGCTCAAGGAGCCGATCCACCCATGATCCGTACGAGGTGTACGATCAGATGGTGGTCCTGCTTGATCAAAAGAAAGCTAAAATGACCTACTACGATTTAGGGTTTTCACCACATAATCGGAACATCCTACTCGTGATTGAGCCTGGCGGCCACGCACGGTGATCGTAAACCGACCCTAGACAAGGCCTAAAAACCAACACGAAGTTGATCCCCGACCATCCTGTCTAGGGCAAGCAAACTACACCCTACGCGCCACTGGATCCTTCAACCCGTTTGTAAGGCCTAACTATGCAGATATTAAACTAATCCTTGAAGAACAAGGAGCAATCATAACGGATCGGATCTACTAAATAATGATCAAGCGGGGTGCCGCCCATACACCCAAGATAGGTGTAAGGGCGGCTAGACGTCTAAGGGTCGCACGACGATAGCATATGATACGATGAACAATGCTAACCCTAAAACATCTATGATAACTACGTTGCTCGCCATCAACAAAGCTTCAGTACGAGCAACGCATGAATAGCGAAAATGCCGCCTAGATCGCAAGATGCGATCTAGGCAGCATGATGCTTACCCGGAAGAAACCCTCGAGACAAGGGAGTTGGCGATGCGCCTAGATTGGTTTGTGGTGAACGTGATTGTTGTTTATTTCATAAACCCTAGATACATATTTATAGTCCGTAGACTTTCTAACGTGGGAACAATCCCAACCGGGCACGAGCCAAACTCCATCTAAACGATACGTATCCTACTATGTTACAGATACACGGGCAAACTAGCCCAAACTTTGTATGCAAGGCCGATTCATGTATTTCTTTTATGTGTATTCTTCAAGCCCATCTTCAATCGCGGCCCACCTCTGATCCGGTCAAATTCTGGTGATAACAGGTCCGGAAGCTACAACCCACCGATCATGGAGGGCTCATTCGGTAACAATGAAATATCTTGCCTAGATCCCGAACCCTCCCCACATGCCCACCCACCCACCAACCATTCGCCCCATTAGCTCAAAAATACTCTCACACGCCAAAGCTCTGACTCTCTACAGTACTAGATCTGCTTCGCCGCCGGCATACTCCTCCACTGCGTAGCCTTGATCGTGTTGGCTGTCCACCCACCCGATCCGCTCCCCCGCCGCCACCGACGGATCTGCTTCACCGCCGACCTCGCCACCGACGGATCTGCTTCACCGCCGACCTCGCCACCGACGGATCTGCTTCACCGCCGACCTCGCCACCGACGGATCGCTTCACCGCCGACCTCATCCACAGCGTAGCAATCAACGCATTTCTGTCGACGCACCGGATCCTCTCCAACGGAACCATGTCTACTTCACCGCCCCCTCCACGAAGCCGATCTATTCCACCGACTACCTCGGCAGCGGCTGTATCAACTTCACCGAATCCCTTGCCAGCCAACCAGATCTGCTTCACTAACGCCCGCTTCTGAAACAGGGTCGACTCATCGTCTCCCGCGTTCGCCGCCGCTGGAATGCAAGTTTCCGCCCCATCCACCCCGCCGCAGCTTGGTTAGTACGCTGGCCCGTTAGATCGCGGTGTTTCTTTAGCCATGTTTTGTGTAGTTATTTGCAGATCTCATATGCCATTAAATTTCTTGATGTGTTACTTCGCATGAAGTTCGTTTAAATATTGTACAGTACAAAAGCATTATCCGGTCGCTACCATCCTGTTCATTCTACTGACACCTGTGTGCATCCACATATTTATAGGGGACCCATTCATTTGCTGCCAACTGTTTTTGTACTGCATGCTATTCCTTTTATAGTCATCCTATGGGCATTTCCAATCTGGTTGTTCTTATACCACGTCATTAGCTCACCACTAGCCGCTAGCTGTTTTCTCGTGGCTGCTATTCTTTTACTGCTTTTATAATCATGCTATGTGCATTTCCAATCTGCTTACTCTTATACCTCGTCTTTAGCTTATAGCTATTTTTTTCCATGAATGCTCCTATCGCACAGCTTGTATAGTTATTGCTGCGTGCATGTCTGGTCTTTGTATTATCGTAGACTAACTTGTCAATGTTATTTTTCCTAGGGATTGATCATGCTAACCACTTATTAGAATATCCAACATTAACAGCGGGGACACTAGGGAAGGTTGGAATCTGAGTTCTTGGTTGGTAACTTTGGCAGTTTACTTCCGTTATTATCTATAACCTATATGCATTGTTCCTTATGCAAGAGATAAACACTTGGAACCCTGCCATAGCAATGCCATCCATGCTTTACTATGTTTCTGCCTATTTGATATGCTTGTCTTGGAGCAACTGCGAAGGTGATTTGAACCTGACATTTGGTCATTCTTAATGCCAGTTTACTTTATGTGGAAAACCTTGGCATTACCCTACTCTAAATCTGAATGTCTGAAATTCATATCTCATGCAAAGAAACATCTAGTTGGTTTTAATCTGATATCTGGTAAATATTGTCTTATTCATTTGGCAGCTCAAGTTTTTTGTTATTTGAAACGAGCTGACTTGGTCTTAAATGTGATATCTAAACACAGATTAAGGACAATGGAGCAGGAGGATTAGCATTTCACTTGTGGCTGAACCTAAAATGACAGGCATGTCGACCACGACTAGTGCACGCAAGAGAAGGACCTGCAGCGAGCTATGTTCTGCTACATGCTGTTATCTGATCTCTACATTGCGTAATACATGTTTGAATAGTTAATTGTTGTAACTATTTTTGCAATATTACCAGAATGCAGTTTTAGTGAAGCAGTCATCATTAGAAGATAGTCGCCAAAGCGACCCTGTGCAACATTATGATGTAAGTCTGCTTAGTACAAGTTCCATACATTGTCTTATTTATGCAACTTGTTATTATCTTATATCTACATTGCATAATAAATGTTTGAATAGTTCACTGTTGTAACTATGTTTGCAATATTACTAGAATGCAGTTGTAATGAAGAAGTCCTTAGTAGAAGATAGAGCGCAAAAAAGGTTCCGGCGTGAGCCTATGCAACGATATAATGTAAGTCTGCGCTTAGTACTTGTGACTATCTCATATCGACAATGCTTAATACATGTTTGCATAGTTCATCGTTTAACTCTTTTTGCATTATTATCGGAATGCAGTTGTGATGAAGCAATCTTCATTAGAAGAGAGGCCCACAAAAAGTTCTGATCTTTGTTCTGATGCATCCTCTCATAGCCGTCAACCTAGACCATTCTTTTCATCAAACAGTGAACATCTCAAGGCTGTACTTTATAAAAGACATGGTATTGCTGCTTTAAGGTCTATAGCTGATATGTTGACCAAGAGTACACAAGATTCAATCAAGGCGATTGCCAAATGTCAACGTGTTATTGATGATGCTAATAGAAGTCCTCAATGATTCTATGTAATTTTTTTTATTTGGGCACATTAATTGCCTTGTAATTTTCCTAGTTATTTTATTTGTGTATGTAATTGTGTGTATCATTGATATCAGATTTTAGGCTCATGAAATTTAATGCAAGTTGACTAGTCAAACAACCAGGACCCTATAACAGATTGGGCCGGCCCATTACAGTAGTGTGGGACCCACTTTCATTTTGGGCCGGCTCACTTACTTAGGCCCGTTAACAGGAAAGTGGGACCCACATGTGCTTTTGGCCCGCCCACTGTCTTGTTGGGCCGGCCCACTTGCTACATGATGGACCCCACATACTAAATGGGACGGCCCTTTAAGAGGAAAGTGGGACCCACCTGCGTTTTTGGCCCGGCGCGTGTTGGGCCGGCCCACTTGCTATATGGTGGACCCCACATACTAAATGGGCCGGCCCTTTAACTGGAAAGTGGGACCCACGTGCTTTTGGCCCGGCGCACTAGCTTGTTGGGCCGGCCCACTTGCTATATGGTGGACCCCACATACTAAATGGGCCGGCCCTTTAACTGGAAAGTGGGACCCACCTGTGTTTTTGGCCCGACCCACTATCTTGTTGGGCCGGCCCACTTGCTATATGGTGGACCCCACATACTAAATGGGCTGGCCCATTAATAAGAAAGTGGGATCCACCTGTGCTTTTGGCCCGGCCCACTGGCTTGGTGGGCCGGCCCATTTGATCTAATGTGGACCCCACGCACTAAAATGGCCGGCCCGATTAGCGAAAGTGGGACCCACGTGCTAATGGGCCGCCCAATAACTTCTTGGGCCGGCCCACTTGCTTTAAGGTGGACCCACTTGGTAAATGGGCCGGCCCGATAACATGAAAGTGGGTCCCACATGTTTTGTGGGCCGGCCCTTTTGCCTGTTGACCGGTCAAACGAGTGCATTCGGCCCGACCCACATGCTTAGTGGGCAGCCCATTAATGTTTTGACCAGTTAACCTTAGAGGTTAGGCCCGGCCCACGTAACTAATGGACCAGCCCAGCTATATAGTTGACCGGTCAAACTAAGTCAGCTGGCCCGGCCCGCAAACTTAATGGGCGGCCCGCTTAAGATGTGGCGGCCTCGTGTGGGCCTACCATCTACCACGGGGTTTCGGCGGTTAACGCCGTTAATCGCGCAACGCACGCACGTGTCGGTTGCATGACGTCGCAATCAACGGGCTCCCGGAAACACTTATCGGTCCGATTTTCCGTGGCGGAAGGGCGCCCAAGCGCGACGGACCGAAAAAATCGTCGTAGGACTTTGCTGACGCAGTTTCGACAACGAACCCATATCGTCGTTAGGCCCATAGGGACGAAAAATACCCCTTAGCGGACGATTTTGAGACGTTGTCTATCGAACTTTTCTTGTAGTGTACGGGGTCAACCTAGGTTTGACCAAACACTCAAAATTTCATACAAAATTGAAAATTTGTTGAAATCTTTCCAAACCTTGTGTATTGGCCAATGTGTGGCTAACACTTTCCATGGAAAATAACAAACTAGAAAAAAATTGTTTCCCTACCAAAGCACTCCCAAAAGTGAGGTGCGTAGTGAAAGATTATGCCCGTCTACCCCGAACGGGCCGTTCTTGACCATTTTTTGAGGTAGCTAACTTGAAATGGACTGAAATTTGGCACAAGGGTGCATCAACATGTGGGTAATGACGCTAGCATGCTATCTTGGCAGTTTGGTTTGAAAATTTTCAAAAATTAATTCCCTAAACTCAAGAAGAGGCATCACTTGTGAAGCATGTACATCTTAGGGTATTGGGAAAATTGGGAGCACGTGCTGGTCTGATTTGGCGTCACCACATTACCCTAGAACAGAAGTTTCACTTTGAAAAAGGTTTGACAACCTCTTAGTACACTGAGGTCAACCTAGGTTTGACCAAACACTCAAAATTTCATACAAAATTGAAAATTTGTTGAAATCTTTCCAAACCTTGTGTATTGGCCAATGTGTGGCTAACACTTTCCATGGAAAATAACAAACTAGAAAAAAATTGTTTCCCTACCAAAGCACTCCCAAAAGTGAGGTGCGTAGTGAAAGATTATGCCCATCTACCCCGAACGGGCAGTTCTTGACCATTTTTTAGGTAGCTAACTTGAAATGGACTGAAATTTGGCACAAGGGTGCATCAACATGTGGGTAATGACGCTAGCATGCTATCTTGGCAGTTTGGTTTGAAAATTTTCAAAAATTCATCCCCTAAACTCAAGAAGAGGCATCACTTGTGAAGCATGTACATCTTAGGGTATTGGGAAAATTGGGAGCACGTGCTGGTCTGATTTGGCGTCACCACATTACCCTAGAACAGAAGTTTCACTTTGAAAAAGGTTTGACAACCTCTTAGTAAAATTTGTTTGGTAAGCAAAATTTCGGAAATTTCATCCTCAAACTCAAATACATGCTTCATTTTTTATTTTTATTTCCCTCATATTCGGTAGGATAAGGGTTAACCAAAGAAAAGGCCGCTAAAGGCTACTAATTATTACTTTCCGAAACAAACAAAATATTCATAACAAACAATCTACACAATCTAGGGAGCATTACTATATACGTCCCTTGACGATCGCTCCGGCCCTTTTCTCTGTCAGCATCGCCTCTTCCCATCTCTCATCCTCGTTATCTCGCGAACTCCCTCGATCTTGAGCTTGGTGTCGGCGAACTGTCCTACACGACGACTGCTATGGCGATGACTCTAGCTCTCCAGGTATGTTCATTATGTTTAGACAACGTGATGAATTGTAGGGACTTTGGTTGGTCGAGAAAGGTTCACATATTCTACATTAGTTTTTTTAGATCTTACGATATCGATATATCTAGTGAATTTGGTTTCGTCGACTAGGTTGACACATTCTACATAGTTTTTTTAGATCTTAGGATATATCTAGGGACTTTGGTTTGGTCGACTTTATTTGTAGATCTGATGGACTGCACTCACGATCTCATCTAATTATCATGTAGTGTGGTGTTTGTTTCGTCACAAAGGGACTGTGCACCGCTGGGACTCACGAAAAGGTGTACAACTTTACCCTAAGAGAAGGATTCGAGGAGAAGACGGTATGATTTTATTACTGCAAGATGTGTGAACGTATGATCGTTTGTTGTAGATCTGGTACTATTATTAAATTAGTGGCTTGACTTGCATGATAAATTGAAAAATCATAGGGGGATGTATGTTATTTTTACATGCAACTGTTGTCCTCTCATTGTATGATACATGCTGGCCAGGTCCTCCCATGCTATGGAAGAGCTGCTTTGCTGAAAAAGTATAATGGGAAAGCTTATCACAGAAGGATATTCTTTGCGTCCTTTACCACACGAGAATTTTTTTATTTGTGTTTAAAGTCACAAATGAACCAGATAAAACTTTCATCAGTGGTGATGCTTGGAAGGAATACTGTAGAGTGTACCAACTTCAACTGAACCAGGTGGTGCATTTTTCCATGTTACTGACGGGTTTGGAACCAAGCACTGCTGTTTGTCCACACTACCCTATCATTCATCCATGTAATAATACTTCTTTCCTATTTTCATTCTAGCTTTCATATAAGTAAGTTGTGATTTCTGTGCAATAACTATGTGTACCACACATTTTATTTTGTAGCATACTATTTTCTTGGTGTTCTTAAGAGAGATATAGTTGATCGTCTCACTGCAACAGAGGGAACAGACGTTAACTGGAAAGAAATGGGGAAACTGATTGCAGAAGTTGACAAGCTTGACATGTTTGTAGAAGAAAATGATGCTGGTGACTTTTATCTTGGAAGATCTTATGGGCTGGTTCATACCTTGAATTGGTCCAACACAACCAAGAATTTCATGGTAAATGTTTTCATTTTTTTCCATTACACAAAAATGTAATTTACTTTTTCCATGTGAACTAAAAAACTGACCATTTCGTTTTGTAATTGACAACAGAAGCTGCCTCGTCGTATTGTTCCAGAAGACATGGATGAAGAAGGTGCTATTACTCTTGGTTGCCATCCTAACACGAGCCTATCATCGACGTACACCATTTCTCATGATAACGTGGACAAGCGTGTGTGCGTCAACAAATGGGATAAATTCATGAAGATGGAACCTACCTTGAATATGGGACACAAGGTGCTCATGATTCTCCACCTTGGTGATCATGACATCTATCTATTCGTTTCATATGTGTCAGATGTCCCACTTGATGAGTAGGGTTAGGTCATTGTTTTTATCAATCAATTTGTAAGGTCACATTCTTCTATGAACGTTTGCAAGACCAATTTTCGGTTTTAAGACATTAAGGTTTTATGATTTAATGAGTTATGAAAATTAGTCATTTGTGTTCAACAATTTATTTGCACTCTTGTCAAATTCATAGTTAAATTAATCCTTCCATACATAAAGTAGACATTGTTATTTACTACGGTAGGGAATGTCTCTAACTTATTCTCCTGCATTCACTGACCGGATAAGCATAGGCATACAATGACTCATCAAAAAATTACTTCATGTACAAAAATAAAATGTAAGTCATTGACACGATGTCCCCACGAGACATGGGACCCACTGGCCAGTGTCAGGTAATTGTAGTTGTCTGCAGTTATTATACTAGTAAGCACAATATTTTATCTAGATATACGAACGGACGCTCCAAATTTTGAGGAATTGTCGGCCCTGTCTAGTCACAACCACCACCATCCTCTAGTAAATACTTTGCAGTTCCACTTTCCATGTTTTCACACGCACGCGTCACGCAGAGGAACCCAAATGGCAGCATCTACTGTATATCCATCGGCCCCATCGTCTCTTCTACCCGCAACTTCTCTTACCCAATCTCTGGCGAAAAACCCTGCTTGCACCACCACCAGTGCACCACCGACCTCCCCTTCGACCGAAAACCCCGAAGATGAAGCGTGTTCGTGGAGACGAGCCGGAGGAGAGTGCGGTCGTCGACATCGACGGAGGCGAAGGCGATGCTCCGGTAGTCGTCGACGCCGCGGAGGCGGGATCTTCTTCCGGAACCAGAGACGCTCTTCGCCGCGCCGTGACCGTGGAGGGCTCCGCCCAACCGGCCGTGTTCGCCGTCGCTGATGAGACCAAGGGAGACGTCCTCGCTGCCGCGGCACAAGTAGATGACCAGGGCTTCGACCCGAACGACCCGTACTACCGCGACTCCAAGCAGTACCGCGAGCTCTATGACTCCAGAGAGTGCGACGAGTTCGAGGAGGAGGCCTCCGACAACTGCAGCGAGATACTCTATTATTCCGATCGATCCCCTGTTTTTCTTGATCGAACTGTTCACCATAGAGTTTGCTCATAGGGTAGATTGATTTGCCCTGTCTGCTACTTCTTGTACAAATTGATGATTTTGGGGTTCTTACTCATCTGATTTATGGGTTTGTAGTTACTAGATTTGTAATATTTGATGCACATCTTGATTCAACTGTACCAAAGTACCAACCAAATGATTTATGGTACCATGAATATTCATGCATGTTTCAAATTAGTAGATGGCAGTTATCTTAATTAGGTCATGATTCCTTGTGTGTGATGAATCAAAGCTGCTTAGTGTAATGCTCGCTGCATTTCAAACTTAAATTCATCGGAATATGAATCATACCAGAGGGATTATGATTACAAGAATTATATTATAGGTACTATTGATTGATCTGATCCATGGATTTTACAATCACCATTTGTCTTAAACTGGTGCTTATTTATATGATGAAACCATAGTGTGTACATCATCTTTATTTAGCGAACAAATGAATGATCAGATGCATGTAATTTATGACAACCATTTTTCTTGAATTCCTGCTTATTGACTTCATGAATCCATATTGTTTTATGAATCAGTACATCTTCAGGGAACAAATGATTGATCCCTGATCCATGAAATTTGTAATCACCATTTTCTCTTAAATTGGTGCTTAGTTATATTAGTAAACTAAGGATTGGACTACCCATGAACAATTTGTGACAGCACTTTAAATTGGTGCTTATTTATATTAGTGAACTAATTATCTATGGTTGGATCTAGATCATAATTTTTGATTCTACATGATGATTAATTCTTAATAATGTTCATAAAAAATATTTAATGCTTGAATTGTATTTCAGTTAATTTCCTTCCCTCACTTCTTCTTTACTTTCAAATTCGCAGTAAGACTCTGATGACATGGACAGCGATAAGGAGGAACGGGACCGGAAGAGCCGCTTCATTCTGAAGAAGCTGAAGACTGGCCAGATCCCTTTCCGTCGGAATGGTTAGCCTAATTGCCCATTCTGCGGCAGGGTTTTCCCGAAGGACATTGAGAGTCTGATCCAGCACGCGACGGGAGTTGGAAAAGGTAGCGACCACAAGCACAAGCCTGCTAGCAAGGCAAAGCACGCTGCCTTTGGCAAGTTCCTCAGGGACTACGTGAAGACTGGCCTCATCCCGCTCGTCGGTCCAGCTGTTGGCCCTCATGTTCTCCACTAAATTTAGTTTCTATCTAGTTGTTCCCCTGGAGGTTCATGGTTAAACTATGTCATGTTTCAAAGACTATGTTCTACTTTTGTAATTTGGAACCTGGGCAATCATACCCAGTTGTTTAAGACTATGTCATGTTTATATGTTGTTTGCTGTTGCAGAAGCATTACTGCTGCACATGTTATCTCTTTTTTCATGTTGATGCACGCTGCATTTGTGTAGATGCTTTATTCTGTAGCTAAGCAAGTTTCGAGTTAATTTCGACTACCAATGTTTGGCTACACCAGAGTTGTGTAGATTACATATCCCTTTTTCCACAAGTTTACTACTTTTATGTCTCCTTTTTTGGACTTGTAGTTGCTGTTGTTAGTTTCAAGTTTTGTTTTAATAAATACAATCTGTGTTGGTAATCATAAAAATAAAACAACTACAGGTAACAACATCACAAAATATTTGGTACTGCAAAATATCTTTTCCGGTTATGAAAAACATGTCCATTAATCCAGTCGCTACTGAGCCATAGACTTTATTATATCATTGCCCTATACTGCCGTAAGTAATCATATAAAATTTATCACATACGCAATCCCAGGAAGATTGTTGTTGCGAGACATAACAGTCGATATCATAAGTCATCATTCATTACAAACCATAGTCGTCTTACAAATTCAGATCACATGATCCATATTACACAAATAGTTGATCTAATGATCAAAGAACACATTACATAGCGGAAGCGTAATACAAGGGGACTCTCTAGTCCACAGGCCAACGCTTGACGTTAGAAGAACTCCTAGTTGGTGTAGACGTCCTGCTGACCGTCATCTTCGTACTGCGGCTCCTCTTCATAGTCTGGCCATTGGATTAGCCAGGGACACAGCCGTGAGTACTTTAAAGTACTCGCAAACTAATACTAGTGTTGGGGGGCTAAGCTCTAGTTTATTTGCATAAAGCCAATTTTAGTTCACAAGCATTTGATAAAAGACTCTTTCATATGCTAACAAACTCAAGTGGGAACATTAGTGTCATTCCCACAACTCATTTGTGAATCAAGTCAAGTCACCATTCAATTCATCAACCATTTTCAAGAAAATCTGACAACGGTAACAGTATGGCCTTTCCAACCGTCCGTAACCGTGGACACGACTATTCGAATAGATTTACACTCTGCAGAGGTTGCACACTTGTGCCACAACATTTGATTACATCCGTCAGGGATAACCCCGAATCATCGTAACTCAGGACGCGGATCATCAACCATAACCTTTCACTTACATACCCTAGTATAGGTACCTCTCCCCATGAGCTTGGCCTCCCAGTGAAGACAAACCGTCAGCCTGGGAACTGCACAGGGCTTGGGCCGGATAATTCACCTCATTTCACATCATATCACTTTTAACGGAGGCAGCCTCGGCATAACCCCTATGATGCTTGTTCAGAGGGAACCCATACTAAGATGCATAAACTTCCAGTTAAGCCCTACCCATAATCAGGTATTGTGGGGGTACTCAAATATTGGAAAGGTATCGCATTCAAACCAACCATCAGTTTTATCCAAGTTCACCATATCATTCACCAGTCATATTCACCTTCAAAAACTTTCAATGGAATGACTTCATCATTCCAAGGTTTTCAAAGTCATTTCACTTCACAAGTTCCAATCTAGAGTAGTCAATTTTATTTGTTAGCACTAGCAACTCATCATGAGGGGTGCTACTTAACTCATAAGCTCCTTAGGCTAAGTTTGATACTCTTTCTCTACTCTATACTTAGACCAAAGTTAACTATAAAGGTAAGCTTTAAATAAACAAAGTAAAAGCTTGCAATTTAAAAACTTGGGATAGGATCATTGAGCATAAGGTAAAGTGGAATGGTGCCTTTCTCAAGAGAGCTTTGCACTTGCAAGAATATTAGCTTGCCTTGGTTGGTGTACTGGTCAAAGTGGTCTTCCTCCTCCTAGTAGTAGACCTCCTCCTCCTGGTACTCCTCAGTACTAGCGTCTAAAAATGGATACGAGGTAACAATCACCAAACAAGGTTCAAGAGCTATACTAGGCACACAATGGCTTCACACAAACTATTCTAGTATCATGACACACATCACATATTAGTTGAATTGGTTTTCTTTCTTTAAGAAATTTTTTTCCTCTCATTACAAATATGAATTAAAGTTTCTATTTAGTTCTTGGAGGAAATAATTTCCTCTCATTGAATCTTCTTAAGATTTAATTTCCTCAATTGAGTAATGTATGAACCCATGTTGACTAAGGTCAACCATTCATAAACCTCATTTGGGAAAGGATTTAAATGAGGTAGAATACCTCATACCATTTAGCAATACCACTTATGATTTAACATCACCAAGTAATTCAATGTGAGAGTAAATAGACCAGGGTCACAACCTCATATGAAGTTACTTGGGACAAGATTTAACTGAGGGCAAACACTCATAAGATTTAAATACTAGTTTTGGACAATATCATTTGACTAGAATAGCCATATAGTCCTTTCTTTCAACTAGGCCATGATCACACAAAGTAACCATGCCATATTTTTACAGAAACCATTAGTGTAAGTGAAATGTGATTTATGGGAGTTGGAATCAACTCAAAACCATTTTTGGTTGATTTTTAATAATTGTTTGAAGTTGCAAAAGTCTATGACTTGTTATTTTTGTCACATTAATTATACAAATAATCTCATGCTGAGACCAGTGTAGTTGTGTAGATATTTTTACTAGCTTTCCAAAGATATGAAATTCACCAAATTTGTCTGAGCCAAACTAATTCTATTCAATTTTGAAAATAGGGCCAGTAAGGTTTTTGATTTAACTCAAATTCGAATTTTTGAACTCAATGGGCCTGGCGGGAAAGCTAACTGGGCCTATTTCGTTTAAACGGCGCAAAGGCCAACCCACCACGCATCCACGACGCGCGGGCTGCCTGACAGGTGAGGGGCCACCCGTCAGCCTCTCTTTACTACGCGAAGAGGTACGGGGCGTGTGAGGCGTTGGATTAGAATGAGATCTAACGGCTCTCGTTCGTCGTTGTCGCCGGCGAGAGGAGCTCACTGGCGCGGCGAGGCAAGGGGGTCGGAGGGCTCACCGTGCCTCCAGCCTGGGTTGGCAGTGTGCTCGAGGAAGTGGTGGACGACGGCGAACTCCCTAGTACCGGCGGCGTCTCCAACGGTGGCCGAAATCGACGGCGAGCTTCTGCGGCGGAGCACGGCAGTGATGTTGCAATTGGGCGGCGCTACGGGGAAATGTTGAGCAGCGAGGTGGCTAGGAGGTCGAGGGAGAAGAGGGGAGTGTGGTGCTGTGAAGAAATGGTCGAGGAGGGCTCTCCTTTTATAGGCGCGGAAGGGTACCGTGGTGCTGCGGCAAGGTCAACCACGGCGCGGGCTCTCCGGCGAGCTATCGAGCTAGGCGATGGCGGCGTCCTGTTCAGCGTGTCCAGGCGGTCCTCTGGGCGGCGCTGGCTAGGCTAGGCGGTGCCCAATGCGGTCGGGTGGTCGCGGAGTACTGCGCGGCAATGGCGCGATGCGGTCGTCGTCTCCGGCGTGGTGCGTGCCCGTGGGCGTGCCCACGACATCGTCGGCATGGTCTGGGCGCCATGGGCGCGTGCGTGTCTGGCGCAGGTGGGGTATTTCCTCGACCAGGGCTAGGGCAGGTGAGTGCTGTAGGGTGAGGTGGTGCCGTTTGGCACGGTGGCCAGGGCTGGAGAAGAGAGGAGAGAGGAGAGGGTGTCCATGGGGGGACATGGCCGGCATGTCCATGGCTATGCCATGCTTGGCCCTTCTCCTAGGGTTTAAATGATGGGGTTAGGGCTAGAGGGAACCAGGGCACATGCTGGAGACAAGTGGTGAGAGGGTTTGGTCCAAACACTATTGAGAATAGTGTTTTTGATTTGAATTGGATTGAGTTCCCAAGTTTTTGTCAAATTTGTCTTAGGCAATTTTAATTTGAAAATTGTGAGAGGGATGGATTGAACTTACTTCAAATGACCAGAGACACACAAAGGTGGTGGTGGCATTCAAAGATAAAAGAATTGCAAAATTTGCAAAATGGGATGATCTTAGTTTTGCTTCAAAGTCTCATCTTGGCTTGAGCATAACTCTTCATCTAGGATGAATTGCTACTGGTGGTTTTTACCAAAGTTGTTCACCTTGATGTGTACTTGGATTAGGTGCAAAGAGTTGGAATTGTTTGGTTTGAAAATCTCAAAATACAGAGGCTCAAAGTAGTGATCAGACTGAAATTGGCAGATTTGACCATTAGTGCATGTGAGCACAATTTGATTTCAAATTTGATTTGATTTGAGTTTATTTGATTCCAAAAGTGTTAATAAGTGTTTAGTAACATAATACAACTAATGGTGCAAGCGAAAATGGTCTAGGTTAAAGATTTGCAAAGATGGCATAAACCATATGTGAGGGTTTTGGGATTTCTCCATTTTATTTCTTTTCTTTTTCTTTGCTTTGCTTGATGATCTCTTGATCAAATGAGGGTTTTAGATTGTAGTACTTAAGCACACAAGTAATCATCATTGCAATCTCACACCAAATGCATAAATCCTATGCATGGTACTATATGCAAATAAAAGTTTTTGTTGGTTCCAAAATTTGGGTATTGAACTTCTTCTCCTTCATTGATTTGAAATTTGGGATGTTACAATTGCCCTGCACTGCCGTAAATAATTATATAATAATTATCACGTACGAAATTAGTAACACAAACGGATTGTAGTATAACGGTAGTACTTCCCGATCAATTCGACTTCAAACGTCCTAGTTCGATTCTCATATAGTCCTTCTTTTTTCATATTTGTTGAACTAGTTTATTGCTTTTCTACATTCACATTGACAACCTGGTCCCACCACTAATCAGTGATGGACTAATGTACCACGAACTCAATTTCGTCATCAGGATTATCCGTGACGGTTAACCATGACACCATTTCATGCCGTCATGCATGTATGATCATACGTGAAAAAAAAAGCCAATCCATCACCTACTTACCTTAATACATGACAGACCAAACATTTTTCATCACGAAATTTGTCACTGAATATGATATCTGGCGTAGTTTTAAAACTAATCCCGAAGGTAGATGTAGAGGGAGCGTGCCGACGACGATCACATCGACCTTGGATCCATTTCCAATGCGCATCGTCATCTGGTCCCTCGCCAGGCTTCGTTTATTCCGCAGTTCCTGTTTCGAGTTACAATGTGAGCAACCGAACTGGTATCAAATACCCATGCACTACTACGATTACCAGTAAGATAGACATCAATAACATGTATATCAGATATACCTTTCTTCTTGATGAGGCTGCTCTTCAGATCAGCCAAGTATTTGGGGCAATTACGCTTCCAGGTGCCCTTCTCCTTGGAGTAATAGCACACAGTATCAGGTTTAGGGCCAACCTTAGGCTTCTCAGGAGGTGCAGCAACTTTCTTGCCGCCCTTCTTGAAGTTGCCCTTCTTAGGTTTGCCCTGCTTCTTGAAACTGGTGAGCTTGTTGACCATCAACACTTGGTTCTCTTTCCGTATCTCTACCTCAGCAGATTTCAGCATGGAGAAGAGTTCAGGTAACTCTTTGTTCATGTTCTGCATGTTGTAGTTCATCACAAAGTTCTTGTAACTAGGTGGCAGTGATTGGAGTACACGATGAATACCCAGCTGATTAGGAATCTTATCCCCAAGTCACTGAGCTTCTTCGCATGCCCGGACATAGCGAGCACGTGCTCACTAACGGAGCTACCCTCTTCCATCATACAGCCAAAGAAGTGTTTCGAGGCCTCATAGCTTTCCACGGCCGCATGAGTTTCAAAGATAGCTTTTAGCTCACGGACCAGCTCATAAGGGTCGTGGTGCTCAAAACGCTTTTGGAGCTCCGCCTCTAGGCTGCACAGGATGGCACACTGAACTTGAGAGTACCGAGTTACCCAAGTCTCGTAAACATTATTTACATCCTCAGATACTACAGGTGGAGGTGGGGGACCTAGCGGTGCTTCGAGCACAAATTGCAGATTTCCACCAGTGAGGAAAATCCTCACATGACGGAACCAGTCAGTGAAGTTGCTACCATTGCTTTTAAGCTTTTCTTTCTCTAGGAACTGGTTAAAATTGATGGAGGGGGCCGCCATGATCTACAACATATTTGCAAAGAGTTTAGACTAAGTTTATGATAAATTGAGTTCAATTTTAATTCTTAAATTAACTAGGTGAACTCCCACTCAAAACAACATCCCTCGCATTGTCTTAGTGATCACACGAACCAAATCCACTACACTAAGTCCGATCATCACGAGAAAAGGTGTAGCTTCAAAGGCAAACTCTCAAAGTGTTCATCATATCATTCATATGACTCATGCTCTACCTTTCGGTATCCCGTGTTCCGAGACCATGTATGTACATGCTAGGCTCGTCAAGGCAACCTTAGTATCCGCGTGTGCAAAACTGGCTTGCACTCGTTGTATGCACATGTAGAATCTATCACACCCGATCATCACGTGATGCTTCGAAACGACAAGGCTTAGCAACGGTGCATACTAAGGATGAACACTTTATTATCTTGATATTTAGTGAGAGGGATCATCTTATAATGCTACCGTCTTGATCTAAGCAATACAAGATGCATAAAAGGATTAACATCACATGCAATTCATATGTGATATGATATGGCCCTTTAGTCTTTGCGCCTTTGATCTTCATCTCCAAAGCACGGACATGATCTCCATCATCAACGGGCATGATCTCCATCATCGTCGGCGTAGCGTCAAGGTCAATGGCGCCATCTTCATGGTTGTTCTCCCATGTAGCAACTATTACAACTAATTTGAAATAATACCTCAACATGAAATATAAAGACAACCATAAGGCTCCTGCCGGTTGCCACAATACAATAATGATCATCTCATACATATTCATCATCATATCATGGCCATATCACATCACCAAACCCTACAAAAACAAGTTATACGACTCTAATTTGGTTTGCATATTTTACGTGGTTTAGGGTTTTCGAGTGAGATCCAATCTACCTACGAACATGAACCACAACGGTGATACTAGTGTTGTCAATAGAAAGAGTAGATTGAATCTTCACTATGGTGGGATAGACACACCCGCAAAGCCACTTATGCAATACAAGTTGCATGTCGAGCGTGGAGCAAGTCTCATGAAATGCGGTCATGTAAAGTTAGCCTGGGCTGCTTCATCCCACCATCCCGCAAGATGCAAAGTACACTAACTAAAAACAACAAAAGCATCAACGCCCACAAAACCATTCTGTTCTACTCGTGCAACCAATCTATGCATAGACACGGCTCTGATACCACTGATGGGATACGTAGCATAGAACGAATAACAAGCCAAGATCCAATCTAGTAGATGGTAGCAACGAGAAGATCATGAGCCTAACCCTCGAGGATTCCAAAGACTACGAGATTAGATCTCGTTGTTGATGTAGTCGATCACTTGCCGCTTTCAAAAGAGCGTAGAAGATCTTGACGGTGCCACAGTCGGGCAGCAACTCCGTACTCGGTCACACGTTCGGTGTTGATGATGACGTACTTCTCCCTGTTCCAGCGGGCAGCGGATGTAGTAGATCCTCCTCGGAATCCCGGCAGCACGACGGCGTGGTGTCGGTGGTGGTGGAGATCTCCGGCAGGACTTCGCCTAAGCGCTACGGGAGAAGTGGGAGGAGGGAGGTCGGCTAGGGTTTGGGGAGAGGGGCGCCGGCCTTGGTGCCCTTGGGTGGTGTGGCTGGTGTGGTGGCCGGCCCCCTCCCTCTCTCCCTCATTATATAGGTGGAACCCCAAGGGTTAGCCCAAAGATTCGAATAAGAGTCCAACTCAAAAACTTACCAAAGGGTGAAACCTAGGGGGAGTGGGACTCCCCCCTTTCCTTCTTTCTTGGCCGGCCAAGGTGGTGGAGTCCACCATGGACTCCACCCTCCCTCTTGGTTGGCTGGTTAGGGTTGGTGGAGTCCAACCGGGACTCCACCTTCCATGGTGATTTCTTCCGGAAAGTTCTAGAACATTCTAGCACCTTCCATAAATGCACCGGATCATTTCCAAATTGGAAAGTGACTTCCTATATATGAATCTTATTCTCCGGACCATTCCGGACCTCCTCGTGATGTCCTGGATCCCATCCGAGACTCCGAACAAACATTCGAACTCCATTCCATATTCCATATCTACTTAAAACGACATCAAACCTTAAGTGTGTCACCCTACGGTTCGTGAACTATGTAGACATGGTCGAGACTCTTCTCCGACCAATAACCAATAGCGGGATCTAGAGATCCATAATGTCTCCCACACATTCAACGATAACTTAGTGATCAATTGAGCCATTTACATACGATACTGATTCCCTTTGTCACGCGATACTTTACTTGTCCGAGGTTCGATCATCGGTATCTCCATACCTTGTTCAACCTCGTTACCGACAAGTACTCTTTACTCATACCGTGGTATGTCATCTCTTGTGACCTAGTCACATGCTTGCAAGCTAATCAGACGACATTCCACCGAGAGGGCCCAGAGTATATCTATCGGTCATCAGGATGGACAAATCCCACTCTTGATCCATATGCCTCAACTCACACTTTCTGAATAATTAATCCCATCTTTATTACCTCCCATTTACGCAATGGCGTTTGATGTAATCAAAGCATCCTTCCGGTGTAAGTGATTTACATGATCTCATGATCGAAGGACTAGGTAACCATGTATCGAAAGCTTATAGCAAGTTGAACTAATGACTTGATCTAATGCTACGCTCATTTGGGTGTGTGTCCATTATATCATTCATCCAATGACATAACCTTGTTATTAATAACATCCAATGTTCGTGATCACGAAACCATGATCATCTATTAATAAACAAGCTAGTTATACAAGAGGCTTACTAGGGACTCCTTGTTGTTTACATAACACACATGTATCAATGTTTCGGTTAATACAATTTTAGCATGGTATGCAAACATTTATCATAAACACAAAGATATATACTTTTTTTATATACTTTTTTATGTTACAAGCAAGATGAAGCTCGCGAGTCTTTGAGTTACTTAACTAGTATGGAAGACGACAACCACAATTTTAATTTACTTCCTCATGAGCTAAAAACAATGTCACAAAACGAGGAACTGTTTGAATGTTTTAAAGGTAGCACACGAGCAAACTACTATGGAATGGCAATGAAATACCACATATATGTAGATATGGTGGACACTTTGGCATATTTGGTTTTTGGTGGTTGGATGCATGAATAAAATACTCACACAAATGGAGGCTAGAAAAAGACCGGGTGCGACCAACTAAGAGAGCATAATGGCCATAATCATGCACAGCGACAAAATATATTAATCAAAGCATAAAGTGATACACAAGTTGCAAACTAAATGATCATAGAGGCAAGAATTTACTGGAATGTAGTCATAACATGTTGCAAAATATGTGCCAAGTCGACCCAAATACAAACATTCGCAGGAGAATATATACCACAATATTATGCTTTTCTATTGTATGCTAAAAACAATGCATGAAACCTTCAATGGCACACTAAACACTCTCAGTATTTGAGACTAATCATAATGAAAACATAATTAACAAGCTCATCATGAGAATAACATATAGCAAGATATGCAAAAATAACTATGCCACAGTCTAAAAATGCTTCCATTTGCATCACATACACATAAAACTTTTTTCATGCTTCCAACGCCAACCAAATGAAACCAAACAACTCTCATATACGAAAAACAAGTAAATGTCGAGAGAGCTATTGAAACTCAAATAAATGTAAAAGTGGAGCGTGTCTCCCTCCAACGCAAAATGCATAATAGTGGAGCGTGTCTCACTCCAAAATAAACATGCAAAACAGCGGAGCGTGTCTCACTCCAAAGTAAATATGCCAATCGGTGGAGCGTGTCTCGCTCCAAATTAAACATGAATGATGGGATCCAACTTTATTGAAAGTAAACACACAGCAAAAAGTAAATATGCTCCAAGGATAACACATATCACATGAAGGAATAAAAATATAGCGTGTTGAAAAATGACCTGGTGACACTCCTCTTTTCATTTATACTACTTATAAAATGGTGACACTCCTCCCAACCTTTTCTTACACATACCATGGCTAACCGAATCCTCGGGTGCCGACCAAGCAATCACAAACCATGGAGGAGTGCCCTTTTCTTATAATTTTCCTATTTTCTTCCCCTATTGGAAGTTGTGGTCAAACCAGCTCTTCTTTTTTATATACTTTTTTATGTGACAAGCAAGATGAAGCTCGCGAGTCGTTGAGTTACTTAACTAGTATGGAAGACGATAACCACAATTTTGATTTACTTCCTCATGAGTTAAAAACAATGTCACAAAACGAGGAACTGTTTGAATGTTTTAAAGGTAGCACACGAGCAAACTACTATGAAATGGCAATGAAATACCACATATATGTAGATATGGTGGACACTTTGGCATATTTGGTTTTTGGTGGTTGGATGCTGATACGTCTCCGACGTATCGATAATTTCTTATGTTCTATGCCATATTATTGATGATACCTACATGTTTTATGCACACTTTATGTCATATTCGTGCATTTTCTGGAACTAACCTATTAACAAGATGCCGAAGTGCCGGTTCGTTTTCTGCTGTTTTTGGTTTCAGAAATCCTAGTAACGAAATATTCTCGGAATTGGACGAAACGAAGACCCGGGGCCTAATTTTCTACGGAGCTTCCGAAGACCGAAGAGCATACGAAGTGGGGCCACGAGGTGGCGACACCACATGGCGGCGCGCCAAGGGGGCCCGCGCCGCCTATGGTGTGGGCCCCTCGTCTGCCCCCCGACTCGCCCTTCCGCCTACTTAAAGCCTCCGTCGCGAAACCCCCGATGCGAAAAACCACGATACGGAAAACCTTCCGAGACGCCGCCGCCGATCCCATCTCGGGGATTCCGGAGATCTCCTCCGCACCCGCCGGAGAGGGGATTCATCTCCCGGAGGACTCTACACCGCCATGGTCGCCTCCGGAGTGATGAGTGAGTAGTTCACCCCTGGACTATGGGTCCATAGCAGTAGCTAGATGGTTGTCTTCTCCTCATTGTGCTTCATTGTTGGATCTTGTGAGCTGCCTAACATGATCAAGATCATCTATCTGTAATACTCTATGTTGTGTTTGTCGGATCCGATGGATAGAGAATACCATGTCATGTTAATTATCAAGTTACTACATATGTGTTGTTTATGATCTTGCATGCTCTCCGTTACTAGTAGAGGCTCTGGCCAAGTTTTTGCTTTTAACTCCAAGAGGGAGTATTTATGCTCGATAGTGGGTTCATGCCTGCATTGACACCTGGGACAGTGACAGAAAGTTCTAAGGTTGTGTTGTGCTGTTGCCACTAGGGATAAAACATTGGCGCTATGTCCGAGGATGTAGTTGTTGATTACATTACGCACCATACTTAATGCAATTGTCTGTTGCTTTGCAACTTAATACTGGAAGGGGTTCGGACGATAACCTGAAGGTGGACTTTTTAGGCATAGATGCAGTTGGATGGCGGTCTATGTACTTTGTCGTAATGCCCAATTAAATCTCACTATACTTATCATGTCATGTATGTGCATTGTTATGCCCTCTCTATTTGTCAATTGCCCGACTGTAATTTGTTCACCCAACATGCTTTTATCTTATGGGAGAGACACCTCTAGTGAACTGTGGACCCGGTCCATTCTTTAATGAAATACAAATCTGCTGCAATACTTGTTTTACTGTTTTCTCTGCAAACAATCATCTTCCACACAATACGGTTAATCCTTTGTTACAGCAAGCCGGTGAGATTGACAACCTCACTGTTTCGTTGGGGCAAAGTAATTTGGTTGTGTTGTGCAGGTTCCACGTTGGCGCCGGAATCCCTGGTGTTGCGCCGCACTACATCCCGCCGCCATCAACCTTCAACGTGCTTCTTGGCTCCTCCTGGTTCGATAAACCTTGGTTTCTTTCTGAGGGAAAACTTGCTGCTGTGCGCATCATACCTTCCTCTTGGGGTTTCCCAACGAACGTGTGAAATACACGCCATCAAGCTCTTTTTCTGGCGCCGTTGCCGGGAGATCAAGACACGCTGCAAGGGGAGTCTCCACTTCTCAATCTCTTTACTTTGTTTTTGTCTTGCTTTATTTTATTTACTACTTTGTTTGCTGCACTTATATCAAAACACAAAAAAATTAGTTGCTAGTTTTACTTTATTTGCTATCTTGTTTGCTATATCGAAAACACAAAAAAATTAGTTTACTTGTATTTACTTTATCTAGTTTGTTTTATTTACTACTGCTAAAATGGCCAACCCTGAAAATACTAAGTTGTGTGACTTCACTAGCACAAATAATAATGATTTCCTATGCACACCTATTGCTCCACCTGCTACTACAGCAGAATTCTTTGAAATTAAACCTGCTTTACTTAATCTTGTTATGCGAGAGCAATTTTCTGGTGTTAGTTCTGATGATGCTGCTGCCCATCTCAATAATTTTGTTGAACTATGTGAAATGCAAAAGTATAAAGATGTAGATGGTGACATTATAAAATTAAAATTGTTTCCTTTCTCATTAAGAGGAAGAGCTAAAGATTGGTTGCTATCTCTGCTAAGAATAGTATTGATTCATGGACTAAATGCAAGGATGCTTTTATTGGTAGATATTATCCCCTGCTAAAATTATATCTTTGAGGAGTAGCATAATGAATTTTAAACAATTGGATAATTAACATGTTGCTCAAGCTTGGGAAAGAATGAAATCTTTGGTTAAAAATTGCCCAACCCATGGACTGACTACTTGGATGATCATCCAAACCTTCTATGCAGGACTAAATTTTTCTTCGCGGAATTTATTGGATTCAGCTGCTGGAGGTACCTTTATGTCCATCACTCTTGGTGAAGCAACAAAGCTCCTTGATAATATGATGGTTAATTACTCTGAATGGCACACGGAAAGAGCTCCACAAGGTAAGAAGGTAAATTCTGTTGAAGAATCCTCTTCCTTGAATAATAAGGTTGATGCTATTATCTCTATGCTTGCGAATGATAGGACTAATGTTGATCCTAATAATGTTACATTAGCTTCATTGGTTGCCCAAGAAGAACATGTTGATGTAAACTTCATTAAAAATAATAATTTCAACAACAATGCTTATCGGAACAATTCTAGTAATAACTATAGGCCATATCCTTATAATAATGGTAACGGTTATGCTAATTCTTATGGGAATTCTTACAACAATAATAGGAATACACCCCTGGACTTGAAGCCATGCTTAAAGAATTTATTAGTACACAAACTGCCTTTAACAAATCTGTTGAGGAAAAGCTCAATAAAATTGATATTCTTGTTTCTAGAGTTGATAGTCTTGCCTCTGATGTTGATCTTTTGAAATCGAAAGTTATGCCTAATAGGGATATTGAAAATAAAATTGTTACTACAGCAAATGCCATCCAAGTTAGAATTAATGAGAATATAAGATTAATGGCCGAACTGCGTGCTAGGTGGGATAGAGAAGAAAATGAAAAACTAGCTAAAGAGGAAAATGTAGCTAAAGTTTGGACTATTACCACCACTAGCAATGCTAATTCTTCACATGTTGCTGCACCTCCTACTATCAATGGTAAAATAATTGGTGTTGGTGATGTTTCTACTCCTAGTGCAAAGCGCGCAAAATTACCTGAAACTGCTAAAACTGCTGAAACTGCTTGTGATAAAACTGCTGAAATTTTTTCCAACCTTGGGGATGATAATCCCATTGCTTTAGATTGTAATGATTTAGATTTTTATGATTGCCACATCTCTGAAGTTATAAAGTTCTTACAAAAACTTGCTAAGAGTCCCAATGCTAGCGCTATAAACTTGGCTTTCACAAAACATATTACAAATGCTCTCATAAAAGCTAGAGAAGAGAAATTAAAACTTGAAACTTCTATTCCTAGAAAGCTAGAGGATGGTTGGGAGCCCATCATTAAAATGAGAGTCAAAGATTTTGATTGTAATGCTTTATGTGATCTTGGTGCAAGTATTTCTGTTATGCCTAAAAAAGTCTATGATATGCTTGACTTGCCACCATTGAAAAACTGTTATTTGGATGTTAATCTCGCTGATAATGCTAAAAAGAAACCTTTGGGGAAAGTTGATAATGTTCATATTATGGTTAACAATAACCTTGTCCCCGTTGATTTTGTTGTCTTGGATATTGAATGCAATGCATCTTGCCCCATTATATTGGGAAGACCTTTTCTTCGAACCGTTGGTGCTACTATTGATATGAAGGAAGGTAATATTAAATATCAATTTCCTCTCAAGAAAGGTATGGAACACTTCCCTAGAAAGAGAATGAAGTTACCTTATGATTCTATCATTAGAACAAATTATGATGTTGATGCTTCGTCTCTTGATGTTACTTGAGATACACTTTCTGCGCCTAGCTGAAAGGCGTTAAAGAAAAGCGCTTATGGGAGACAACCCATGTTTTTACTATAGTACTTTATTTTATATTTGTGTCTTGGAAGTTGTTTACTACTGTAGCAACCTCTCCTTATCTTAGTTTTAAGTTTTGTTGTGCCAAGTAAAGTCTTTGATAGAAAAGTAAGTACTAGATTTGGATTACTGCGCAGTTCCAGATTTCTTTGCTGTCACGAATCTGGATCTATCTCCCTGTAGGTAGCTCAGAAAATTAAGCCAATTTACGAGCATGATCCTCAGATATGTACGCAACTTTCATTCAATTTGCGCATTTTCGTTTGAGCAAGTCTGGTGGCCTAATAAAATCCATCTTTACGGACTGTTCTGTTTTGACAGATTCTGTCTTTTATTTTGCATTGCCTCTTTTGCTATGTTGGATGAATTTCTTTGATCCATTAATGTCCAGTAGCTTTATGCAATGTCCAGAAGTGTTAAGAATGATTGTGTCACCTCTGAACATGTGAATTTTTATTATGCACTAACCCTCTAATGAGTTGTTTCGAGTTTGGTGTGGAGGAAGTTTTCAAGGATCAAGAGAGGAGTATGATGCAATATGATCAAGGAGAGTGAAAGCTCTAAGCTTGGGGATGCCCCGGTGGTTCACCCCTGCATATTTTAAGAAGACTCAACCGTCTAAGCTTGGGGATGCCCAAGGCATCCCCTTCTTCATCGACAACATTATCAGGTTCCTCCCCTGAAACTATATTTTTATTCCGTCACATCTTATGCACTTTGCTTGGAGCGTCGGTTTGTTTTTGTTTTTTGTTTTGTTTGAATAAAATGGATCCTAGCATTCACTTTATGGGAGAGAGACACGCTCCGCTGTAGCATATGGACAAATATGTCCTTAGGCTCTACTCATAGTATTCATGGCGAAGTTTCTTCTTCGTTAAATTGTTATATGGTTGGAATTGGAAAATGATACATGTAGTAACTCTAAAATGTCTTGGATAATTTGATACTTGGCAATTGTTGTGCTCATGTTTAAGCTCTTGCATCATATACTTTGCACCCATTAATGAATAAATACTTAGAGCTTGCTAATTTGGTTTGCATATTTGGTTTCTCTAGAGTCTAGATAACATCTAGTATTGAGTTTTGAACAACAAGGAAGACGGTATGGAGTCTTATAATGTTTACCATATGTCTTTTATGTGAGTTTTGCTGTACCGTTCATCCTTGTGTTTGTTTCAAATAACCTTGCTAGCCTAAACCTTGTATCGAGAGGGAATACTTCTCATGCATCCAAAATCCTTGAGCCAACCACTATGCCATTTGTGTCCACCATACCTACCTACTACATGGTATTTATCCTCCATTCCAAAGTAAATTGCTTGAGTGCTACCTTTAAAATTCCATCATTCACCTTTGCAATATATAGCTCATGGGACAAATAGCTTAAAAACTATTGTGGTATTGAATATGTACTTATGCACTTTATCTCTTATTAAGTTGCTTGTTGTGCGATAACCATGCTTCTGGGGACGCCATCAACTATTCTTTGTTGAATATCATGTGAGTTGCTATGCATGTCCGTCTTGTCTGAAGTAAGAGAGATCTACCACCTTCATGGTTGGAGCATGCATATTGTTAGAGAAGAACTTTGGGCCGCTAACTAAAGCCATGATTCATGGTGGAAGTTTCAGTTTGGACATATATGAGAATAATAATTGTTGCCACATGCTTATGCATTAAAGAGGAGTCCATTATCTGTTGTCCATGTTGTCCCGGTATGGATGTCTAAGTTGAGAATAATCAAAAGCGAGAAATCCAAAATGCGAGCTTTCTCCTTAGACCTTTGTACAGGCGGCATGGAGGTACCCCATTGTGACACTTGGTCAAAACATGTGCATTGCAAAGATCCGGTAGTCCAAGCTAATTAGGACAAGGTGCGGGCACTATTAGTATACTATGCATGAGACTTGCAACTTGTAAGATATAATGTACATAACTCATATGCTTTATTACTACCGTTGACAAAATTGTTTCATGTTTTCAAAATAAAAGCTCTAGCACAAATATAGCAATCGATGCTTTCCTCTTTGAAGGACCATTCTTTTTACTTTTATGTTGAGTCAGTTCACCTATCTCTCTCCACCTCAAGAAGCAAACACTTGTGTGAACTGTGCATTGATTCATACATACTTGCATATTGTACTTGTTATATTACTCTATGTTGACTATTATCCATGAGATATACATGTTACAAGTTGAAAGCAACCGCTGAAACTTAATCTTCCTTTGTGTTGCTTCAATACCTTTACTTTGATTTATTGCTTTATGAGTTAACTCTTATGCAAGACTTATTAATACTTGTCTTGAAGTACTATTCATGAAAAGTCTTTGCTTTATGATTCACTTGTTTACTCATGTCATTACCATTGTTTTGATCGCTGCATTCACTACATATGTTTACAAATAGTATGATCAAGGTTATGATGGCATATCACTTCAGAAATTATCTTTGTTATCGTTTTACCTGCTCGGGACGAGCAGAACTAAGCTTGAGGATGCTTGATACGTCTCCGACGTATCGATAATTTCTTATGTTCTATGCCATATTATTGATGATACCTACATGTTTTATGCACACTTTATGTCATATTCGTGCATTTTGGAACTAACCTATTAACAAGATGCTCAAGTGCCAGTTCGTTTTCTGCTGTTTTTGGTTTCAGAAATCCTAGTAACGAAATATTCTCGGAATTGGACGAAACGAAGACCCAGGGGCCTATTTTTCCATGGAGCTTCCAGAAGACCGAAGAGCATACGAAGTGGGGCCACGAGGTGGCGACACCACATGGCGGCGCGGCCAAGGGGGCCCGCGCCGCCTATGGTGTGGGCCCCTCGTCCGCCCCGACTCTGCCCTTCCGCCTACTTAAAGCCTCCGTCGCGAAACCCCTGATGCGAAAAACCACGATACGGAAAACCTTCGAGACGCCGCCGCCGCCGATCCCATCTCGGGGGATTAAGGATCCCTGCCCGAGAGGGGATTCATCTCCCGGAGGACTCTACACCGCCATGGTCGCCTCCGGAGTGATGAGTGAGTAGTTCACCCCTGGACTATGGGTCCATAGCAGTAGCTAGATGGTTGTCTTCTCCTCATTGTGCTTCATTGTTGGATCTTGTGAGCTGCCTAACATGATCAAGATCATCTATCTGTAATACTCTATGTTGTGTTTGTCGGGATCCGATGGATAGAGAATACCATGTCATGTTAATTATCAAGTTATTACATATGTGTTGTTTATGATCTTGCATGCTCTCCGTTACTAGTAGAGGCTCTGGCCAAGTTTTTGCTTTTAACTCCAAGAGGGAGTATTTATGCTCGATAGTGGGTTCATGCCTGCATTGACACCTGGGACAGTGACAGAAAGTTCTAAGGTTGTGTTGTGCTGTTGCCACTAGGGATAAAACATTGGCGCTATGTCCGAGGATGTAGTTGTTGATTACATTACGCACCATACTTAATGCAATTGTCTGTTGCTTTGCAACTTAATACTGAAGGGGTTCGGACGATAACCTGAAGGTGGACTTTTTAGGCATAGATGCAGTTGGATGGCGGTCTATGTACTTTGTCGTAATGCCCAATTAAATCTCACTATACTTATCATGTCATGTATGTGCATTGTTATGCCCTCTCTATTTGTCAATTGCCCGACTGTAATTTGTTCACCCAACATGCTTTTATCTTATGGGAGAGACACCTCTAGTGAACTGTGGACCCCGGTCCATTCTTTAATACTGAAATACAAATCTGCTGCAATACTTGTTTTTACTGTTTCCTCTGCAAACAATCATCTTCCACACAATACGGTTAATCCTTTGTTACAGCAAGCCGGTGAGATTGACAACCTCACACTTCGTTGGGGCAAAGTACTTTGGTTGTGTTGTGCAGGTTCCACGTTGGCGCCGGAATCCCTGGTGTTGCGCCGCACTACATCCCGCCGCCATCAACCTTCAACGTGCTTCTTGGCTCCTCCTGGTTCGATAAACCTTGGTTTCTTTCTGAGGGAAAACTTGCTGCTGTGCGCATCATACCTTCCTCTTGGGGTTGCCCAACGAACGTGTGAAATACACGCCATCAGATGCATGAATAACATACTCACACAAATGGAGGCTAGAAAAAGACCGGGTGCGACCAACTAAGAGAGCATAATGGCCATAATCATGCACATCGACAAAATATATTAATCAAAGAATAAAGTGATACACAAGTTGCAAACTAAATGATCATAGAGGCAAGAATTGACTGGAATGTAGTCATAACATGTTGCAAAACATGTGCCAAGTCGACACAAATAAAAACATTCGCAGGAGAATATATACCACAATATTATGCTTTTCTATTGTATGCTAAAAACAATGCATGAAACCTTCAATGGCACACTAAACACTCTCAGTATTTGAGACTAATCATAATGAAAACATAATTAACAAGCTCATCATGAGGATAACATATAGCAAGATATGCAAAAATAACTATGCCACAGACTAAAAATGCTTCCATTTGCATCACATACACATAAAACTTTTTTCATGCTTCCAACGCCAACCAAATGAAACCAAACAACTCTCATATATGAAAAACAAGTAAATATCCAGAGAGCTATTGAAACTCAAATAAATGTAAAAGTGGAGCGTGTCTCTCTCCAACGCAAAATGCATAATAGTGGAGCGTGTCTCACTCCAAAATAAACATGCAAAACAGCGGAGCGTGTCTCACTCCAAAGTAAATATCCAAAGCGGTGGAGCGTGTCTCACTCCAAAGTAAACATGAATGCTGGGATCCAACTTTATTGAAAGTAAACACACATCAAAAAGTAAATACGCTCCAAGGATAACACATATCACATGAATGAATAAAAATATAGCGTGTTGAAAAATGACCTGGTGCATTTTGTTGATGAAGAGGGGATGCCTTGGGCATCCCCAAGCTTTGACGCTTGTACTTCTTGGATATCTCTTGGGGGGTCCAAGGGACATCCCCAAGCTTGAGCTCTTGTCCATGCTTCATATTATTGCATCATTCTTCTTTCCCTACACTTGAAAACTTCCTTCACACAAAACTCAGCACAATTGATTAGCAACATTAGTGCAAATAACAATATATCAAACCAACAAGGATTCAGTAATGGCACATATCAAACACTCATTTTAACATATGCTACTTTATCTACTTCTTCCCAAAGCTCTTTTTCACAAAAGAACTCAAAAAGACGAAGCATAAGACGCAAATGCAAAACATGGCAGAAATCTATCAAAACAGACCAGCAGGCAGAGATCGAAATTAAAGAAATAGTTCTGTTGCTCAAATCGAAAAATGTTAAACTAACGAAAGTTAGCTAACATACTGGGGCATAAGCACAAAAATGTGCAGCTCACAATAACGTTCTGGCGATGTTTAAGAATTTTTCTCGTAACCAGCACATAATCTGTTTCAAAATTGCAAATACCCGAAACACTGCTTTCTTTCTATTAGAGGCTACCCTTGGCACAAAATCGAAATAAAAATGATAAGGAGAGGTTATTACAGTAGAAATAACTTCCAAGACTCAACAAACCAAAAATAACAGAAATAAAACATGGGTTGTCTCCCATAAACGCTTTTCTTTAACGCCTATGAGCTAGGCGCAGAAAGAGTGCAAATCAAGTATTGTCAAGACAGAAATCATTATGATCAATTAATTCTTCCGAAACACCATTTGTATCATCAAGTACCTTAGACACCTCTGAAGATTCAACATGCAATTTACTCTTAGTTGCACTAAAAGTTTTATCAAATTTAAACATATCACGGGTTTTTGGTTTGGGTGCCTTAGGGACATACATAAATTTTTGTTCTTTCCCAACAAAAGCTCTCTCCTTTTTGAAACCAAGAGAGAAAAAAGTTGAACTCAAAGTTTCCATAGCTTCTTCAAGTTTACCAATTCTAATATTTCTATCATCATTTGCAATGCTACCCTCCAAAACAATAATTTTTTATTGATTCCTCCTATCAACTCATTAGTATGGATAGCATCAAAAAGTAAATTGGGCAAACTTTTCTCTAAAGAATCTAGTCTTTTTACCACCTCTTCTAAAGTGATCTCAGTTTTAGCAACATTAATGGGAGGACTTCCTACTAAACTTTCAATTAAAACATAGGCTTCCGAAGCGGGAGCACCTAGGAAATTACCACCAATAAGAGTATCTAGAACATATCTATTCCAAGTAGAAATACCAACATAGAAATTCCTAAGAAGAATCATAGTAGAATATTTCTTAGTACATCTATGATGAGCATCACATATTCTATACTAAGCATCTTTCAAACTTTCACCCCCTTGTTGCTTAAAAGTACGAACTTCAACTTCAGGGAGATTCATTTTTCAAAGTAAAGTAAACAGCACAAATAAAAAGTATACTGGTTTTATTTTGGATTTTTGATATAAAATGCAAAAAAGATAAAAATAAAATATGCAAGCAAAACAATAACAAAGTAAAAGAGTTGAGAGTGAGAGACTCCCCTCGCAGAAGAGATGCTTTTCTCCCTAGCAACAGCGCCAGAAAAAGTCTTGCTGAGCGCGGAGTTGATGAAGGAGAATTTATGCGCATGTTGAGCGGAACCCCAAGAGGAAGGTAGGATGAGCACAGCAGGAAGTTTTCCCTCAATAAGAAACCAAGGTTTATCGACCAGTAGGAGAAAAACTTTCTCTCCCGAGGTGTTGCGAACCAACTCATGGCAGGGCGCACTGTCCGTCAGCAGCAACGTGGAGACCTGCACACAAACAACCAAGTACTTTGTCCCCAACTTTCAGCGAGGTTGTCAAGCTCACTGGTTTTGCTGAAAACAAAGGATTAAACGAACCATGTGGAAAAAGAATTGTTTGCAGAGAACAGAACAGAAAAATGATGTAGAAGATTGCAATTAAAAGAAGAAGGACCGGGGTCCACAGTTCACTAAGGCGCCTCCCCAATAAATAAATATGTCGGGTAAACAAATTACAGATGGGCAATTGACAAACAGAGATTCTACGCTAATGGTTGGTGCAGAATACATGCTATGAAAGTATGCGGGCATTACAACAATATACATAGACTGTAATCCAACTGCATCTATGACTAATAATCCACCTTTAGGATTGCATCCGTGACACCCTCCAGTATTAAGTTGCAAGCAACGGACTATCGCTTTAAGCAATGTGTGTAAAGTAAACGATGAAACTACCCTTGAATAGAACACCGCTATTTTCTCCCTAGTAGCACCAACACATCTACAACCGTAGAGAACAAGGTCACTTCCCATGGTTAAATAGAGGCATGAACCCACTATCGAGCATAAATGCTCCCTCTTCGAGTCGCTAGCATCTACTTGGCCAGAGCATCTACTAGAAACGGAGAGCATGCAAAATCATAATAACATAATACATAATCTCAACCAAAGCAACCTCTCTATAAATCGGATCCACATCAAACCAACATGTAGCGATTACAAATAGATGATCTTGATCATGTTAGGCAGCTCACAAGATCTATACATGAAGCACAACAAGGAGAGGACAACCATCTTGCTACTGCTATGGACCCATGGTCCCGTGGAGGACTACTCACGCATCACCTCGGATGAAGACATGGCGATGTAGAGGCCTCGGATGGTGATTTCCCTCTCCGGCAGGTTGCCGGGATGGACTGCAGAACCCTCCCGAACTGTGGTTTCGGTTGACGGCGGCGTCGGAACTTTTCGTGGATGGAGGCTCTGGTCTCTGGAGTTTTCCCGATACGAGGAATAAATAGGCGGAAGGACGAAGCAAAC
Organism: Lolium multiflorum; assembly: GCA_030979885.1. Lineage (NCBI taxonomy): Eukaryota > Viridiplantae > Streptophyta > Magnoliopsida > Poales > Poaceae > Lolium > Lolium multiflorum. Next base: position 49,839,842 of record CM061751.1, on the reverse strand, counting down.
GAGGCGACGAGGCGCCAGTACATGGGCAAGGCGCGGCCAAGGGTGGGGCCGTGCCTGCCCTATGTAGTGCCACGTGGCAGCTCTCCTGCGCGTGTCCTTCTGGCTCCGTCTTCGTCCCGGAAAAATAAGACTCTGGGCTTTTGTTTCGTCCAATTACGACAAACTTTCATGTACAACTTTTCTGAAACACAAAAACAGCAGAAAGGAACTGCGTTAATAGGTTAGTCCCGAAAATGCTAAAAAGTGCAAAAGTGCACATAAAACATATAAGAATTGTAACAAAACAAGCATGGAGCATCAAAAATTACAGATACGTTTGGGACGTATCAATCCTCTATGAAGAATAAAAGTTTTCTTTGTTGGATTTATTTTTGACACCTAATTTCTAGCTATTTTCCTTTTTATTCGATCCCTGCCACCTTTGAAACGTTGAGGCCGCTGCTCCTAAATGGGACCCACATGTCAGCCTCTCTATTCAATAAACGTTTCCTTTCTCGGATTTATTTTTGACCCGTGATTTATGGCTACTTTGATAGTTTTCTTTCGATCTCCTGCCGCCTTTGAAATATTGAGGAAGATGCTGGCTCATGGGTCCCGCATGTCATCCTCTATATACAATAAAAGTTTCCTTTCTTGGAGTTATTTTTTACCCCTAATTTCAGGCTACTTTCTTTTTCTTTTGATCCCCTGCCGCCTTTGAAACGTTGAGGACACCGCTGGCTCATGGGTCCCACATGTCGGCCTCTGTGAACAATAAACCTTTTCTTTGTTGGATTTTTTTCCCTAATTTCTGGCTATTTGCCTTTTTTCGATCCCCTGTCGCCATTGAAACAATGCGGACGCTGCTATAAAATGGGTCCCACATGTCATCCTCTCTGAACGATTAATGTTTCCTTTCTTGGATTATTTTCACTCGTGATTTCTAGAAAATTGACTTATTCTTTGGATCCCCTGCCATCTTGTTAACGTTGAGGATGTTGCTGCAAATGGGTCCCATATGTCAGCCTCTATGTACAATGAACGCTTCCTTTATTGGATTATCTTTGGCCCCTGATTTATGGCTAATTGGCTTTTTCTTTGGATCCCCTGCAGCCTTTGAAACGTCGAGGATGCTATTGGCAAATGGGTCCCATATGTCATACTCTCTGAACGACAAACTTTTCCTTTCTTTGATTATTTTTGGCCCTCTAATTTCTGCCTACTTGGCTTTTTCTTTGGATCCCCTGCCGTCTTCGAAACTTTGAGGCCGATGCCGCAAAATGGGTCCCATATGTCATCCTCTCTGAACTATAAGGTTTTACTTTCTTGGATTTTGTTGACTCCTCATTTCTGGCTACTTGGCTACTTGGATTTTTCTTTTGGTTCCATATGTTAGCCTCCATGTACACGAGATGTGTGATATCTCAGATATACTATATGGTTTAAACCATTGCACTTGTTCACAACAGGTTTATCTTTATTTTGCAGACTTTAGTACAAACTCTATCGCTCTAAGATCTTCAAGTTGATAGAATAAATCATGAAACTTTTCCGAATTTTAAAATTTCAAAATCTACATTTTAATTTTTTTCCAAAATACAGCGCTCCATGCAGGTATGGAGTGATCAAGATTTTTCACATAAGGTATGGCTTCAAAAAAATGCAACCCCAATAATACAAAAGAAATACTTTAAAAACAACTTGTACGTAGAATCTCCCTTTTTTCTGGTGAATCATAGAATCCTTGTTGCATTAGAAAAGGGGCCAAAATTGATTGAGTAGCCCGTTTGTAGTTATTGGGCATTATCATCCGAGTAAGTAGGCCCACATCAATTACCATGTAGACGGCAACCCAAAAGGGGAAATTTTGGCCCAAGCGGGGAAAGTTGTACTTTTTTCTATTGGTAAGGTTAGCCTCACACACAAAAAATGTCTGGTTACATGGGGCAGTGCTGGAAGCCTGATTGTTACTGAAGGTTGCACATTTGAGCCTAATATGCTTGTCAGTAGGAGCTTAGCTATTTTTTGAAAAAATATGGAAGGGGAGTTTGTTGGTGCATGCATACGTTCGCGAGGAACCAAATGCTGCATTTTGACTTCACCAGACAACTGAACAGCATGTGTTCTTCACAATACAGCCAACACAAGCATTAACTAATGTAACTAGAGACATTGAGTACAGCTTGAGCCTTCATGTTGAACATAACATTGTGTGTGGAGGAGCCACGCACATATATAAGAGTACCATCATCTTGACCACAAATGCATCATCGAAGAGAGCGGTAAATATACTTATTGACCACCTCTATACAAAACAGTGGTAATTAGAACCGAACAGCCACCACTTTATTTGAGTTGTGATCCATATTGTTCATCCAGTGGTGCGTGATTACCTGTACACTTGATGACCTTCTCACAGTTCTTGTGATCAAATACGAGCACCTTCAAGGATCTGGTGTCAATCCTCTTGAATACCGTGAGGTATCCTATCTTCAAGTCATGCCCTTTGACAAACTCTGACCAGTGTGAGTCCATAACAATCTTGCCATCTTCCTCCTTCAGGCCGACCTCCCAGATGCAATCGGTGGAGATCTTCAGCTTGATGGTCTCTGGCCACAAACCTTCAAACCAGGGCTTAAAAGCACTGGGGATGAGCCCATCTAACCCTATCGGCAGTAACAGTAACTTGCAGAAGCTGCCAGGGCGGGTCTGCTCACTGGCGTTTGGTGGCCTGATCATCAGGGCAGCTCCCTTTTTTTCGAAGATGAGCTCCCTACAAGCTTGATCTTGTTGCCCGAACAATGCAACAACAAAATTGGACCCAATCAGATAATGACCGCTAGCTACTGACTGTAAGTGCAAAATAATACGACCTAAGTAAAGACATCTAACAAAGTAAGTGGAGAATGGTATACTTATGAAGCTCACAATCTGAACATTATGCTTCTGAATCTAGTTTGGCCAATTTGTAGGACCGGTATATCAACTTCAACTCATAAAACTGGGAAAAAACTAAGCAACAGGGATAGAACTATAGATAGCATGGCAAGGTCTAGCATTAAAGTACTGCAGTTCATCATTGGAAAGTACAGATCGATCAAGCAAAAAAACAAAAAGGCATCATCAGTTACAGAACACCCATGCAAAGCATGCTCATAGTCGCCTCTCACAAATCTTCATAGGTCGTGGATCGGTCAATACTAAAATTGAAATTAGTACAACTCGCCCGCTTTCAACCGTAATCTTAGTCCCCGCAAACGGGTCAACTCTTAGATGAAAACTACTCCACAAAAAAAACATCACATCATCTAGATTCAAGGTTTCAGGGATTACATAGTTACATACACAACGTACTGCTGCCGCGGAGGAGATGGGGGCTGATCCGCCGCCGCAGGATGATTTCGCCGCCAACCGCCGCTTCGGTAGGAGTGGTCGTCAATGGAGGGATGCGAGATGGCGAGAGAAGATAATGAGAGTGAGAGGGGAGTATGGTTGGTGGTAAGGGAATAAGTGCCGCTTGTCTCGGAAGAACCGAGGGCACACACACGCACTCCAAAAACCGATAGGTGCACCGGAAACTACCAGTATCGTCTCACTGACATGTGAAGTCTGGACCTACAAGTCAGTGGAAGTCTGTAGAATCCTACAATGAATATACTATTCGAAGACGGACACTAACTCTTTTTTTAAAAACCAACTATCACCTAGGCTACCCGTGCACCCCGGCCTACTGGGCCTGCTCCATAGAGTCGAGCCCTCAATAAATTATGGTCCATTTAGAATAACTTTGGCAGCATGCATCAAGTTCAGCCAGGATGCTAGGAGGGAAAGGTATGTTCCTCCCAGGTAGTCAGAAGATACGTATACACAAGATGTACTAATAAATTCTGCAGAAGAAATGGAATATATATATTAAAATCACGAACATGCCAATTGCACTTAGCATCTGCACCAACAAGATGTCGAAAGACAAATGGGATACCTAGGCAACAAAAATAGAAAAAGTAAAAAAAGACCTCGAAGTGGTGATCTAATTAGCGACAACCACAAGAGATTGGTATCAATAAATGTTTAAAAAAGGAATGTAGAGCGATACATGCTTTATGAATACTGGAGGTTCAATTATCTACAGTGTTGAGGGACTTGCTTGGTGTTCCAACATTGGTATGAAAGTGGGGTCGGCAACACAGGTGAAGTTCACAGTCCTACCTATCAGGGTGAAAATTCAAGGTCTGGCCTTAATTGGTTGACCTTGTTGAAGCCATTGTTTTGAGAGTGGGGACTATCTTCAGGGTGAAAACCTAAGATCTTTGATCGGGCGACGATGACGGCGCTGGTGCAATGTTCCCTTTATGGAGGCGTCTCTTTTTGGAGAGTCTTAGGTGTGTTGTCTAGTGGTGGTAGTATTGTTGTTGCTAGGTGCTGAAATACTGTAGTGGGGCTTTTATTTCTTAGTTTGCTCTTGTTGACGTCCGAAACCCACCGGCGGGGACCGACGGGCAACACAGTAGAGCCGGGAACAACTAGGGCTGCGGCTGGCCCCAGTCCCTCAGAGCGACGGCCCGCAAAGCCTCCTGGTCACACGTCCGATGCTATCGCAAGGGCGTGCCACCTGACCTATACCTGGTCAGGAAGGTGTTGGATGATGCCTCGCTTAGTTTCCTGCATGGCATACACGTAAACATTAAATACGAGCCTCGATCGGCTCTCAGGTTACCCTTTGAATCGGCTCAAAGAGCCGATCCACCCATGATTCGTACAAGGTGTCCGAATATATGGTGGTCCTGCTTGATCAAGATAAAGCTAATGAGATCTACGACGATTTAGGGTTTTCACCGCATAATCGGATCATCCTACTCACGATTGGGCCTCGCGCTCGCGCACGGTGACCGTAAGCCGATCCTAGACAGGGCCTAAAAACCAACACGAGGTCGATCCCCGGAACATCCTTTCTAGGGCTAGCAAACTTCACCCTACACGCCGCTGGATCCTCCAACCCTTTGTAGGGCCTAACTATTGCGGATGTTAAACTAATCCTTGATGAACAAGGAGCAACCGTAACGGATCAGATCTACTAAACTACGATCAAGCGGGGTGCCGCCCCTACACCTAAGATAGGTGTAAGGGCGGCTAGATGCATGAGGGTTGCACTACGACAGCATATGATACGAAGAACAATGCAAACCCTAACACATCTAAGATAACTACGTTGCTCGCCATCAAAAGGCTTCAGCACGAGCAACGCATGAACAACGTGGGTAGGCTTGTGCTGCCTAGATCGCAAGATGCGATCTAGGCAGCATGGTGCTTACCGGAGAAACCCTCGAGACGAAGGGGTTGGCGATGCGCCGAGATCTGTTTGTGTTGAACGTTGGTTGTTGTTTATTCCATAAACCCTAGATACATACTTATAGTCCAAGGGACTTTCTAACGTGGGCGTGCACCTAACCGTGCACGGGTAAAACTCTAACTCTTAACCGACACGTAATCTAATATGTTACAGATACAAGGGCAAACTAGCCCAAACTTTGCATGTAAGGCCGATTCACGTATTTCTTCTATATATATTCTTCAAGTCCATCTTGATCGCGGCCCACCTCTGACTCGGTCAAATTCTGGTGATAACACATGCCCCCCTGGTTTTGGAAATGACATTTCCAAAATCATTACGCTTTTCTTTCGTCGGGTCATGTCGTGGCAGAGCAGAAACCGCCGCAGAATCCTCATCATGATGCCTTGCCCCTCCACTTCTCCACGTGGCCGCAAAACTTTCCTGTTGGGCAACATCTCCTCGGAAACTGCTGTGGCATTGAATCTCCCTCATATCCCTTTTATTTAACCGTTCTAAATAGCTTGCGCCTCCTTCGTCCTCCTCGCATTAGCACCAAAAAACCCTCTGTGCCACCATGTCTTCTTCCTCCTCCTCCTCCGAGCTTTCCTACGGGTCCTCCTCCTCCCGCGAGACGCCGCCGGAAATCCGTGCCCCAGAAGAATGGGACGAGGAGAGCCACGCCTCCTCCATTTGGTCCGAGGACGACAAGTCCTTGACCAGCGGGGATGAAGATCTTCAGTTCCTCGCCGACGGGGAACTGGAGTCAGAAAGCGAGGACGACCGGTTCCCCTGGGACGGCTGCCTCACCTCTGAAGAAGAGGAAGAGGAAGACGACGACGACGACGACTCCCTCGAGGGCTACCCGCCGGCAAAACGCCTCCGCATGTGGTGGGACGACGACAGCAGCGACGATGAAGACGGGGATGAAGCTCCCGTAGAGGGCTACGGGAGTAGCGACGAGGAGCCCATCGGCAGCAGTGCCGATGAGAGTTCCGAGGATGCCGACGAGGGCAGCAATGGCACATAGATTAGGATCTACTAGTGTAGGCCTAGCAGTAGTAGACTGGTCAATAGACCCTTCTTTTGTTCTTCCTTCTTTGAGCAATCGGCTCTTTCTTTGTAAGAACTCCTGTTTATGAATGAAGAAGTTTCCCCAATTTGACTTTGCTGATTTCTTTTAAACCGATTCTCAATGAGCCGATGGCAACGCATCGGTCTCTCATAATCCGCTCTCCCTTTCTTCGACCACAGGGTGACTGCAATCTTGGTCAAAACTCAAAAGCCGACGTCAGCGCATCAAATCTTCATGAACTATCCTTCACCCTTTCGAACAATGAATTTGAGTTCCGCCAGGTCATCACCCTTGACGCAAATCGCGGCACAGGACTAGCCGATGGCTACCCAATCGGCTTTCAAAAACAGAGCATCCATCAGGCCAGCTGCCCCCCGAGTCTCAGTCAAGGCGAAACAGAGACGAGGGCATGCCATTCAGACAAAGGGGCCTGGGCTAGATCAATGTCTGAGAGAACACTCATGTAGAGCCAGCCGATTCCCAGCAAAATCGGCTCTTCAGAGCAGAGAACCTTCAGGGTGAGCTGCCCCTCGAGCTTCTTCAGACCGCCTTAGCCCGATCTGCACATCCATGCTGTTCTTGGCATTGTTCTTGAAGAGAGGACCTGAGCCCTTAAACCACTCCATTGAGGAGTTCTTCCATTAGAGTCTCCCTTCGTGCTCCATTGACCCTCTGATTGTAACAGTTATTCCCCTTGAGTTGATGGCTATGTATCGGCTTTATATCCTTAAGTCGATGTCTGCTGCATCGGCTGTGCTCAAAATTTTTTGAATTTTGAATTTTTTTTTTACGGCCGATTTATGTATCGGCCCCCATACCTCAATACCCATCATCAAAGAATATCTTGGGCTGCTGGGTACTTGCAAGACATTCCTACTGCATATCCTCGTGTTTCATCCACCTAGGTGCCCCCCGAGCCGATTCTGTCAAGAAAATTGATGGTATCGGCTCTTCAGGTATCCCCTGTTGGATTAAATGTTGAACCCAGGCAGAATGGATGGTGAGGATAATTTTGGCCGATTGCTGGAATCGGCCTCCACGTTGCTTGTTCGACGAAGGTTTTGTAATGTCCTTCCATACATTTTTTGGGGCCGATCACAAGGATCAGCCTCGCCACGTTTGCTCATTGATTTGCTCCAGCTACACGGTTAGGCCAGTGGATAAAACCAGCCCAATCTCTGATTTTATCATGTTGGTGCGCTTGCTGTCATCCACCTCGAGTGCATCGTGTAACCGTGGAGCACTAAGCTTCGTCGGAAGGACGAGCACCATGTTTGTGCCAGCCGATGTTTCATCATCGGCTTTCCTTTGCTTGGGGCGCCATTCCATTTTCCGTGGACGACCCTCTTCGTCCAGGGCTCGCTGAACTTTCGCAGCCAGATCAGGTCTTGCCTTCCTCAATGTATGCAAGTATAACCTTTCGGCTTCCTCCAGGCCGCGCAATCGCTGAACCCTGCGCTTTTGGGAACGGCTGAGTCCATCAGGGCACCACCTTGGCCGGTGGTACCTGTCTTCTTCTTCTCCCTCGTCCTCTGAATCCTCGAGATCTTCTAACCGAGGGGACTCAGCACGTTTGCTTTGTGGCGGGAGAGGCCCTAGGCGCTTGAACACGGACACGTTGGCTGCCTCCTTCTTCTTCTGGTTGCATTCTGGGCAATTGCCGATTGTGGGCAATCGGCTCATTCCTGAATCCCAGCAGTGTCTGAAGAAGGGGCAGTCCCAGTGCCTATCCTCGTCGACTCGCTCCCCCAACTTTTCCTTGGCACGACGCTCGTGCTCCTCCTCCTCGCGATCATGCCGACGACGTCTCCTGTCGTCCCTAGCCAGACGATCTTCTTCATCATCGTCGTTGTATCGCCGGCGTTGGTCATACTGACTCACATACTTGTTGAGGAGGTGATCAGAGAGAGGTCGTTGATACCTTATGTTTTTCACTTCTCCCTCTGTGACGTAGCGCTTGCCGTCTTGGCGGAGCCGATCGCGTGGAGCGGCTTCCTCTGTATCTTTGCTATGAGAGCAACTACCCTCCTTTCCGTCCTTACCAGAGTGGTGTCCAGG